>JASSRZ010000007.1:12555612-12579282 GCA_032164315.1 Malacoctenus gilli
TGTGTGTGTGTGTGTGTGTGTGTGTGTGTGTGTGTGTGTGTGTGTGTGTGTGTGTGTGTGTGTGTGTGTGGGATCAAAGTAAACATCACTCGTACCTGGAGTACTTCTGTTGCTTTTCTGTAGCTTTAGTTGGAACATACAGTACATCCTCCTGGTTTGATTCATGTGTTTTTGCTGCTTGTGAAGAGTTTAGATGGAGTCTTGGTTTGCAGTCTCTGGTGTCTATGTGTATGTTTCCTGCCCTGAAGGGCTTGTTTACCACAATTGTTTTCACCTGTGTCTCATCGGTCCCTTTGCCGTGTGTGTGACTACATAAACCTCAGTCTGTATTTCTTTGTTACATTGTTTTGTTTTGTTTTCCTGGGATTTCCAGCCTTCGTTGTTTCATTTTCAGGACCCTTTATGTCTTCCATAACGTCCCCCCCTCCCTCCCCAAACTATTGTTACAAACAGGTGCCTGTTGTTGTTCTGCCTTATTTTTGTTTACGCATGTACAGTCATGGTGGAAACTTCATTCGGAGCCAGGTCTTCACGATGATGTCACGAGGATCTCTCAAGAGTCATTACTTTTTCCACAGGTTTTATTGGGCGCTTGACTCACCTAAACGAGACTCGTGCGCGTCGTGGTGCCTCCGTCGAAACTCTTGCGTTATGCCGTCTGACACCTTGGTTCCCATTAACCACATCGCGCCGTCTGCTCAGATCGGTGTGACGACACTACCGAGACAACTCCTATACTTTTTTACAGCCATTCGATTCAAATAGTTTCTGCAGCTCTCCTTGTGGCTCCTGGCAGCTGAGGAACAACTCCGATCTGTATGTCATACCGGACCTGCCAACATGGAGTTGAAGTATATGTACTATTTCATTATCTCCGCCTCAGTATCCTGCATCCTGTCGTCACGGCGGTTATAGGAATATTAAGCCCTGGGTGCTCGTGAGCGCCTGAAGTCGCTATACCGTAATGTTTATTATGCTGCGAAGCAAGAATGCGAAGGCACGCAGGGATCACCGACATCTTGCGAGTTATTTCGAACGGAACGAGAGGGCGACCGAAAAATGTGGGCAATCCCGAAGCTTTCCATCAACTCTGACACAGCACGCGCTCACCTTCCCCGGGTTTTGCCGGCCCACTCACCCACTGCGCACTCAGCACACGCGCCCACCCACACGCAAGCCCGACGCACGCTCGCACGCGGACGGCCGGGGCCATTCCTTTGAGTCGAGCTAAGAGTCCCCCCGGTGCTGCTGGAAAAGCCTCGCGGACCGCATGCCAGCGGGATCCTGGGGAGCGAGCAGGAAATCACGCAGAGGCGGCCGGCCTGTTTGTCATCTTTTCCGAGGTAACCGGAGACGGCGGGAGATTAGCCTCGTGGAAAATACTCGCCGAGATAATGATGGAAAAAGACAACAAAGCAACAGTACACAGCTCAGATGGAGACTCTGTAGCGAGGGTGTCCATGTTTTGTTTTTCTTGACGGAGCGCCAGAATTAAAAACTCTTGATGAAAAGCAGGGCCAGTCACAAGGTGGAAAGTAGAGTGCTGAAACTGTCCCTTTTCACAGTTGCTCACCAGGTTCAGGTTGTTTTACCGAAAGACTGCCTTCGCTGTAACACTTCCACCAAGTTTGGAAACAGAAAGCAATCAAGAATAAACTACAAATATCCATCGATTCAAAATGGGTCAAGGGCCATATTTGACCCCCAGTCCACCGTTTGGACATGACTGCTCCGTCGAACGAAATTCTCTCATAAACTTCTATAATTTCACGCACGTCGGCATTTTTGTTCAATGAGTCGAAGTCTTACCTTGCCTGAAACACTGATTGAATGCAAAGCAAATTCAATTGACATATTCTGCCAATTGTGCCAGAAACCGCGTGAGTTTTCCAGTCTGGGGAGTCTTTTTTGTTTTATATCTATTTTGGGCCAGCAGTTCTAAGAATGGTTAGAATTTGGTCGGGCTCTGTGTTTCTGATTCACTGTAAGAACGCTTTTGTTCGCCTCATATTTTTAAATTGTTTATTTCTGTGTTTTCACAGAATAAACAGTTTTGATGACAGAATTATGGACTACTTGAAGGTTGTGAATTTCATATTGTTTCAAGACTCTCCAGGAGTCTTTCCTGTCAAGTCTTTTTTTGAAATCCCCAGAGGAAAATTTGGTTTTGGCGGCAGTCGTCGCCTTTTCGTATTTCTCAATGGAATCTCCCGCGTCCTTTATTTTTACTCCTTTACGGAGGTGTTACAGGGGTGACCCCTGTCAGCTTACAGTGCAAGTACAGTGGCTGCACAGTCAGGCCATCTTTGCTTTGGGTCGCTGCCACTGTAGATTGTGGCCGATGAGTAAGGCCTTCTTTGCCACGCGCTCATTTTGGACGGTAAACATCAGGCACAAATACACACATTGAGCTCTGCCTTCATGAAACGAATTAGGCAAACAAGGCAGCGGGCTGCTGCCCCTTGTCTGTTGACTCTACCCGGCCATCTCTTCCTCCCCGCTGGCGACACACTAATGAAATCGCCGTGAAGTTCGTCCTTGTAACTCCACTGCGAATTCGATTCAGACTTGTTCCACACATCCGGAAAAGTTTCCAGGCAGAAGAATTGTGTGCGAACTGCAGTTTCCCTCTTGAACAGTCGAAGCGTCGATGTCCCTTCATTTCCGAGACCACCGGCGCTGTCGTGCGCCTCGTTTCTTGTGCTTCACGTACGCTGGCGCGCAGTGCACGGTCCAGTTCACGACAAACTTGATGGCAGACATTCAATACCACACGTCCTGTTTCAACACAATACACGTGTTGTTTCAGAAACATCCACTTCGGTCTTCTTCAGTTACGCAATCTTCCTCTCACTCTGAAGCTCGCTGGCCTGATAAGACTTAAGTCTGAAAACACATTGTTGGCACTCAAAAAGTTTAATATCGCGTGCTGCCAGACGGCTCTTATTAGGTTGTCAGCCATTAGTGGGGGATCCGAAATGTTCCTCATGTTGTACAGGGCTTCACCTTGCCTCTTGAAGAATGCCAAGGTCAACTGGAAACAAGGGAAACACTGAAGTTAATGTCACATCATTTCGAGAGAAGCAGCTGACGATCGACAGACATTGGAAATGTCGGTGCGTTCATACCACATTCGCATTAGACTGACCATTTCTATTGTACATGTCCAAAGGCTTTGGTTGTGAAGGGTCTGTTTGTTCCATCATTCAGCCCATTCGTCTGTATCCGTACCTAATTCATCCAGGGAATAAAAGCAGCTGGTGCCTATCAGATCTCATTATTGGCGAGTGTACACTATGGACACACAAAGTCCCCAGTAGGACAAGGCAAACTGGACACACAACCACGCACGCGTTTCGACCTCTGCCAATTTAGAGGCCATTCGATCAAACCCAGCATGGTTGAAGGTGTGTGAAGGAGTGTGAGTAGTTAAAGTATTTAAAGTTCATTATGAATAGGATGGGTGAATGTGGGAAAGTCTCCCCCCTCAACAGGATCCATGAAGTGACACCCAAACAACTCATATGAATATAAAAACTCAACACATTTTCATTATTGTGTCAAACACTTTTCACATGAAACTTAAAGGCCACCACTGATGGAACTGGAGTTGTCGTACCACAAATTATGACCTCTTCCTAAATAGAACCAAATCCGCAACAGTCTGTGTTCCACTCACCAGCTTCACTCTTTGGGCAGATATCGTACGAATCCCACAAGAACCGACACGTTGTGATTTAGTCACAATCACACTTTTGGCACTGTGAGGTTTGTTCATGTCAAACCAGCAAATAAGTTATGAATCCTCACTGTGTTACAATGTTAACATGTTGTCCAGTATAATAAAAAAAAGTGGACAGTTTTGCCACCAATGGATCCGGCTGATCCTGCTGGTTCCTTTGGACTCGACACTTCAGCAAGCATCTCCTGTGAATAAGCCCGCTTGTATGCGTCACCCTCGACACCATGCAATTCATAAGCCTGGAAGAGTTTCCCCTAAATCATTTTCAGAAACCTCACCAGAGAAAACAAGGCGACCACATCAGCTGCCCTGGAAATCCAGGGATCCCTCTGCTGTTATTTCTTCTCTCAAGGTCACATGTGACTCACTGCTTTGACTGGCTCCACTTCCAACGGCGGGCACCCAGTCGGCTGGAAGCCTCTTCCCCTCTCTGCGCCTGTCTCGCTCTTCCTCTCTGCCACTGCCCCCCCGTTTCGCTCCTTTGACAGACACTTAGTGTGCCGCTTCACCAGCCGTCGCCGCCACCCCCCACGCCCACGTTTGAGCCCCACGTTGGTGACTTTTGCATCCTGTTTAGGCTTTTCCATCAGTTAGTAAAATAAAGACTTGTCCACTGCGATTTCCATCCGAGAGGCCCGGGCAGCGAGAGATATAAAATACACTGAAACAAAACCTCTGAGGTGGACCACAGGAAGGCGTAGAGTCGAACTCGAGAAGGTCAAGATCCTCAACAAGGCAACATGCTTCTCCCGTGTCCGTACAACAACACAGATTGAAGTGGTGTGGCCAGAGTTTTCTTGCGAGCGCCTCCTCTAAGGTCACCTTCCTCTCTGACTTACAGCAGAAACAAACTCCTTCAGATGACCTTTGTTCTGCTCCACTTCTCCGAGCTGGCGCACACCTCAACCCAACCGTCTTTCATCTCTGAGGCTGAAACCACAAGTCGAAGCTGGGTTTGTTTTTTTTTGTTTTTTTGGATTCCTTTGGGTTGCGACAGCATGTGTGTGTTGCATCAAAAGCTCAAGATGTTCCAGGGTCTCTCGGTCCAATTCGGCGTACAGTAACCGAAACACTTAACGCCTATATTATATTTAGTTCACAGGAACGTCACAAAAGGGACGCACCAAGGTGAGCGGCTGTGTGGCCATCCGTGCGTGGAGGATGCCCATGCTTGACCGGCCCCCTTTTGAACGAACTCACCTAACAAACAGAGGACTTTTATTGTCCTGTTTCACGACTGATGTGAGGCTCCAGTGCGAACCCACTGCACCACCATAATCCAGTGTGTTTGGAGGAACTCGGTTCAGGAATGACATTCCTCATCAGTTTTGGCTCCCGTGTTGCTTGTTTCGCGGCTCTATGGCGTCTTTGGTAAAACTGTTTGAGCAAACACCGGTTGGACGGTCATTTATTTTCATTCTGGCAGTGAAATTTGATCCCCTTCAGGTTCTTTTCTGGTTTGTCTCCTCTCGTCAATTCCGGGGAGCTTCTCAGATTGTTGGCTGAAGAAAAGAAACTCCCAACTCATGCTTAAATTGTTGAGAATCTTCATGTTACCTTAAGCCATTTAAAATTCATTAAAGCGTGATCTGAATGTCCCTAAATTCTCATTTTGTTGGATCGAGGGAAGCTCCGAGTGGAGCAGCAGCGTGGTCTCACTCCGAGGCTTTGGACAAACGCTGCAAAACATTCGGAAAAAAATTAATGGATGAATTAAAAATGTATTAAAATGAGGTACAGACGGAGTCCCATTCTGTGTCGGATTCCAGGAAATTTTTTGGCGAGGACGCAAATCTGAAATCGAGGGCGAAATGGACCACTCTGCTCTGAAGTCTCGAAATGCAGCAGAATCAGTAACCATTTACTGGCCTGTAAAAGTTAATACCACAGGCATGTTAGATATGCACAGTCCAACACAGACCAAATGAAAATCATAGCTTTTGCTGCATCAGCACTTGGCCTCACTGTGCACGGGGAGCAAAGCCCTTCCTGAACTCAGTCCGCAAAGTTTGAGGAGAACTCGTCGGATGGGTGCTGCGCTCCTTCAGCTCTCCCGACTCTCGACTGGTCCTCTGACGTCACCAGCTGCACGAGTGCGGTTCCCTTTTTTTTCTCGTTTCGTTGGTTTATGAGTTTATCTGTTCATCAATTCACGCACGCACAATCTTTGACATAACGCGAGCGGAGCATCGTGACGCGCCCAAACACACGCCTGAACAATAGGTGACTATGACTGATGAAAGATGGGCTACCTGTCAGATATGCAAACACAACGATTAACTGATTACAAAGGACTTATCTCCACATTGCTGCAGCTGAATTTAAATAAGGGATTATTAAACACACACACACACACACACACAAACACACACACACGCACGCACGCACACATACACACACACACACACACGCACACACACTGCAGCAGATGCTTGACTCTTATCAGCACAACATAAAGGCTTTGTAGTTGAGTATGTCAGCAACATTCATGTGAAACCTCCAGAGGCAGGGAAAGTACAGCAAATCTGTATTATTGTTACGCACTTCTTCAAACGTGTCTGGAACATCGGTCATCCATGCGTGTGCATTCATCTTTTTCTGTGCTTTTCTGGTTCAGGTTCACGTGATACTGGCTGGTGCTCGGCTGAAGACGCAATAAGTCTTGCACAGGTCGCCAGTCCACCTCAGGGTTAAACACACCGACGGACGCATAATCTCATACATGTTCACAGCTGTTGAATTTTTAGAGTCACCAATTCAGCTCTTATGGAGTTTTTTTTTTCTGACTGTGGGAGGACTCTGGGAACTCGTTCGCGCACAGGGGGAACATGCAAACTGTGCACAGAAGAAGTAGGCGGAGACACGGAACCGTGTCGCTGTGAGGCGAGAGTGTGACTCGATTCGACGTTTGTTTGTTTTGTGAACAATTATGAAAAACAATACAGAATAATACCCTAAAAAGACTTTGAGTTCCAGCAGTGTTCTTATTTTAGGTCCGTGCAGAGGTCAGTGAAAAGAACTTCCTTAAGAACGGCTCGTGCCAATTGTTCAATCAGTGAGTTGTTTACAATAACAACGTCATTAAATGTGACAGGGCTCGTCGCGGCCTTCGAAACCATTTCCATGGTCTATTCCCAGCGCAGCTCAGCCGTCGACAGGCCAAAACCAGTCAGTAAAATTTATGGCCATTGGGCAAGTCAGCCAGTTGCACAGTCGGGATTTAAATGCGTGTGTGCGCCTGTTGGGTTGGTCACGCTGTAGTAGCATCTGGTTCACCTCTTAACACCCACGTTCACTCCGCTCGCACACTGCGGACGGCAACAAGCGAGCACGTCACAAAGGCCCGTCATGGGTCCGTGCGTGTGTGTAACAGTGCGTGTCCGGGACAGTGCATGTCCACCATTGTTGTGGTGTCCCCTGACCTCCACCACGCTGAAAGACATACGCAGTGTGTGTGTTGCGTGTCTTTTGTATTTATGATTGTGTGCGTGTGTATGTGTGTGTGTGTGTGTGTCTGGTCACTCTGTGGCCAGCATTGACCTCACCGCCAGCTTCTCCCTCACATGCCTCAGAGACTCGTAGGTGGGAGAGTCTCTGTTTTGCTGTGAGTACGTCGAAGCTCGGCGCTTCGACGTCAGCGGGCCGCGACATCTGATCGTCCCGCCGCTGCATCCCTACAAAGAGACGAGTGGAAAGCCAAGCTTTTGTTTTTTTTCGTGGAGGTTGGGGTGGGGGTGGGGGGGCGTTCACGTCAGAGCTTCTCTATCAGTACGACTGCGTGCGATCCCAGCGTGGGCGTGTCCTTTCGGGCTGTCCTCTGAGCCATTGTGCATTTTGACCAACATGGGAGCGTTTCCCTTTTTAGACGAAACCCTCGAGTTATTTCGACATGTCGTATGATGCACGACGCATTTAAATAGAATGGAACACTTGAATCCTTCGGCCCGAAACGTATCTTGTCATAAAAATACCGTTCTATTTTAGAAAGGCTTGTTTACTCCCTTCGACTGAGAACAAAAGTTTAACTTTAGGTCGATTCCTTGTCGAGAGCTAATGCTCTTTATTATCAGGCCCATTATTTGAGAAGACGGGGGGCAGGAAAAACCGCAGTCTGGTTGTTGGACGAGTGAAGCTATGACACGCTGGACAGGAATGAAAACAAAATGTATGTAATGGATTCGTGGAGCTGTGCCCACCACTGTGTGCGTGTTACGACTTTTGTTTCTTTGACCTCCGGGTTATTTGTTGGAAGGTGTAAAAATGACGAGAATGAAAAGCTTCACCAAGCAGTGAGCCGAAAAGTCCTTGTTGTCACATCAAATAGAGTCGTGAATACTGTTCGAGGTCCGTAGCCAATAGAAATAAACATTTCTTGGAATAAACACTTGGAAGCTGAATAAACTCCGCGGCGGCGGCGGCGGCGGCGGCGGCGCTGGCGGCGGCGCTCTGGAGCCCCGTCAGCTTTGTGGGGCGAGCAGACGCAAGCTCCGGTTCAGGGCTTGGATATATGGCCCACAGAAGGTGTTTGAACGGGCAGCTCATGGAACTAAATCCCATTGTCCGTCCACTGAGACAACATTTCCCGGCCGGTCCGAGGACGCTTCAAATAAGCACGGGCGGGGCCAATTAAACGACTCTGGCAGGTCCAAATAAACACCTGTCAATCACCGTATTTACATGTCGTCAAACTGACCTCCAAACATTTGTCCTGGAAAACGTTCCTCCATTCGCAATGATTAAAGCGACGTTGTGCTTTTTATGTATTTTATTTGTATTCTCTTTTTTCGTGCTCTGACAGACTGGGCGTGTTGGAGACAGACTGTCAAACACGGAACGCATAAAAAAACATGGATTTTTATGTGGAATTTATATTGCAGGCATATGGAAATAGTTGCTTTATTGTTTTTTTTTTCTATTTAAACAGTCAAGAAAAGATCCAGCAAGTAACAAATAGGGCTTTTTTTCTCTCAAATGAGCAGAGAAGCCACATTAACTGTTCAATGACGCAGCGTACAGTAACTTTAATGTGTTTTAGGTTGTGATCCCGGTTTTCGGGCGGTCTATGGCCACAGTCTGTTCTTTGAGTTGTGTCGTTTTTCACGAGGGATTCTCACATTCGTGCGTTCAGTTTCAATTCATGAATGAATCGACGTCATCGCCAGGGTGGATGCTGCGTTCAAGACCCCGCTTTCTCTCCTCTGATCTCGCCCACACCGTTTACTACTTGCGTAATGCAGCGGGAGAGGATGCGAAAATGTATTTTTAGGATTGAAGGGAAAGCAGCGAAACGTCGAGAGGGCTCGATGGGTGGGCACTCTCTCTCTCTCTCTCTCTCTCTCTCTCTCTCTTCTCTCCTCCCTCTCTCTCTCCTCCCTCTCCCTCTCGTCCTCACTCGCTGCACCGTATAAGTACCGATGTGATCTGATGGAGACCCCATCACAGTACACTTTTACGCAGAGGAGATGAGCGCACGGATAGCGAAATCCAACCCGGCCATGAAACTCATCGTGGTGAGTAACTGGACGTTCTGCTGATCGGATCCGCTCCCGGCTGGGACACGCGCGCTCTTCCCGAAGTTGCGGCATGATTTATTCTCGAGGGTTTGGTGCGAGACGTGGATCGCTGCTGCGCTGCGCGCCGGGTCCTTTCCGCGGGAATCGGACGGGTATACAGAGTCGCTGGGATTCCCACTCACTCATATGAACTTTTTATTGTGAAATTTACAAAAAAAAAAAAAGAGGGAACATTCGCGCATCATGATTTCCCGGCATGCGTCGGTGCAGGTCGTTCGCTGTGTCCAGGTGCGGGTGGTGCTGTGAAGGTGTCCGCTCACATCTGGAACTGGAGATGATGTGAGGACAGTTCATGTCAAATGTGTCCTTGATTGTTATATCCGAGATTCCTGAATGATCCTCTGTGAAACTCAGTTACAGGTAACTACTGTCAGCTCTCTCTCCCTCTCTCTCTCTCTCTCTCTCTCTCTCTCTCTCTCTATGCTATCACTTCTGTAAATAATATCAAAGATTCAGTGTGTGTTTGACGGTTCCAGGACCTTTAAAGCAACAGCCATATCATCCAGGCTTGGGAGCTTTGCGTTGTTGACATTACATGTTGTTTGTTGTAGGTGATGAAGAGTTCATGTTTGCACACGTTTTTTTTTCTTCTCTCTCTCTCTCTCTCTCTCTCTCTCTCTCTCTCTCTCTCTTTGATTCACTCTAATGAGAGCTCCCAGAACACCTACAACACGATCCCCCCGCCTTCATTAATGAATGAGCGTTTGTTTTGGCTCACATCTCCTCTGCTAAAATATATAAACAAAATATTGACATTCTCCAAATAGACTCATGTGAGGAGCTCCCAGCAGGTGGTGTTCAGAGTTTGCTATTCTGCACCTGTATCAATTTTTGATGTGTGCCCCCCCCCCCACCCAGCGAGGAGGAGCTATTAGAGATGTGTTTTGCCTGCTGAGCAGCATCAGGTTTTGCATATGTTCACATACGGATGTGTATCAGGGCCATAAAATGCAGGTACAAAACAGTAGTCCTCCTGTCTATTGGAAGCACGCGCGCGCCCACGCACGCACGCACGCACGCACGCACGCACGCACGCACGCACGCACACACGCACAGACAGAAACTTTTCCTTGCGTAATGAGTGTCATCGACAGTTTGCAGCATCTGTCCCTCCTCTTTGACTAACAGGAGTGTAAGAGTGAATAGGCCCAGTGTGTGTGAGGGAGGTGATCCCTTCTCAGGATTGTTCCTCAGCGCGAGTGACACTCGGTAAACATTTTCGGGGTTGTTTTCGGATGCAGTATCCTTGTGTTCGCCCTTCATCCAGCCAGACAACCAGTTTTTCTGCCAGCCACACAAACATCTTTTCATCCAGCTAATGAGTCAGCTGCTGAGCCGCTCTGTCAATCTTTACTGTCAACATCCCAACCCGTAAGTCAGCCCGCACCTGCTCAGCCTCCGCCATCCCTCTGAGCCCTGTTTGTCTGCCGCCCGCCCTCCGGTCTAATTCTAGGTTCGACCCGGCACTCTGCAATTTCCCAGTCCAAAACATTGTTTTGTTCCCCGAGGTCCGGAGGGAAATGTGCAGCCCTGCGCACCTGCGCGCCCGTCCCGTTGCCCCCGCTCGTCCCTGGCGCACGTGGCCGGGGGGGGGGCGGACGTCCGCGTTGGGCCGCGCGCGTTTCGATCTGAGCCCCGCGCCGAGGGTGACGTCAGCCCGACCGTTCGCGCCGTTCGCTCCGACCCGCTCGTGAAGACACATGTTTCCGCGCGTAAACAAACGTCTTCGCAGGGAAAGCGATACTCCTGAGAGGGAAGCGGGGCGACCCCATTGGAGGAGCAGGCAGGCCACCGAGAGCCACCCCGTCCCGTCCCTTCCCGCGTTCCCACCACTTCTCGTTCTCCCGCCTCCTCCTCTGTTATCAACCATTATCTGCACTCTCTTTATCTTTATGCCTCCTCTCCTTTTACTCTGTTGTGGCGGTTGGCACATGCCACACCAACTTCCCTAAAGCGAGGCGCAGGTTCACACGCAGGCCTCGATGATATGGAGAGATCCCTCGCCGAAGCACGCTTCGCCTCTTTGGGTTGTTTTTTTTCCCCTCCACTATGAGATAAACACAGGAGAAAGGTGAGGGAGCCAGGATGACATACAGAGGGTGTGTCTGTGTGCGCAGCGACTGAATCAACATGTTTTAAACAAACAATTAAGCACGGTTGTTTATCCAGAAAGCAAAAAAAAAAATTACCATGGAAGCTGCCTCCGCACAACCGACTTCCCCTTTTCCAGCAACAGTAGAACTGATAGCAGAAGTAGGCTTGGGCCTGCCTCGTGCGCACGCGCGTGCGTGAGGCTCTTATTGATCGAGTGCAGCTGAAAGTGCGGCCAACACGGGAGGTGAATGAGGGGCGGCCAGAGAGACGCTGAAACTGTTGCGTGGAGATCAGACACAAAGACCCTCCTGTGTGTTTTTTTTATCTCGCCGCTGCGTGAGTCGCATTGAAACAGCACAATTGGGCTGATGCAAATTTCTGTGGTGGCAGTTTATCTGATTTGAGATGCGCAAGAACAGGGGAGATTGATTGGTGCGAGTTGAACTTTTAAACAGCACTCAAGAACCCTTTGTTTCAATGTGTCAAACGTTAGGAATAATGCAGCTGCTGTATATTCTAGTTGCATCATGTTTATTGTTTGTTTTTCTATATTGTTCCTATCACATTTTTTTATTATCATTTATTATTATTTCATGTTTTTTCAAAATTATAGATTTTTTGATCTAATGTAAAGCACATCCATTGGGTCTGTAGGCTTCATATATGAAACAATGTAAATCAAACTGTAGGAAATTAAGAAAAAGTAACAAAACAAAGAAAATGTGACAATTGAAAGAAGAAAATATCATTTTAGTGGAACACATTCTGAAATTATTTCAAGACAAAGAAAATTGCTTAAAGCAGGACATTTCCTGCTCAGTTTGTACATTAATTTGCAAGCTGAAGATGAACCCTTTAATCATGCTTATTTGTAATACCGAGACATCTTGAGATGCACAGAAGCCTTTTAAAGTTCGGCAACAAATCTGAATTCATGTCTTAGATTTTTCTTCACTTTCCAAGTTCCTTTTGGGAGCTTCACTTCATCTCTGAGAGCCCAGTCAACGGAAGGAGGTTTGTTCAGTATAATTCATGTCCCTGAATGGATCTGTTCAGAAAGTTGTGAAAAATAATCAAACATTTCAGCAAAAAAAATACATCTTTTTCCTCCTGAACTTCCCTGTGATGACTCCACCAAAAGACTTACAATTGTTCTTTAAAAAAAATGTGTTTTTTAACATACAAGTATAATCAGACTGGCTACCTAAAATAACTGACAGACAAGCATTTTGTATGAAAACTGAATTCTCCTAAAATCTGAATTTCCTTCAGTTTGCACCCCCACAGGATGGGTGTGTGTTCAGCTTTTTCACCCTATATTTTTCAACTTTCCCCCAAAGTACGAGCCGCTCTGCAGTCGCTCGGTGCAAACTCTTGATAATCCAATTGAATCGTGAGGATTTTTCAGTTAAACGTCTCAACTGGAGGCCCCTCCGGTCGGAGATAATGCGCTAAGTATATGGGGGGGGGGGGCGGATATTGCGAGGCGTTTTGTGATGCAGCATGGCAGCGAATCCCCTCCAGTCTCTCTGGCTGTGCGGGTGAAAAAAGACAGACTCCATATTCACACGGACGCGCACTTGCACGCACACGCACACACTCGCGGCGCTGGAATCCCCCCTCAGACCACCTGCGCTCTACAGTTAACTGAAGCCATGTGGCTGATGGCGAGCGCCTGTGCCATGGCTCTTCTCCTCATGCCATGAATTTAAAGTTGACCTCAGGCAACCCAAACATGGAACCTCTCCTTGCTCCGCATGTCAGCACGCTCCAAATTGAATGTAACTGGAACCGCGGCCTCTATCTGTTGGGAGCCGGTTCGATGCCGCGGCTGGTTTCGCCCGTGCGCTTTCGAGCCTTTGAACCCGGCCACACAGAGTCGGCGCTGTTTACCGTTCCATAATGCAGATATGATTCACCGAATCACATTTTTCTTAAACAGTCGGATCATTTTCGCTGTAAGTACACATATATCATTTGTTTCCCATTAAATTGAATCACGTTTGAGTGAACTCAGGTTGCTATATTTTTTACACACTGCCTGATGGGGCCTATTTTCACAGCAGATGGTGCATTAGCCTTAGGAAACCTTCCTTTGGGACGCTTTGTCTTGCCAATTTAGGCATGTAAATACATCCAGAAAGCTTTTGTTCAACAAATATTTAAATGTCA
This sequence comes from Malacoctenus gilli, assembly GCA_032164315.1. Taxonomy (NCBI): domain Eukaryota; kingdom Metazoa; phylum Chordata; class Actinopteri; order Blenniiformes; family Labrisomidae; genus Malacoctenus; species Malacoctenus gilli. The sequence continues at coordinate 12,569,194 of JASSRZ010000007.1, forward strand.
GAGATGTAAATCTAATTTTTTTCCCCAAAGGATAAAATACTGAGGGCCACTTTCTCTGCTGGTACTTGTCACTGAATCGCCTCAAAGTCGTTTTCTTTGGACTTCACTTCAATAATCACACCAATGACTGGTGAAAAATGAAGCACCTCACAAACCGTCAGGCTCCCAGAGAAGAGTAACCTTCAATTCAGTGTCGCATACCTACATGCCAGCCAGAGCATCACAACACAACGGCAGATAAACACAGTAAACAGTGTACGTTTGTGTCGTTTCGCAGGATATCTGACTGCTGTTGTGTGCATTGTGGTTTTCCTCCTCTGTTGTGCATCACTGGGTGCTGATGTTGATCAGATCTTTTGAGTACACACAACCTGATCGAATCTCCAGTTCTGTAAAAATGTCAGAGAAAATCAGAAGGACCAAACTATCGGAGCTTGTGCCAGCATTATAAACAGAGACTGCAGTTGGAGAGCTATAAAACTAAAAGCTTCAGCTCCTTCTTTCTTCTCCGCGACTTTCTTTTACACAATTTGCTTCATAAGTGATTTACTGGATCAGGTTCCTCCCAAAGGGGTTTATCCTCTGGAGACAATTTCGGATAAATATTTATCCTTCAGATACTTTTGCTATTTTTCTCCTCATCAATGTCCTGATCTTCTTCTTATACCGAGCACTTTTATATATAGTTTTCATCAGTGATGGTCATTTGCGTGTCGGATGTCCTTCCGCGTTTGAGGGGCGCCTTCATTGGCACGCCGGACCGCTGTTGTTACCTCGGTACCTTCGTCCCTGCTCCCCCCCCCCTCCCCCCCCTGGCAGGGCTCCACGTAGGACATGCCCGGTGCGGAGCGTCGCTCTGATGATGCTAACGGTGTAATTATGGCTGTCAGTGGCTCCGAGCTGCCGTGTAATTTGGGTTTCCAGCGGTCGTCCGTGATGTCGTCAGATGGCAGCTTCAGAGGCGACAACAAGGGTGAAAAGTTCAGAGTCTCTTTTAGTTGTTGATAAACACACACACACACGCACACGCACACACACACACACACACATACACGCACACACACGCAGACCACAGAACTTCTTCCTCATTGAGGTATTTTTTTTTTTATATGACATTTCATTTAGTTGCAGGAAGCTACTGTGCTGGCTGGTTTGGAACGAGACAATAACAGATTTTGAATCGGACAAGAAAGCGCGTCTAATCGAGGCCTTTTGTCACCCAGCTTCATTTCAAACGCAAGTACCGTACGTGACGGTCCAACGTGAACAGTTTGTCCGATCCCAGCGTAACCTGACCGGAGTTGCTTCCCGGAACGCATTCGTTCAGGTTCCTCCTGGAGGTTAGGTGTAAGATTTGGCGTCCGGGCTTTATTTTTCCCCCCTCCCGTTTCATAACACATCGTTGACTCTCTCATACATCCGACGCTCGACCGAAATACTTTGGGTGTATTTCAGCCGTCGGCTTCCTTCCCGTGCGTCGCGTTGAAAATTGCAGAGCGCCGTCCAGCTTCCTATATGAAGAATGTGAAAAATGATAAGGTCCCGACCACGTCCTCGTGCGCTCGCGCTCGCGCTCGCGCTCGCTGGCTCCGACCGAAGACGGCGCCGGGCTGCCAGCAAACCCGTCCCGCACCACGGTTTGAAGTCAAAGAAACCAGCGAAACCAAACGCTTTCAAAAGTCGGCAGGTGACCCTCTGCCCTCCTGATGTTGCATTGATTGGCTGTGGTCACGCGGCTTAATAGTGTGTATCCTCGCTTCTTAATTTAAAGAGCCGGACTATGATTATGGGTCCGGTTCCAGCGGGAGGCCACCCACGCTACAAACAAACCCGTGGTGCCGCGCCGCGAGTCGCCTGCGGATGAAAGCCTTCCACCGAATGTTGTGCCCGGAGGTCGATAGGTTTTTGCCGGGAAAACCGCCGCGTTCGCCAGGCCGTTTGAAGCTTGGGTTTTTCTATTATGGTGCGTGGAACCCATTCATCTATTTTTACTATCTCTCTCGGTGACCTTCATTGCGAAGGAGGCCCGAAATAGAGCGCTTCATGGGGAGGGATCACATTCAAAGCAGGAATATTAGCTCGGAGGAGTGAGGAGTTTTGCATGGAGTAGAGAAAAAAAAGAAGCCACGGTCGCTGATTGGAGATCAAAGCAGTTCGGAGCACGCGCTGTAGGTTTTGGTAACATATAGCAGATGGAGAGGACGCAGCTGCTCTGCATGCTGTGCCCTCTACACGCACTGTGACACACAGACGCACACAGATTCTAGATTAGAAAAGTTGAACGGGACCATTTATGGGGAAAGCGATCCTGAACGAGAAACTCGGACGCGTCCAGTCAATGCTCGCTCCGGCTCTCCGTGCGTCCTCTCTGTTGCGCGTTTGAAGCGCCGCGTCCGGAGTTTTGGGGAGCAAATTTTCTTCTTTACACAAATACGTACACGCCGGAAGGATCAATGGTGTGCGGCACGTAAACTGTAGGGCTGAGTGGGTGAGTGTTTTGTATTCTGGTGGTGAATGGGGAAAGCCCAGCAACCTCCAACAGGACTCTTTATGAGCAGCAGCCAGAGGAGGAGACCGCAGAGCACGCAGACCAACACGGAGGAAAAATGGTCACTGGACGTGAACCTCAACAAACATGCACACACACAACACACACACACACACACACACACACACACACACACACACACACACACACACACACACATTCCTGTCTGTGTGCCCCGCTGCATGCACATGCATGAATGATTTCTGGGTGTTATGGATTCATTCATCTTTGAAGAGGCACTGGAACATGACGCGGAAGAAAAATACACACACAATGCAAAGGGGTGTCTATTGTTAGTCAGTTGTCCAAGCAGAGAGGAAGTATTCCGGCCAACGGGAAAGTCCGCACAGCCAATGGCTGAGGGGCTTCTGGGTAGAAGGAGCCTTTTGTGTGACATCTGGTCCGCATGTGGCCGCGACCAGCTCCACGGCTGCATTGTCAAACGTGCTCCCCGGCTGACGGCTTGAAGTTTGGCTCCGACCAAAAGCGCCGCGGCGGTGATCCTGCGCGAGGCAGGCCCGGCCCGGACGTGGCGGTCAAGCGAGCGTCCGGGCCGGGCCTGCGTCGCGACGGGGTTGCTTTCGGGTGGGCGAAGGGGCTCCGCGGGTGCGGTTGGGCCCGGTGCCCCGGGGCAGCAATGAAGTGCGATGGATCGCCCTGGAAGACGCGCGGGACGGCTGTCAAGCCGCGAGGCAAAGTAGCTCGCGGGGGGCTGCCGACACGGATGGAAGGCCGCCGGCGAAGGCTGCTGCTGCTGCACGGTTAGCGTCTCCTGTGTCTTCCACTCATTTTGATATCAGGGGGAAGTCTGTATGACTGAAACATCTGAGTTTACTCAAGAGGTTTGGAGGAAAAAAAGGATGAAAAATTTGCCAGAAGAGCAATAAAATCCCTCTGATCCCATAATTTGAAATGCGATTTGCTGCATGCACACGTAGATTTCTCGATGTAAGAAAAAACGATACTGCGAGATTTAAGCGCAGCGTTGTTATTGTTTGAAAGGTCGCCCCAGTGCAGTCATCAGTGTCCACGGAGCTGCCGCTAAACTCTCCTCCGACTCCCAGAACTGCGCTCTATAAAGCAGAGGAAATCACTTTAGGACTTTAGGTCCACCAGGAGCTTCGGCTTTACTGCGCTGACCTTTCTTTCAACTCTCTCTTACTGGAAGCTTCGAGTCGGCGAGGGGGCTCCAAAATACGAAAACATCTGAACCTTTTGCCAGAGCGAAAGTTGTTGCACGAGATGGCTTTCATTAGGGATTTTTGTTTTTTTTTTTGGTCATTGCTTCGGCGCTGAACCTCCCTGCTCTCTCTCTCTGCCCCTCCTGCAGCTCTTCACCGCCTCTCTCTCCTGGGCCTTCCAGCATCCGGCCGTGCCGCCGAAGTACCAGTACCGGGACCCCGTCACCGCCGACCTGCTGTTGTGCGACCAGTGCCCCCCCGGCACTGCCGTCAGACGGCACTGCACCGCCGAGTCGCCCACGGAGTGCCAGCCCTGTCCCGAGACACACTTCGCCGAGAGCTGGCACTGGGGCGACACGTGCCAGTACTGCACCTCGGTACGTTGGCTGGAGCCGAGTCGCACATGAGCCTCATTTTTCAGCCCAAATAGAGCTCAACAATGATTGTTTTTCCTCAACAATAATGTGCTTGAAAGTACCTTTAATTGAGAGATACCAGCTTTCTGTGCGACAGGCTTTTTGTGTCTGTGCTCCATCGACGACCAGCAAAGTTGTACGACGATGACACACTTTACTACAAAGTCCCTCTCGTGTTTTTATACTCCTGTTTATCCTTTTATGCTACTTTTGTGTGGCTTCTCTGCTGTATTTCCCTTAAACATCTGACCATGAGTTTTGTTTACTTTCTGGCGCAGCACTTGTTCCCTCTTTTTATTTTTTGAAGCCAGCGTTTCCACATCAGTCGTTGTTGCTAAAATTGAAAGTCTGAGCCCGTTTGTTGTGGTGGAATGAATCTTACCCCAGAGTTTAGTTGTTTTCCTCTTTGATACTCACAAAATCATGACACAATCACCAAGTCATCAGTGCTTATGTTCTCTCACATCCACATTTCAAATTCCTATTTTTGTTTGTTCTATATACATATATATATTTCGTACATATCAAGATGTACCTTTTCAAGCTGAAACCTCACTTTCATGTATGTGTGCATGTGTGTGCGCGTGTGAGTGTGCGTGTGTGTGTCCATGTTGCCTTGCAGCCCCGTGCCTGTGTGTAACCGTGCTCCCCTGTGCTTGCTGTGCTTAGGTGTGTAAAGAGAGACAACTAGTGAAGCAGCAGTGCAACAGCACCCACGACCAACTGTGCGAATGCGCCCCCGGCTTTTACCTGGAGGTGGAGTTCTGCATCGCACACAAAGTCTGCCCCCTCGGCCACGGTGTGACAAGCTTGGGTAAGCTTCACAATTCCGTGTCACGGTTGGACGCGTAGGAACTCTGACTGAGTTCAAATCAAAGACTTACATCTGTATTCCTAACAATAGCAATAATACATGGAACAATAGCTACTTTTTTGGGACAAAAATGTAGAAGGACAGTGACTTTTTAATTTTTTGGAGCAGAAATCTGTCTTCTCATATTTTTCTTTGACTTCCAAACTGTTTCATCTCATTTACCGTCCCAAAAAACATCCCATCCATCCCAGATATGCAGTGCTGGCATGTCAGGAGCGCTCGCGCTGCCAAAGCAAAGACACACATCAGTTGCATTTTCACATCAGGATGTCCTCTCCGTTGTATCCCTGGAAGCTCCTCTGCGTCTCCTTCACTGACTCCGAGTCAGATCGGTTCCAGATGCCGTCGTGCGCTCTCTTCTTTTTTTTTTCCCCCCTCTTCTTTTCGCAGAACCAACATTTTCGAGAGCGACTCCCTTTCTTCGAATCGCTCACCAATTTCTGAGTAGCCTCGCTCTCAGAGATGCGCGGCAGCCAATTTGATATTTGTGGAGCTCCTTCTCGCTTTTCTAATGAAGAAATAATAAGGAGCACACGCGAAAGAATGAGGCAATTAGGGTTCATTACATGGTGACTGCGCGAGTGCGTTAATGTTCCGTGCATGCATGCGTGGTGGCGAGGAACACCCTGTCTGGTTGTAGCTGCAATTTGCAATTTGAGAAGTCCGCCGTTTCTCTTTCTCTGTGAGAACGAACGCTTCATTCTGCATAGTTTCCCCACAACGTTATCACTTCGTTTGTAATAATACGTTGTCGGGAGTGATTTACAGGAAGGTGATTATCGGAGGGATAAATTCTGCTTCAGCGGGACGCCTGTGTGCCAGCGACGCCCTCAGAAGAGAAAATAGCTCCTTTTAAGGGAACGTTTCTCGGAGAAATTAAGGGTCCAACTCCAATTCTGTCCATTTCTGAGAAGCATAAATGCCTTCGGCGCTCTCATGGTGGCACAGTGAAGCAAAGTGATAGCTGGAATATCTGCCAAAATCCGTCTTTTGTCGGTGCGAGCTCCCTAAGTGTCTTTCGAAAATACACCACACCAAGTCCTGACCAAAACAAACCGAATAGATCAGAGACAGTAACAGGGATCGTTTTGAGACCAACGATGCTCGGACGCTTTGCGGACGTATCCCTTCAAATCTTGACTCTAGCACCAGCCAGCTTTGGCCTGTGAGCATCGCACTGATGACTTAGCTGTTTGTGTTTGTGTCTGCGTGTATTTTTGTTGCGACTGTCGAGACAAAAGCAGTCTTCTGTTTGCTTTGCTATCATTGTCACACCAGCTGACTGAGGCCCTGCTGTGTCAATGCATTTACACAGTTTACCAGCACAACCTTGTGTGTGACAGGGCCGGATTTAGACAGCCCCACTAGGGGGTGCAGGTAGAATATCAGGGGGGGCAAGTGTGGTCATGCCGCTTGCACAGTCGGAAGATTTTGGGGGGGCAGTCACGGCATTTGGCGGGGGCACTGCCCTTCCGTGCCCATGCCAACATCCGGCCCTGGTGTGTGAATTCCTCTATTAAGTGATGCTGTTTTTGATTTATTCTTCACTGGTTCCTTAGCTGAGAGACCTTTTTCCTGTATTTAACCAGCTGCATTTATAATTTACCTGAACTCTGCACGTTCAGAGCAGAGAGCTGCTGCAGTGCAGCGCCATGGGGAGCAGTTTTGGGTTCAGGGCCTTGTTCATGGCCCGCAGAGGTGGTCACGGGTGTGGGAACGAGCGCCGGCTTTCACTCTCCCCTCACGTCGGCCTCTCGGTGGTCCGAAAAACTTGAAACCGGACTTCCCGCTGCCCTCACTCCTTGTAGCCTTGACTTATTCCCGACAGGAGAATGAGCGCCCACGACAGCAACGCAACGCTGCGTCGCGTGCAGCCGCTCGCGTTGTCGATAAAAAAAAAAATGGTCGCACTGCAGCGAGATTTCCTGTCTGTGGGAGGAGTTTCATGTTGTGTTTACTGTCAGCGCGGCTGAATCACCCTCGCTGTGACCCAGTGACTGAAGTCCATCCGTCTCTCGCTGTGATGTCGTTCAGTTCCAATCAAAATTCCCCTTTACTCACACCAGGCAGCGTCCAGAAAGCTCTCACTGTCCAGGCAATCGGACTGGATTCGTCTATGCATGCATGTGAAGAGAGACCACAGTTTCCAGCGTCCCGTTATCGTCCTTCTGCAGCTTCACTTCCTCAATGATCTTCTTCTCGGCTGTCCCCGAAACTCGCGTTCTGACTGAGTCTCCGTGAAATCGCAGTGACTCGTACTTTCAGTCTGCATCTCCATCAGGCTGCTGTCGGATCGGTGACACATAACGGCAACCTGATGATGTTTGATCGAGATGTTATTTCGCGATATCGAACGCGTGGGCGTCAGAGGCTATCGTGACGCCTGTGTTGACATTTGATGGCTGTGGCACCACTTGTTCCTGTTCTGCGTTCATGAGAATAATTTACAGGGTTAGAGGGAAGCAGCTGAGACGGAGGTCAGTGTTTTGGTCATTCTCCGTGAAAAGGCCGTGACCTTTACCCTCCATCCACTCGACTGCGTGGCATCGAGTCCACCGTGAGGATCTCTGATGATTTGTGGAGCCACTGAAATATTTCTTTGACTTTGAGAATCGCGACTTGTCTCCGAAATCGATCCGAAAGAAAAACGGCCTGTTTTGTCGGGCATCTGCCAACAACTCCGTCTCAAAGTCCTGAACTTTTCAGCACAATAAAGTACCGAATGTCCCCCACAGTGTTATTGTGATGGCGGATTTTCGAGCGGATATTTTCCCCCCGTGCTCTGTCCTCGGTGTATTTGTCAGCATAAACAGAGGCCGCTGCAGCGTTTCGGCATTCCAGCGAACAGGATCTGGTATTTCGGCTGAAAAACCTCAGTGCTGACTGGCCCCTTTGCTTCTCATGACTTCATCTCAGACCTGAGACCAGCATCCAGCCACCGCGAGCGATGAAACAACATTTTCCGACGGGCATCGTCTGACCCCTGCCGCGCCGATGCCGCTCAAACGCGAGACAGCGTTTTTTTCCAGGAATCCCTCTCGCGTGCACGATTGTTCTTGAAAGTCTGATGAACTTCGGCAGACGTGAGACAGCACTTTAGGGGATCCCCCCCCCCCCAAGAAGCGCGAGGAAATATTATGTAACGCCTGGAGTTGCGGCTTGGACCTCCAAACCGCAGGACGCTCGTTCAGTCTCGCGACGGCACATGCTTTTCATGACTCCATTCGTTTCCCCCCCCTTGATCTCCTGATTTGTCTGTTTCTGCTTGAGACTCTTTGCGGCTTTCGGAACGGGAGGCTGGAAGACGTTCTGGCTCATCTGCCGGAGAGACAGAGAGGAAAACCGTCGCCTAATGAATGAAGCACCACGGTCTGCTGGCGTTTGTTTCATCTGTCGGATGTTTTCGCGGGGATGTCTTCTATTCAACTTTATCGGAACCAAATTAAATTAGAGAAAACAATAGAATAAACGAATGAAACATTGATTTAACTCAACAAGTTACACCCTCTAATGTCGTGCTAACGAAATGAAAGAAATCTGCTGAGAAGAAAAACTTTACAAACATGAAAAATGTAATTTTGACATCCAAAGTCAAGTAAAACATGATTCCTGACCTTTATATTAGCAATATTTTGTGGTATGCTAACAGAATCTGTGCTCCAAATGGATTAAACCACATCGATGTAATGCGCAAATAATTGAACACTTCCAGTCAGACGACACCCCACTTCTAAAGAAAAAAACGTCACTTTGAAGTCTTTTTCTTCTGGGGCATCGGAAAGGTTTGCCATATGCAAATGAGCCGATTCAAGTATATATATACATATATGTTTTTTAATGTTTTTGCCGACTGTCGAAGCAAGAACAGCCTCCATGCTGCGGTAGTGGAAATTTTTTCAAAGGGTAAATCAGGCAGAGGCAGAGCTCGTCCTCCCACGCGTTTTCACTCTCTCTTAGTCATGAGAGATAAATGAGGAAGTCGCCTGTTTTTGTGCTGCATGTCATGTGTCAGAAACTGATTTCGGTTGAAAAAAGAAATATTACTGAGAATCACATTATAGAAATACAGCTGAGTTCAATAAATGAGAAAATCACCGATTCTAACCTTTATTTCAACAGGAAAAACCAGATTGGAGACACTGGGATCTCTCACTCCTGACATGTTTGGTCACGACAGTGATTGAGTGTGTCTTTTTTCACCCAAGGTACCCCAGTAAGTGACACGGTGTGCGAACGCTGCCCCGACGGCCATTTCTCCCCTGGCGGCTCCTCCACCGAGCCCTGCCAGCCCCACAGGAACTGCTCGGACTTGGGCATGAAGACGCTGCGGTGGGGCACGGCCGCTTCGGACAGCCTCTGCGACAGGCAGGACAAGAGGCCGATGGCGGAGTGCTCCCAGCATCACACTTGGTGCCAGAACGGTGAGAGCGTGTGCACAGACGGAACAGATGGTTTCCCCTCTGATCTGAGAGACTTTTGAAAAAAGAGGGATGAAATACATGTCAATTGTCTCCTGATACCTAAAAGAAAAAAATTAAGAAACAGGTGCAAATCCTTTTCTTTGGAAACTATTAAAGTTCTCATGTGAAGGTCCAGGATGTAGTTTGTGGCACTGCAATGAGTCAGATTGAGTTGCACAGCCAAATTTTCACACATTCGATACATCATTCTATAATTTGATGATTTTTTTCTAGCCTTAGATAATTGATTTAAACATTATACATCTATCAATTCTTTTATATAGATATATACATGTAGGGTTACTGTACTCATCCACTGCTCTTTGGAAGGGACAGGGGATTCCTCTCTGCATCGTAATCTATAGTTTGACCACTAGATGGTGCTGGAAAATACACACTGGACCTTGAACTGGAGGAACAATGACATTTTAGCTTCATACCAATGAATTAATACTCTGCTACTTCCCAACTTGGGGCTTTCAGATATTGCACCAGAGAGTCAGATTAGAGATTAGACATTGCTGTGTGTAGCCTGCACCACACACACACACACACACACACACACACACACACACACACACACACACACACACACACACACACACACACA
>JASSRZ010000007.1:12595480-12606771 GCA_032164315.1 Malacoctenus gilli
TCCGTTTCTGCCTCGTTGCCCTTCAAAACCACTTTGTCCTAAGCTCATTCGAATGCCGTGTTCACGTCTCCCCGCCTCCAGTTTTCTCGCGCCGACGATGATCTTCGTTACACCGTCGAACCTCCGTCGTCTCGCTGCAGCTCGACGAAGTCGACGGGGCTCGAGCCGCGTCGTCTCTCGGACCTTCACGTGCTACCAGATTCACCAAGGTTCCGGCTGTTTCTGAAGTCGTTCCCAGGCACCGCGTGCCAAATGAGGAGTGGATGCAGGAAAAAAGAGGAGATGCCTTTCTAAAAATGCCCAGCACCAACATACTCGAGCAAAAACAATGTGCATATTTGATTTTGAAACGCCGGCAAGGGGAAAGCCTGCAGCTTGAAGAGCAGATTTTGGCCCCCGAGTAGAGAGAAGGTCTCCGTCTGACCTTTTTGCCTTTATTTGGACGGGTCGGGCGGCGAGGAAACAGAGCGGAGGGCTGATACGCAGCGGCGGTCGATCTGGTGACTCAGCTGTCGAGGGCCTTGCGGTACGCTCTCTGACTGTCGCCCGTCAGGGTGGCCCAGTTTTTTGTTGGTTTTTTTTTGTTTTCAAAAAGGAATAGTTTCGGCATTTTTTTTTTTCTCGTGGTTTGCACCTTTGCTGACGTGCCGCCATGTTCCCATCGGGAAAAAAAAGGTGACAGTGTCCCTGCAGTGGTTTAAAGGTCAGCGCGACTTGTGCTCTGATGCTCTCTGACAGGATGAAATGAAGTCGGGCCACATGTGCTCACCTTTGCACTGTCACTGTTTCGGAGGCCTTTCTGCCTGGATTTGCTCTTCCGCAGATTCGGGGAGGATTGAAACTACGACACTGACCCTCATTGGCTCTTCAGATCTGTTTCCTCAGAGACTTTTGGGTCCATTTAGGCCCTGCTGAAACCCAAAACACCTCAGCTACGGGTGCGGACTGCGAACATTAAAACCTAAAATGTCCTTGAAAAAAGTTGTTGCCACGAACTGTTGACTCAGCTTCCTCTCTGTGGAGGTCATGTGCAACCATTTCGACGTTAACGATGTACTTAAGTGTATTTGGGCTCAATTAAAAAAAAGACTTTGGATAGATTCACCACTTCCTGTCTGTAAATTGATTAAAAATTAATTTTGATCTTCAATTGATTCATTGCTCCAATCAGGAAGCTGAAGCCTCAAACCCCTCCTGATGCTGCGAACGATTCAGTACTTTGTAATATCACCTTACGTCCCAAACACAATATTGCAACCAGACGACCTTTTCAGGCTGCGTTTCTGAGTGGGAATGTCAAGGGGCGGGGGGGGGGGTTTCGCTCCCACTCTGCCGTCTTGAGCTTTGACTTTTCTCTTGCAGCAGCAACAAAGGGGAGCTCAGTCCTCAGCATGCGCCGCTGTGAGCGGTCGCTACTGGCACCATCAAGATAGCCCGTCGCACAGCACCATCGCGTGTGACGCGACAAGGAAATGTCCCAGTGGATCCGAAGCCAAATTTGGCTACATGTAAAACGTGCTTTTCTGTGTGGCTCTGATTATGGCTCCGACACCTCTGCGGAGCCCTCGCACACGGCTGCTTCTTTCATCCTCCCTTGCCATCGCTGTCTGACGGTGTCTTCCCCACTTCTGACAGACGTGTTTCACGGTCACGAGTCGTCTCATCCGGATGAGTCAGCAGGACAGCTCTCGGTGTCTTTGTCATTTCCTTTCCACAGTGTGTGTTTACGGCGGTGGAGCATATATTTACAGCAGCACGCACACACTCATTATCATTCTCTCTGTTCTCTCGCAGGCTCTGGCCACTCACCGGGCCTACCTCCTGACGGCACGCATTCCTGCTAAGGTAAGAGCAGCAGCTCGGTCTGAAGGGTGCTTACACGAGTGCGATCCGAGGGGTTCCACCGTACCTGCCAGTGCAGGATGTCCTCGTTTAATGGGAACGTTTCACGGAACACAACTGCGTAACTCACGAGTGCTGTTATGGGAGTGTTTGAGGTCTTTTCAGTGTTACAGGTTCATGTTGTTTTTAACCAATTGCAGTCATTTGAATTCCTACGGTGCTCGATGAAATCGCGGCAGCAGCTTTAAAATCATGCCACCGAGTCCCCGGCGAGCAACATAATCCTTTATTGCCTTGTTGTGAACACATGATTGTGAATGGTTGAGGCTCTGTGTCCGCTCAGTCGAAACGCAGTGATACAGCTGGTTAACTGGAGTTATTTTTCCACATTAGTGCCATAATGCAGTGCAGATGGCAACTGTTCACACCATCGCCAGTCGCGAAGCATCCGTCTTTATGATAACTGTCACCACTTCCACATAAAAACCAGCGGAGCTTTAACACGATGCAGATGTTCAGTGAGACTTCCAACAGCATCACACACGCAACCATTGGCTGCTCTGGCCTGTCTGTATTGTATCGCCTTTTACTGTACACGTTGGTTTTCTTTTTGTCTGAAGCACCTCATCAGCTCAGTGGAAGAAACCCTGACTTCTAGCCGTTTCATGCTCCTTCAAATCATTCTGCAACAAGAATCTCACAGTTCACTTTGCATTTTCAAGCAGTCTGACCTCGACTTTTATTCAGCACGTTTGGTTAAGTGAACTCCTCCAGCAGATGATCTTGGGAGCAAGAGTTTGATCGACAAGATCAGAAAGTTGTGGAACTTATTTTATGCAAAAGGGCATCAAACTGCTTTCAACAAATCATTGCAATGACATTCAGAAACTCACACGCTGAAACCATTTGAGACTTCTTGGTTCGCGAAGTTTCTTCGAATCTCCTGCTCGACAGTATGATTGCCACCTGCTGGTCAGTTCTGAATCCCATGCTGGAGTTTTGTGACCATAGGCTCTCCCTGCAGCACAGCTTCACTACCAAACACAGTTCTCATTGTGGAAAGTATTACCTTCAAAGACTTGGCTGACGATACCGCCAGATAAAAACAAATAGCTCCAAGCGACCGTTTTCTCCCCAACTGCTGATAGCTCCCCCAAGTCACGTCTTGTACCAGGTCCAGGAAATAACCGAACAGTCGTCCTTCAAATGGCCGTGCGCTCGCCAGTCGATAAGACGCCCCCGGGGAAGGGTTGGTTGATTGATTGTTTGCTTAAAAACTGATTTGAAGCTTTTCAGGGGTTGGAGGAGGCCAGAAAGAGCGTCTCAACTGACGCTCTTTCACATGATCTCATTTATTTCCAGTGTTATGAGCCACAGGGTCAGGATGTGATGGTTTAGCTGCCTCCGCATCTGTTTCATGTCAGCGGTCTTTTCTCTGACCAGTTTGTTTTGGACACCACCTGTTTCGTGGCAAATTATCTTTCAAACTGTCGTTTCTAGTCTCATTCTGCTTGTTTTCATCTCTGTTTCTACTCCTGCTTTTTCTTCATCTTCGTCATGTCACTGGCTAGTCTCCCTGTCTCCTTTAAATTACATCCTAAATTCTCTCCTCTGAAAGAACTTCAGTGAAAAATACCTCTGGCTCCTTGCACAATTCTTCTTTCTTGTTAAAACACTTGAAAAATCATGAAAAATATGAACTTTGTTCCACTTTTTACATCTTAAAGCTGTGATTGTTTCTTGCATGTTCATGCACTTTATGGTAAAAGCATGATGGCATTACTCTGACCTGCTTTTGGCTGTGATTTCGGTTTTTATGATATGCCAGGAAGCAACAGGGTCTGCACTGCTTTTCTAGCGATGTGAAGAGGGGAACAAGGTCCCTCTGGTTCCTGAGATCCATTGGTAGCTTGCGAGTGGCGTCTCCTGTATGGGGAGCAGCATGGATGAGACCTCAACTGTTGCTGTTTCCAGCAGCTGAGCACGGCAGCGCCTCGAGTCACAAGCAACGCTCTGTTATTTACTCCCCAGCTGCCGAGCGAGGTCAAGACAATCAGCTCAGAGGCTCAAAGAAAATGCAGACGGATCAATAATGTATCACAGATGCAGGATTTTTGAAACTCATCACGGTGATTCTTTAGTTGATTGAATGAGTTGCAACAGTAGTGAGGACGGTGACGGCATATCAAGGCTGGTATGAGAGTTCATTTCAGGCTATTGCTGAGCCTTCCCATCCTCATCCCTCCTTTCATCCCCACACTCCCGAAAACAGCCACTCCTCCTGATCCTTGTCTCATTCTCTCTCTCTCTCTCTCTCTCTCTCTCTCTCGCTCTCTCTCTCTCTCTCTCTCTCTCTCTCTCTCTCTCTCTCTCTCTCTCTCTCTCTCTCTCTCTCTCTCTCTCACACCACCGTGTCAGAGGTCAGCAGGAACAATCGATGTGTTTACTCCAATTGAATCTTCTGAGTTTTGACTGAAAAATTGTCCTTTTTTAACTTCTTCACAATTTATCTCCGTAGGTTTTATTATCAGCATCGTTTCTCTCAGTCAGTATCAAACTGACGACTTTCTTGCGGTGAGGTTGAATCAAAGCTCAGATCAGGTTTGGTGTTTTATGTGCATGCACTGTAGTTTTCGACTGTAGGAGGAATATAGGGTGATGATGCATGAAATTGGCCCTTTTTTCTCAGTATTGTATTGCTCTTCTGAAGGCAGCCTAAAGCCTTAATGCTGACGAGTTGTATCGAAGTAGACGTGAACGCTCAGTCTTGAGTCTCTGCCGCGTATTTCTCTCCTCTCGCAGCTCGCTGTAATCCCCCTCTGGCTCTCTCACTCCGCTCTCCGTGGAGTTTTTATCTGTGTGCGTCTCTCCGATTGATGGTTTTCCTCCTGTTGAGCAGCTGCGGGGCCCGATGCTCTCTGCCAGCGTCTGCACAGAAGCACATAAACCCACATTCATTCATTGCTCGCCGCTTGCCTTTTGTCTTTGTTTACTTGCGTTGCCTCTTGGTGCCATTTTTCCCTGCTCGTATTCCGTTTTTATCAAAACAGATCACACATAACCGACTTTCACCACTGGCAGAAACAACATTTAAGTCAATGTAAAGCTTTTTTATGTTGTTTCAGCTTTATTCTTCAGAATAATATTGGAAAAAAAACATTCTCTTTAACAGTCAGGTCCATGTTAGGTGATTATCTTCACATTGTGATGACAAATGTCCTCTGAGTTTTCCATTAAAATCCAATGAGAAGAAGAGGATGAGCAGGTAAACTGACAGACGGGCAGTGAACGAATGACTGAGCGTGGCAATCACTCATCTGGTTTTCCTGTGAACTTCACAGCGTGACTCACTTCGATTGGCTGGAGCTCGAATAAGGGAAAACACAGACCTAAATCACTTGCATATGCTGGCACATTGATTATTGACGGAGTTAAATACGGATAAATGACTTCGACACGCTTTAATGTGGACGCTGTTTACCGCACTTTCGAACAAACCTGCAATGGATTGCTTTGAAAGGCATATTAGTGTATTGAGCTTCTCTCCTGTGAAACCTGTGTAGACTTACATCTGTGCAGTAGATAAGACCCCTATTTGTAGATAAAAACTCATTAGCTTACTCATGTGTGCAAAGTAAGAGTAGGCAATAATGTAACAACATAAAGTGGTTTTGTTCTCGTCCGCGATAAGATCCGGTTGTGTGTTTCTTTGTTCCATCAGGGTCATTGAGTGAGTTTTATTATTCATGTGTGACGTTAAACAATGAATGGAAATTACTCGTGCTGTCTGTCTGTGTGTTTACACTCTCTGACGAAAGGGGGAGATGCGATTGTGTATTTGTTGTGGAAGGAGTAGCTACAGGCAATCCAACACACACACACACACACACACACACACACACACACACACGAAAGTGTGTACTGGAGTCAGACAGTACACAGTCTGCCTCTCCGCTCCCTCCTCTCATCTGTGAGCCAAAGCCTCGGGAGCGCTGCGCCCACCTGGAACAGCGTGGCCCCCGCGTGTTGGCCTGCCCTCAGGCACCCCACTGTCTGTTTATGTGTTTCTGGGAGGAAAACTCTGCTCAGTCTGCAGCGGTATTCTGCATTCGTACGCACAGGTTTCCTCTCTTGTGTGAAATGATCTCAATTTCGGACTATTTTCGGCTTGGCGGGGCAGACGGCTGCATGTCTTTGTTTAACTTGTCCTGAGATACTCTCTTAAAACAGAAATAGTACGAGTGGGTTTGAGACCGCTCTGCCTTTAGCTTGATATTTGGAGCAGCCTTTTGAGCGGGAATCTTCTCTGACTCAGTTTTGCATCATTTTTTCTCGCCAAACCTGCCAAGATGTGCTCCGTTCGAACAACTACGATGCAAATTCGACTGAAAGCAGGCTTGGAAATCCTGGTACCTGTCTGTTTTGATCAAGCACAAATTGGGATATGACGTATGACCATTGAAATATATACAGAAGAATGTGTCAAACACTGATAAAGTTGCCGGAGCCGAGGAACACAAAAAAACACTGCTGCAACTCAACCTCTTAATTATAGAAGAGGCAGACAGACAGTCACTGTCCTGCACTGTTATCTATTATTTACTTTCAGTGATGCTGTGGGCAGACTGGATCATCCTACAGCAGCCATTTAGTCAAGTACAACCACACAATCAAATACAAACACACTTCCCCTAGATAACGCAAATGTGTGGTTTGTTATGAAGATATAATTTTTTTCCCCTCAAGTAACATAATTTATAACTCTGGTGAATCTTTCATCAGAAATTAATCGGCCTTGTGTGGAAAAAAATAGTGTGTGATAAATATGGATTATTCCTTTAATATGTCTTTGATTTGTCCCTGACTGTATTCGACTGACGTTGTGTTCAGTTTTGTTTTAATGGGACTTTGTGTGATTCTGTTTTAGGTGGAACACTCCTTTAACTATCTGGAGATCCAGGGGATTGCATGCAACAAACCAACACAGGTACGGTGAACGGATGAGCTCACACAAAAGCCACAGCAAGTTGCAGAAAGTCGAGCAGACGTACTTGTTTGAGCTCTTGCAGGTCATTCTCATTGGCTCCGAAGCACGACGACCTAAATTTAGCTTCGCCGTCAAGACAGGAAGTCGGGCGAATGACCTGGAATCGAAACAATCGCGCGAAGGAGTTCTGGAATCGTGGCAGGGAAACGTGAAAGCCAGTTTAATCTTCGGAAAAACTCATCACGATAATGGCACGCCAAAAAAAAAAAAGGAACAACATTCGGGCTCAGCTTCTTGAGACCGTTTGGCCAGTTTGCTGGCGAGCCGTCAATCAGCGGGATGTACCTACGAAATATGATAATCCGCCGCTAACCGAGCAGCTCCCGCAGCTGACCCTCTGTCCCGCTCGTCTCCAGAGACGTCAGTCCTCTTAATATCTTGACTGATGGTCTCCTGTGTATGAGGCCGGATTATGGTAATTCTGGCCTATAGAGGAGCCACGCAGCGCCTTACATCAGCATTTACATAATTGGGGGGGGGGGAGGGATCGTTGAAATGGTTCGCCAGCCCTGGTTAGTGCCATTGAATTTTCACTCCTGCCTAATATGTGGGCTGTAGATGTAGTCGAGAGGGTCGATTCATTCAACTGGCTGAAATGAGTCGTCCCTGGATAAGATAAATGGGAGCAGATTGAAAGAAGTCTGATACGCACAAGTATGTTCAGTTTCATGTCTTCCCTGATCATCAATTATTCACTGTATTTTACCGCACCAGAGTGAGTCTGATTAGGGAGAAAGACGATAACAGATGCACATCTTCTCCAGCCAACGAGTGTAAGTGAGAAATCGCCTGCTTAACAATGTGTCCACTCAGCTGTGCGTGGAGTACGAGCGGGGCTCCTTCTCCCTGAGGCTGCCCTCCGCCGAGGAGGTCAACGAGGTGGTCGCTCATGTGGGGAACTGTCTGCAGAGGATATGTCCCGGCTTACCTCCCAGGTGAGTTTGTTCCCCTTGTGCGTTTGTACACAACATGGCAGCGAACAGATGGATCGGGGGGGAAATGGCTCTTTCGTTGACCTGCATGATTCCCGTGTGTCCGCCGCGTCCGGAGATGTTCATCAGGACTGAAATAAGGATGTGAAACTGAGTGGATGTTAATTGTTGAGAAGCACGTGTGTGAATGCAGAATCGAATGCAGATGTAAAACCATAAGCGTCCATAGCTTGTCTCGTCCACACACGTCTCGGGAGAGTTTGTCTCGGCTGAAAGGTTACGAGTCATGTAATCAGCGATGCACTTTCGCTGCGGGCTCATCTAAATGCAGTGGACGCTGTTTGTTGAACCACATTGTAAATCGCTGGAGCGATTTTTCTGGAACCCGCAAAAATGACTCGTTTTTCTGGAAAGTCTGAGACTTTTCTGCACTTTGATGCGGAGGATCGTGTTTTGAAATGTTTTTAACCGGCGCCGGTGGGGGGGGAAAAAATCGAGTCGACTAAAATACGAATAATTTGGCTTCCCCTCTCAGTAAAGTGATGAAGAAGCTTTGCATGGAGCCTCCTGACAGGCTGAGCTCGCTGCAGACTCTGTGGGAGAACAACAAGCCTGCTGAGCCGGGACCTTGTGGTAGGAACTCCTCACTGAACCGCACACCTTTTATGTACATCTGTGTCCTTACTGCAAACACGAGCGTGAGCGGCAAGCGTCGCGGCAAGTGGCAGGTCGCAGCAGTTGTAATTTGTCTTTGAATTTGTCGTCGCAACGCCGTCTGCATAATGGGCCTGTCACGGGGCGTCTCTGTCCGCTCTTCCTTATTTAATTGCCCGTCTGTCTGCCGGTGCAGGAGGCTTTTCTCAGATGTACCGGTGTGTGTGTGACTGGCTGGGGCTGCCTTACCGAGAAGAGGTGCAGTGGGTGAGTGTTGTTTACTTTGCTTTTTCATGCTTCACAGCACTGAGATGCGCTTTTTTTCACCTGCTCTTTGAGAGATTGAAAAAAAACAACAACCTCGAGTTGCTTGACAGCATGGACAGAACTGCAGCACGTGGATGTCGTGTTCCCCTCCTCACGGTTTGAGCTGGAGATGGAGGTTCTCCTCCGGTCTGCGCTTCACCCAATGCACGGTTCTGTTTCCCCGTCCAGGATGTCGACACCATCTACTTGACGCAAGACACGCGCGAGCTCAACCTGCAGGACTTCAGTCATCTGGAGAACAGGTGAGCGCAGCAACGGAGAGGTTCAGCCGCGCCGCTGCGGCACAAAGAAACGTCCTTCCCGTCGCTGCGCGACCTGCTGAGTCAGCCCCTCGTCTGGATGTAGCTCTAATGGAAACAATCTTTAATGGTGCCTCTGACCTTCCCCCCCCCCCACGTGTGCTGCTCCTCAGGGATCTGGTGGCTATCATAGCAGTCCTGGAGTTTAACCAGTGGTTCACCAAGCTCGCTACCAAGGATTACAAGCTGGTCAGTACTTTTTTTTTGGCTTCCGTTTGCTCGACCCGCATAAAACTGAAGGCAGTCTTTTGGTATCGCTCCAGAGCAAGTCAGCTTCCTTGTTTGGATGTCTTGAAAATTATTAAACTCTCCTGGTTAAACAGTGATTTCCTCAAATCACTGTTTAACCCACCACTCTGGAAAGCTTTTCTTTTTTTTTTTTTTTTTAATTATTGTCTGGTTCAACTTGTCAGCTTGTTTATATTGACAGAGCTGAAACACACAGCACACACTGTTTGGCTTTGGGTTGTTGGGACGGCGTTATTGATCAGAACTGAAGTGGATGAGAGCTGCATTGTTTTTGGTGGCGTAAATCATCATCTGGCAATTTTGGGCCCTCGCTGAGCCCAAGATTGGCAGGCGACATATGAAAAGGAGCTTATTTAAATGGTTATTACGTGTTACTTGCGACTCTCCCATAGTTCATTTGTGACAAACACTTCAACAACTTCCCAGCTGTGACGACGCTGGTGGAGTTTGAACGATAAAAACTAATTGGGAGATTATAATTCGGTCCTTCTAAAGCAAATATCACTCTATGTGTTTTGGAGAGCTCACCGTTATCCGGGCATTTTCGCTGCACAATCTGTGTCTGTAGCGGCATACATATATATTTATACAACATCTCTCCATACAGTTCTGGCCCCTTTGTTCCCACCCTCTCCCCCTCCTGTCTGTTGACTGAGGATCAGTCCAATGTTCTCGTGTGATAAGACTCCTAATCCCGACGAGACAAAGGGGCTCAATGTCTCAGGCTGCTGCCCCCCTGCAGCACTCCATTACCAGCCCTGCGTCTCGAGGCTTCGCTCGGTCTCACCAATTACCACACGCAGCTTCCTCAGTCCAAACAATTATCGCACGCCTCCGTCACAGACAATTCCTTTTGTATCGCATTTTCAAATCCGGTGCTTTTCGGTGCCACGTGCAGGCTGACGCACAGATGTGCAACACAACGTTCGTCCTTTGGCTTTGTGTGAGACACAATGGACCTCAAGGCGAGTGCTGCCGCTGATTTAGCATATGGAGACCAGTTTTTAGAGGACGGACAGTATTTAGGCAAGATCAAGTGTTCTGGTCTGGGAACACAAGGTGATCGCGTAATCGAGTTTCCAGCAGGTGCTCTGATATGTTAACACATATTTCGAATGTTTTTATCATTTTGTGCAGTGATGATAGAGAAGCTGGTGAAGTAAAGAAAAGTAGATCAGGAAGTGGTTTTTGGAGCTGCTTCTGAGTCCTGTGCCAACGGAAAGATTAGCGGGCCTGAGCCAGTGAGAAGCGCAGGAGGGAAGCGAGAGTGGAAAAGAGAAAGTAACGACAGCAAACAGCAGCGGGACAGAAACCGTCGAGGTCAGCGGAGGGGTCAGCTGACGGAGTGAGAGGGAGATATGCTCGAACAAATGAGTCAGGCAGGATCAGGAAAGACAGAAAGCGAGTCAGACGGGAGAACAACAGAACTTTTCGGACTGCAGGGACACGTCGGGAGTGAACCGTCCCTCCTCGAAATACGTTGAACGCACTTCAGCTGACCTAAAAGGCCGCAAACAGAGAATCAAGCCGCAATCGTGGGCAATTTGGAAGCTCTGTTTAACTCACAACACGTGTTTTTGGACTGACTTAAAAGAAACAAGAACAAGTTCGATGCAGAAAGCTTTGAGTTCATCTTGCTGTTGGGCAACACCGCCGATCCACTTCACCAGCGTGTAGCCTTGAACAAGTTTACCCCCAAAAAGTTGTTGTTTTTTTTTGGCGTGAACTGCTGCTGAACCAGCGCAGCTACAGAGGTGTCGAAATAAGAAACTCTTTATGGCTGATAGGAAAGATGTGAGGCGTTAGATCCACCACATGCCTGCAGCGTTCGAAAAAACAGCCTCACCATCGCTGTCATAGAGATAAGGAATCTCTCCGTTTAATGGAGTGGATAATACAAGTCTCTTTCTCTCTCGCACACCCACCCACACACACACACAC
>JASSRZ010000007.1:12614352-12630839 GCA_032164315.1 Malacoctenus gilli
CCCCCCCCCCCCCCCCCCCCCCCCCCCCCCCCCCCCCCCCCAGGAAGCAGCAGATCAAACTGGAAGTGGGTCATGGGCTTCACGTGCCAAGAAAAAGTGAAAACCTAACTTCAGCTTGAGTGTCAGACTTGCTGCCCCACTTGTTTCACATCATAAGAAGCTTTTCAAAAGTTGATCTCGGTGTATTTTTAATGGTTATCACGCGCGGTGACATCTCCTGTTTTTCTTCCTGCGGTTGTCACAGGAAAGGTAAAGAGGTGCCGCCCTCCTTCAAGCACTTCTTCAGCAGCGCCGAGTCTCTCAGCTCCATCAACGTGTCAGGAACCAAGCTGCCGCCAGAGGCCCTCAAGTGAGTCGACGTTTCATTCACATTTCATGTACCTGAGACGCAGACTTCTCCTCGTCTCGCCCTCTCCGATTGCACATCTTGTTCCTCTTCTGATTTCTTCTCTTGGTAACTGTGTTAAGCCTTCAGAGTGGAAAGTCTGTTTGATTTGCTTCTATCAAAAGGAAAACCAAACGGGAGAGTTTATGGACTCGGGTCATTCTTGCATGTTTTCAAACATTTGGTCAGCAGTGATTTTGCTGCCTTTTGTCGTTAAAGAGTGCTGCAACTTTATTGTTTTGAGTCATCCTGATGCTCATTTCATGTGACTGATTCAGAGCGCTGCTGCTCGGCCTGGCCAGCAATCCCAGTCTGAGGGACGTGTCCTTAGACCTCAGCTGCTGCGAGGTAAGACCGTCAGCGCCGCAAAGCAGGACCACTCCAAAGCACTTTCCGACCTGATCGGATCCACGATTGAGACAAAAAAGAGGAGGCGTCAGAGATGACGCGCGTGGCTGCAGCGGCTCCACTCAAAATAGTCCAACCGACTGATTTAAAGAAGGGAGCTGTGTTTTCCTTGATTGTAAATCCGGAGTCGTCCTGGCTGGAGCAGAGGCACCATTTGTCTAAGTGCCCTTCTCAGCTGAACTTTGGTGTATGTGTTGTTTTTTTTCCCCCCGATAGTTTGGCAGTAGCGCTCATCCAGCACGTCAGCTTTTTAGGATCCACTCCAAAAGCATTTGACAGGCCAGCGACAGTGCTAAGAGGCTCCGTAATGGAACACTTGGCAGGCAGCAGGCGGGGGGGGGGGGGGGGGGGGAAACGTGTGGAGGAGGTGGGAGCTTCAGTCTCCTTCACTAATTGTTTCATCACAACTCTATGCTCTGAAAAACACAGGCGCACACACACACACACACACACACACACACACACACACATTGGCTTCTCGCGCCGCCCCCCTTCCCATGCTTGGATAGAGGGAAGACAGCTTCACTGCGGATTCGGCATGATTGCTAAAGATAACTCATGAATACAAATAACACAGGAAATCCAATTCCAGATTCCTATAGAAATCTTCCCAAACCGGAGCTGAGGGAGGGGCGGGGTGGAGCAGTGGGGGTCGGGGGAGGGAGGGAGAGAGAGAGAGAGAGAGAGAGAGAGAGAGAGAGAGAGAGAGAGAGAGAGAGAGAGAGAGGACAGTGTGATCTCACTGCGAAGCCTCAAAGAAGCGTTCGGTGGAGGCGGCCAAAACTGGTTTTTCCTCTCCGAGTGGGTCTGACGGCGCACAAAACCAAGACTTGACTTCCTGTTGAGTGTGCGCAAAAGTGTGTGTCTCCGCTGAGTGTGCATGGCGATACCAAGTCCCATCATTAGGCATCTGTGTGTTTTGTTGTTGCTAATTGCCGGCTTGGCTGTGACACGCTGCTGCTTCTCTCCCCCCCCCTTAATGCTTCTGTAAGCTTGGCCATTGTGTAAGTACCGACGCGCCCGCTCTTAATAATTAACATCTCATTCCTCCTTATTTTTTATTTGCACGTCTGTTTTGCCAGATCCTTTGTTTTCCTGCTCGTCCCGTTCGCAGCGGGCTCCTTTTGTCTGCTTCAATTTGGACAGAACGAAAAGCTGCGATTAGCCTTTGTGATCCATGAAGTATTTGTCCACCATGTGTGTTTTTTTTGCAGTAGTATTTTGAAAGATTTAGAGCTTCATGTAGAGAAATTCAAAGCGTCGTTCTTTCGCTTCATCTGATCTTTTTTTTTTAGTCAGTGCAGGCCTCTGTTGAAGCCCTGGGATGTGTGACGTTGTTTTCTGATACCTCTGAAGCAGTTGTGCAGAGAGAAAACTCACTTTATTAATCGGTCGCTCTGGTTTCGCATCTTCCCAGCTGCGGTCTGGAGGCTCTCAGATCCTGGAAGGTTGTATCGCCGAGATCCCCAACATCTCCAGCCTCGATATCTCTGATAACGGTGAGAACGCAATGTGAGCCGCTCATATCTCAGAAACCCGCCTCTCAGAATCCATCGAGGTCAGCGAGCTTGATTATGTTTTCCTTTTCCAGGCCTGGACTCGGACCTGTCCACTCTGCTGGTTTGGCTGGCCAAGAACCGCTCCATCCGGCACCTCTCTCTGGGCAAGAACTTCAACAACATCAAGTCCAAGTGAGACCACGGGACAAGACGTGACTTATATGACTGCAAAACAAGCAGACGTACAGAGAACAGGGTGCAAAATGGGAACCTTTATTTTGGTTGTCATCAATCTTGCTGTCTTTCTCCTGCTCGTCCCAGAAACCTGGCCCCAGTGCTGGACAGCCTGGTCCACATGATACAGGAGGAGGAGTCGGTGAGTGTCCCTCTCTGCGCGATTCCGTGTCCATCGCGCGCTCGCATCTCCGGGCAGATGGCTTCGGTTTGAGTCCCGCGTCAGCCGAGCGTCCGGGCCCGGCTGAAGCCATTCTCAGACTCTCCTCCATCTGCTCCGTGTCTGACCTCTGACCTCACCCGGTGGAGGGTCGCGTTAATGGAATTCCCCAAATTCATTGATAGAGGGAAACGGTCCAAAACAGGCAGCCCTGTCTTAGGAGGGCCGCAGCCAATCACCAGCTCTCGATTACAGGAATTATCTCCTCGCTGGCTTTGCTCCTTCAATCATTTTATCTCTCGCTCCATCGTGGGAGCTGTAACACATTTTGCCCCCGTGTCTGACCCCCCCCACCCCCCAGCGCTGGATGTGCTAGATTGATGATCTTATTGAGCTGCTCTCTGCTGCTCTGTGCGAGATTGGTCTCTTGGTGCTTGTACTTTGGTGCCCACGTGTGTGTGTGTGTGTGTGTCATTTCCCATGGATGGTGTATGTTCATGAGCTGTTTATCTGGCTGTGCAGACGGATGCTGGGACACGTAGAAAAGGAAAGAGACAATTATGGGATGGAAAGTAGAAAAGAGAGGAGGAGGAGGAGGAGGAGGAGGAGGATGGGGAGGAAAGTGACTGGTCAGAGAATGTCCAGTAGAGATTGATTAAATGGAAGAAACTAATTGATTCAGAGAGAGAAGTGGCCGAGAGAACTGTGGCCTGCAGCTGGCGAGCTGAAAGGTCCCATTTATAAAACAGAGACTTCTTTTAAACCAAAGCAGGTGAAGGTGCTTTGTCATGTGTATCTAACGTGAAAAAAATAACAAATCTTCATCCGTGGAAAAATGCAACCAGCTCATCTTAAGCACCCAAAATTGAACAATTTCTGCCTACTTTAATCGGATCAATCACAACATGAATCACAAATCTCAGCACTTTTTGAAAGGAAGGAAAAAGCAAAATTTGTATATAATGATATCTGATTTCATCATACATTAAACAAATCACCTTTTAAAATCTGCAAACAAATAGTAGCTATTAAACATGTGTTCATTCTTTTTACACACTCCAATACAGAAAATGAGAAACAACTTTTAAAAAGGGTTCAGACAATTCAAAGGAAACCATAGAAAATCAGCTGTAACACCCACCGTGTGACATTAACAGCAATAACTCCGTCGTGTTTGAGAAAGAGTAATAAATGCCATCGCAGCTTGGCTTTGCAGTAGAAAGATAAGATATTTTATAGCTTTTTCAGGCGCTGCAGAAATGTTGGGTTCCATTATGGCTTCGCGCTCGGTTCATCATTTTATGGACGGGCATTAAGGGGGTTAATTTGTCTTCGTGATGAGGGCGCTTTTATTTGCATGTCTCGGGCTTCCGTCTCCGGTTTTATTGGTCCTATTAAACATGAAATTCACACATGAAATGAGTAATTAGTTTTTAATTTCAGTGGATAACAAAAGCTGCAAATGTGAGCGTCTGTCACCGTTGTTTCACAGCGGCATGTTAAGATAAAAGCAATTAGATTTTCTTGCAGGTGTCGCCACTGTTTGGGTCCCTTCTTTTCATTCACTGTTTTTTTTTTCAGATGTTTTGATGCATGTTTGTCCAACAAGTGTTGCGTATCGTATGTTTCTCTTTCCAGCAGGAAGAATGATCTCATCTGGCTACTGGGGCAGAAAACTTGCAGCGTTTAATTTCGCACATTCCACCTCGCTCGCTCTTCCCGGCGCACAGACGCCCTTATTAATTTCTTCATGCATCCTTAGGCAAGACACAACAGACAATTTTCTGCCTGTATGACCGTGTTTTCATCGCACCTGCTCCTTAAAAGCTATCATCAAGACGTACTCACTCGTCACTGCTCGCAGTTCATGTAAACATCTCGGGACCGGCTTTGAATGCCGTGATTTCCGACACTGCTGAGCGGAACATCAGAGCCCGATATTCAATCATGTCGTTTCTCCTTTATATAAATTAGCCTCCCACACAAAACATTTACATTTATACATACATGAGTGTGACTCTTCAGTGCCCAGAGCTCCTGAAAACAGATTGTTAAACCGATTGCTTGTTTCTTGTTTTATAAACACAGAACAAATGTTAGGCATTAAAATTAATTAAGTTGGACACATTTTAGGCTTGTGTGATGCTGAGGCAAAAATAACAAAACACACAACTCGTATTTTTAAATGGTTTTCCTGATAAGTTGACAAAAAGGTGAATAATATTTTTTTTTTATCAAGAAAACCCCCAAAATATACTCTTTTCCTTCAACAACAGATGATCTTCTGTACCTGCGTTCCACTCCATGAAAAACAGCATTTAATGGACAGAACATCCACTACACAAACAGTACCCGTACCGACTTCTTATTTTATGATGGAGGTGTTAAAACGAAGGTTGGGAAACCCTCCCCGGTCCACGCGATCAGCTGCGTAATTGGGCCGAGCCTGCGAAGGCTGTGCCCTGTGAGGCAGCTCACAAGCGTCTCCAGCTGCGCGAGCGGCACGCATCACAGGGCTGCTTAAGTCTGGCGAACAGACGGGCACCGTTGGGGGCTTGTGAACGCGCTCGCGTCACAGAGAGGAGCCACTTGATCTGGCGCTGAATGTTTCATTTCGTTTGGTGGCTCCCGCGGAGCGCCCAATGGAAAGATCGCCGGCGTTTTCTGGGAGCTCGCTCCGGTTCAATTCACCCTCTGATAAAGATTTAAGCTGCCGCTCTGATGCGAGTCACCAGGTGCTACGAGAAAATGGCAATTTATCAGCTCCAGTGTAATTGCTGAACAAGAAATTGCATTTCTGAGGAATCCTCTGAATGTACAATCCAAATTCCAAAGAGGAGAGGTCCAAACAGAAACAGGTTTCGATTCCTGTGCGTTTCGGCCTGCAGGTGGCGCCGTTATTTCTCCTGATGAGATGTCTCCATTCTCCTCCCGTCGTACAACAAAAACCAACGTGACCCCCCCCTTCTGTTCCCCTCCCGATCTCCCGCAGCCCCTCACGTCTCTCTCTCTGGCGGACTCCAGACTCAAGAGCGACCTGACCATCGTTCTCAACGCGCTCGGCAGCAACTCCTCGCTCACCAGGCTGGACATCAGCGGCAACGCCATGGGAGACATGGGGGCTAAGATGCTGGCCAAGGCGCTGCAGATCAACTCCAAACTCAGGTCAACATGGAGCGAGAACACTCCCACCCACCCACCCACCCACCCACCAGTGAACTGGTGACTTCTACCAGTCAAACATTCAAGAGGATCTTTGCACTTTTGTCAGTTTGTTCATGCTGCTGCTTGTTCCGGAAGTTTTCTCGGCTCCCTGATGTCTTGCGATTGCAACTGTGTACTGCTGCCTCCTCGGCTGTGTCTCTCCTGCCAACGAGCTTTTCATCTCAAAGGGACTTCCTGATAAAAGGGAATGAAACTTTTTCAAAACCGTGGCGTCTTCATACCGGTTAAATCTCTCACGGCCTCATCGAGTCGTCTCCCCGAGCGCCGGAGGCATCAAACAAGCACTTCAACCGGAACTGCCTTTCTTTTAACAAACCTCTTCATAAACAAGTGACAAACGATAGAGTAAATTGTTGCAAATGAGCTTTTGGAGTTGATGCTTTCTTATTCTTTTGTGCAGGACTGTAATCTGGGACAAGAACAACACCAGCCCTCAAGGTCTGCAGGATGTAGCAGCCGCTTTGGAGAAGTCAGTAAAGCCCCCCGTCTGCATAGGAATGCATCATTGCTCGTGTTTCCTTATTCCAAATGAAAGTTGCGAACGCATCAGTGCACTTTCGCACCACTTTTTTTTTTTTTCCTGACAGATTATATATGTACAGGTAGACTTTATATAAATGTTTTTTGCGGTTCGCCACTGCAGCCGAGGCGTCTTCTTCGCGTCGCGCTGAGTGGGAGGAAGCCGGGAGGACGACAGGAAGGAGAGGAGATGAGAGGGGAGGAAGGCGCGGAGGAGAGGGAGAGAAAGCGAGAGACACGGCGACAAACACGGCGGCGGCGGCGCGGCGGAGGGAGAAAAATCTGCTGAGGATGCGAAAAGCGAGAGAGGGAGCACAACGGATCGCGGAGCAAAACAAATCAGGCTCTCGTCTCCTCTCGCTTCCTGCCGTGCGTTGGAGTTTTCAGTTTCCTCAGCGTGCCGGCTGTGAAGTGACATGCGGGGCTAACTTAATTTGCTTCTGGGACGCGTCCGTACATCCTCTCTCTCTCTCTCCCTCTCATCTCGCCTCCCTGTTTATCGCGTTCTCCCGGCGGCGCATCTCCACGTTTCCCCTCCGAGTCGTTGCGTTGTGTTATTGAAAGAACAATTTCTTCTTCTTCTCCTTGAGCCTGATCTCCGCTCTGATCTGCCGAGCGGCATTGTGTTGGCTTTTTTTCCCTTTCTGCGCGCTCAATATCCTCATGTCCCCGGTGCTCTCTGTACATTCTTTAAAAGGTGCTTTTAGCTTGTTCAATACCGCAGAATCACACTGCTGGATGTTTAAACTCATGCAGGCATTAAAGCACAAGGAGAATGAAGAAGAAGGCTACACAATCGTTCACCTGCTTATCCTTTTTTTGACGCCCAAATCCCTCCTATTTAAACTGCTGTAGTTCTCTGTGCTTCCTAATCTTTCGTGTGATTTGTCACCCCTCAGTGTCAGCAGTGATGTGATGGGTGTAAATCTTGGTTTAATATTAAGCAGCCTCTTTAA
Organism: Malacoctenus gilli; assembly: GCA_032164315.1. Taxonomy (NCBI): domain Eukaryota; kingdom Metazoa; phylum Chordata; class Actinopteri; order Blenniiformes; family Labrisomidae; genus Malacoctenus; species Malacoctenus gilli. Next base: position 12,621,739 of record JASSRZ010000007.1, read on the forward strand.
AGGTGCCAGTTTAGTTCCCGGGCGCGTTTCTGTTCATAAATCCCTCCGATTCTTATGAAGTGAATTCCGATTATTCTCTCTGTTTCCCCACACACATCTTTTTCTTGCTTCCACTTCATGTGAGCTAACTCTGGAAAAAATGTCCTGTATCCGTGTGTCCGTTAGGAACTTCACCATCCGTTTCATGCCCATCCCCATCATCGATGCCTCCCAGGCTCTGAAAGCGAGTCCTGAGAAAACAGAGGATGCTCTGCTGAAGGTGGGTCAGGTGCTCCTCCTCGTTTCCACATCTGGCCTCATGCAGCACCGCTGGACTCTCAATGTGTCCGAAACATCCTGCATGTTTCACTCTGATGGAAACTGTTTATCTTTCTCCCAGATTGAGAACTACTTGTACAGGAACCACGAAACCAGGAAATACCTTCAGGAACAGGCTTATCGGCTCCAGCAGGGCATCGTAACCACGACGACACAGCAGGTGGGCACACGTATGGACACACACACACGCAAATTGTTTCATAAAACAGCAGCCTGTCCACGGTGTGGCCTCACTGAGCCTTTGCTTCGCTCACGCACGTCTTGTTGTTTTTGTCTTCCAGATGATTGACAGGATTTGCGTGAAGGTCCAGGACCACCTGAACTCTCTGAGGAACTCTGAGACAGACGCCATCTTGGAGGACGTCAGGGCAGCGGAGAACCTCATCAAAGACGCCAGGAACTCCAAAACAGTCAGAGAAGCTTTTCGTCTTTTTAGAGAAAAACAGTGTGATTCTGGTCACGTTCATATACTTACGAGCGTCTCCTGGTGTCACTCTTCCCCAGCTGCTCCCCAACCTCTACCACTTGGGATCAGCAGCCAAGCAGGAGGTGAACAGTTCCTCAGCGGGTCCCATCCAGGAGAAGCTGGAGTCCATGGCTGGAGAGGTGACCACCGTCATGGACCAGCAGCTGCAGGTGGGCTCACAACTTCTGCGCGCTCCACCCAAAGGCGTCCAACACCAACCTGTTGTGAAGCTGTCGGTTCATGAGACACGTGCGTTCGTGTCGGTTGGTCAGAGAGGTGTTTCGTCCGTCACGTGACCCTCTTTCCACTCCGATTCCCCGCCTCAGACTCTGCTGGAGTCCATGATGGACACAGCTGAGTCCCTGTGTCCTCATGTGATGAAGAGGAGCAACCTTCGCCCGGAGCTGATGAAGGCCAGCTCGGCCAAAATGGTCGTGCCGAAGAGCTTCGTCAGCAAAACCCTCCTGGAGCAGTCCGGAGTGGATATTATCAACAAGATCAGGTGTGCAGTTTGACCGTTTTACCTCACTCTGCTCTCTGCTGAATGCGATACTCCTGTATTCATCCCTCCTTCACTCCCTCACACTCTGTTCTCTGTTCTCTGTAATCCATCTGGGGTCTCTGCGACAGTGAGGTGAAGCTGAGTCTGGCGTCCTTTTTGTCCGATCGGATCGTTGACGAGATTTTGGAGTCCCTCTCCACCTCCCAACACACACTGGTAAGATCGGGACTGCTCTCGATTGCAGACTTTCGTGACTCGTGATAAGAGAGCTGCATTTGACCCCTTGTTGTTTTGCTCTCTCTGCTCCCTCGTCGCCTCAGGCGGACCACCTGGTGCGTCGGGGTCGCCGCCTGGTGCAGCAGGAGTCAGTGGACCTGGACGTCCCGGAGGAGAAGATTCCGAAGCGGGCGTCGGCCGAGATCCTGGAGGCCGAGCGGCTGGAGGATCTGGAAACGTGCATGGTAGGTTTGACGGGGGATTTGACATTTCCCTCCATGGGATACAGATCAGCATTGATCTCTGCACAGATGATGCGGTTCATTGATTCTGATCGGAACATAACGGAAAGGCTCCACGGTTCTCTCGATGTTGGTTTCTGCGCGTGGAAGAAGAAGGAAGAAAACAGAAGCATGTGTCTGATTTCTGACCCCAAACAAACATCAAAAGTGTGTGTGTGATTTGCAGAAAAGTCAAAGTCTCTCAATCCTGCTGGACTCTTTAAACCTGCTGCCCCCCTCAGTCAGCCTTCTGTCCCTCCTTTCTTCCTTCCTTCCTTTCTTCCTCTTTTTCTTTCTCTCCAGCTTCGTAGCTTCTCTGTTTCCTCCCTGTTGCCCTCATGAGGCCTTGCTATGTGCTCCACTCTTTTCCCTTCAATCTTTTCCTCTTTTCCTTCCTTCCTTTTTCTAACTTTGCTCCATGGAGACTCTTTGCTGCACCAGCGTAAGTATTTCTGGACTGCCCCCCCACCCCCTCACCCCCCCTCACCCTCCAACTTCTCTTTTTCTCACTTTGATTTCTCTTTTATACCTCCTCACTTTGCCTACATGACAAGCAATCTTTGGCTGCTTTTTCTTTGGTTTGATCCTTCAGCAGTGACTCAAGATCATAGGCTGACCACAGTCAGATGCATTATTTATCATTTCTTCTGTCACTGTATAATCTTCCATACGGCTGAATGTTGATCAGTGGGAGTCTGTGCCACGCTGCACCGCTGCTCTTCATTAAATGCACCGTCCGTCATCACTTGCCTTGTGAACGTGCGACACGATCGTCGAGCCGACCGTCAGGCTGTCACCGCGCTCGGATGTTTGTGCAGAATCTCGCAGTGGGCGCGCACTTCTCGATTAACCTCGGCCCATGTCCCGATTCTGTCGCTTTCTATTTGGGGGCGAATCGTGGGCAAAACGTGTTGTCAGTCAGCTGGTGAGTCTTGTCAGCCCGCTTTAGCCTCGTAATGACTCAGGAAAAGGATTCACAAGTTACTGCCTCCTTGTGACTCGAGTTACTGGCATTCAAAGTCACACAAGTTCGAAACTTGTATGAAAAGAATTCAAAACTGAAAGTAATTTCACTGCGATGGCTTTATATTTTCATGTCAAACTGCAGAAACAGTCATTTTACGGTAATCACACAGTTTTCCATGTTAATTCAAGAACCCGAGGATAAAGCAGAGAAACATTGCTGAGCTTGATACTTGCACTTCTAGATTTGACTCTATTGTCGTCTCTTTTTTGATGAAATCACCATCGCAGGCCTGTAGATTGAAGCACTCACAGTGAATTGAGCATGACAAATGAAGCCCGATGCTGCCCTGTGGTCACCTTGTGTCGAACCCATCGCTAACCTCAGGTTTAGCCCTGAATCATTGCCTCTTCTCTAATACTGCACATTTCGCCATGCTGCACTCTTTGCCACACGTCTTCCCTGTAAATGCGCTCACAGTTGATTTCGTGCCTCATCAAAGTGTCACCGTGAAGTTTCAATCCGTTGCTCATCTGCCGCTCCTCAGATGACGCCGAAATCCAAGAGGAAAAGCATCCACAGCCGAATGCTGCGGCCAGTGTCCCGCGCCTTCGGTGAGCCGCTGATTGGCGCTTCCCGTTCGCAATTTATTTCAGTTATTTGCTTTAAAGGTTTGCTTGTGTGTGGGTTTTTTTTCTCTTCAGAGCAATTTCTCAGTACTGACGCACGTTTGATTTGATCAGAGATGGAGTTTGACCTGGACAAGGCCCTGGAGGATGTCCCCGCGCACGTGGAGGACGCCGCCGCTGCCACCACCACCACCTCTTCATCCCACACGCCGCCCACGCCGTCTCTGCTGATGCCCAGGCTGGAGCAGCGGGCGTCACCGGGGGCGATGTCCGAGCTGCCGTCTCAGGAAGAAAAGAAGCTGCAGCACTTCACCAAACTGCGCCCGCGGAGGAACAAAAAGACACATTCCAGCAAAGTACCTGTGAGTGAAACCAGATCCGAGAACAGTCGTTCTCTCGACAGATGCGCGTTTGATTTCAGTGATAAAACTTATAACGGACAGAAATACGTTCAGCACTTCAGTCGTGAAATACGAGTCCGCTGTAAAAGTGCTTCGACGTGCATTGAAACAGCATGTTGGCCGTTTGTCTTCGATGACACGTTATGTGGATTCGTTCCTTGCAGCAAATCAACAGCACTCCGTCACAAGATGGGGAGCAGAACGGCCTCATGGGAAGAGTCGACGAAGGTGTTGATGAATTCTTCTCGAAAAAAGTCACCAAGATCAATTCCAAGTGAGAGTTGTGCTCTTATATCCGCACTCCCTTATGTCCAACATGTTATTTATAGTCACTTCTTTTGTTTCATAAACATAAACCTGTTTCTTTGTCCTTGTTTTGGCTCCATCTTCGTCCAGACGGTCCCTGAAGAGTTCGGAGTCTCAGGATGGAGAGAAGAAGAAGAGCAAAGGAGGGTTCTTAAACCTCATCAAGCGTTCTTCCAAATCTGATAAATTGGACAAATCAGATAAAGCTGAGAGAAGCCAGACCAGTTCACCGTCCTCGGCTGCCTCCTCCGCCTCTGCGGCTTCTGCGCCAGCGTCCGCCATCCCCGAGGAGCCGTCCTCCCCCAAAGTAGCCATGAAAAGCCCGGCTCCTGAGCCAAAGTCTCGGTGAGGATGAAAACGGACGCAAGTGGAACTCCGTTCCCCTCCGCACCGACCCTCACCGGCTCCTCTTCCGTCTGCTCTGCAGAGACGCGTCCAGCCGCTCGCAGCCCACCGACTACAGCAGCAGCTCCGACCGCTCGGAGGAGCTGAGGACGCCCGACTCCATGGACGAACCCTGGGATGGCTCGGACGGCAGGGGGAGCCCGCAGGGCGGCAGGCGCTACCCCGGGGTGCAGATGATGGGCAGCGGCCTCCTGGCGGAGATGAAGGCCAAGCAGGAGAGGAGAGCGCACAAGGTGACGCAGAGCTACTCAGGCTGGCAGCGCAGGAGTGACCGCAAACGCGGCGACGCGGGTGAAAACGAGAAGCAGTCAACAGCTTCCTGACATGAAACGTTCAGGAAAGATGTGGAAAATATGTGCACAGTTACACAAGTGAAACAAGCAGGCAACATATACAGGAGTGAAAAAAATAAGTACACAAAATCTTTGTCCGATTTCAAGAGTTTTTGGTCATTTTTGGTGGCTTTTTGCAGCGTATATCAACACTCGTTACAGCTATTTGACAGTAGCTGGATAAACTGTTCAGCAAAATGAGTAAAGAAGTGCTGCAATTAGTAGGCGTGGAGTTATCGAACGGTTGAATGAGTGACAAGAGGATGGAGACAGGAGAGAGAAATGCAGCCTCAATTTCAATCACCGTAAGAAGGATGAAAACGAGATTGAGTACAACTTTGAGAACAAATGAGGCCGGTTTTCCAAATGATCGGACAAAGATTCAATTGGAAGAAGATGGTGTGAGCAGCCAGCTGAAGAGATGTTTGTTTATTTAAGGATAAATGACACTCTGATTTGGGGCCAGAGCGCAGTCTGTGCGCGGCCTCCTCCGTGTCAAAAGCAGTTTGTGCCGCGCTCGCTCGAGTGCGGCTTCCTGCCGGGAAGATCGTGTAAAACCAGAAGCACGCAGGCACACAAAGACGCTGACACGTTGTATCTTAAGGCCAAACAGTTCACCTGACAACGGGGTGACACCGAATCACAAACAGCCCGGATCCCCCGGCAAGCGAGACGAGCAGAGAGCGGGAGGAAGAGGAGGGGAGTCACAGGGAAATGGAGCATGGGTGACAGAGTGAAGGCAGGAGGGATTCACGGCAATGCGGAAAATGTTGGGAACGTTTCACCCACGTTGATTTAAAAAAAAAAAAAATCCCTGTCTGATTGTTTCCTAAAATATATATGAATCAGAAATGATGGGTAAAAAAAAAAAAAGCTGTCATTTTTTGTCCTGCGGGGCTTCAGTTTGTGTTTCCACATCATTTATTGTGAGCTGGTGTTTATTGCGCTCACAATGGATCCCTGACTCGTCGTTATCCTGCAGTCTGCCTGTGTGCACAGTTTGGAGGTTTTATGGTGCTCACAACAGTAGTTTTTTTTCTGACCTGCTACTAGCGGCGCTACAGCCCCTCCTGCCATCTGCTTGTTCTGGCCTCCTTCCAGGTGTGTGTCTTTGTGTGTTTCTCTGTGTGTGAGTGTGTCGGAGAAAAAAGACCTATTGGGGAAGCTCGACGGTTCTCCATACGTGGGTATGTCTCGTCAGGTGGTATGGCTCCCCCTTGTGGTTGAATGTTGCATAGCAGGGTTTTTCTTGCGCGTCAAGTGTCGCTTCCTCGGTTGGAATAGTGGCTTTTTTAATGTGAAAAGAATCACAACAAGAGGATAGTCGTTGTGTAAAATGCAAATTTTGTCTGTGGGGTTTTTTTTATATACTTTTCCTGTGTGCTAATGCAGTATTCTGTTGTACCTCCTGCAGTCTTCCAGCCCTGACAGGCCTGACAGCAATTCAGCAGGTACGTTCTTGACTGGGCAGTTTTAACTAACATGGATTCTCAGCTCACACTGAATGAACACATATAATGTGATTGTCTCTCACTGTTGTTGCACGTCACGTGTGTCTCCAGCCAAGCAGCAGCCCGCCGCAGCGGAGAGCAGGTCTCCCAGCGGTTCCGTCATGAAAGCGGACCCCGCCTCTCCAGAAAAGACCTCGCCGCGAGCGGAAGCCAAGCCAGAACCGACCCCACGTCTCAGAGCGACGTCCTCGTCCAGTTCCCCAGGGGGGCCGGTGAGCCCGAAGCCCCCCGTGCCGCAGGGGGCCAAGCCTGCCCTGGCCGCTCGACCCACGATCCCACAGAAGCCGCGGACCACCAGCAGCAGCCGGAGCATCGGTAAGGCCGAAACCCTGAGTGTGGTTCTGTTACCAGATGTTAATGTTGTCAACACGACTGATTATAGCGAGTTTTTCATCCCTGCCTGCACAGACGAGAGTTCGGACCCCCCCGGCAGTGGCAGCGTGTCTCCGAAAGTCACAGTTTTCCCTCCGACACTGAAGAGGAGACTGTCAGAGAAAGACAAGGAGGAACAGACCAAAAGCACTCAGGAAGGTGGGTCACGATGCAGGTCAAAGTCTCCAGAAGTTCTACTTCAAAGGAGCCCTATTGTGCTATTTCGACTTTTTTCAGCTATTTACAGTGTGATAGTGTTGAAAGCTCACTCAGAAAAGTGAGTAGTCGCCCCCTCTTTTCACATAAACTCATGTTTGAGATCTCCACTCAGTTTCAATGGTGGTAGAAACGGTCTGTTTCAGAGAGTTTTTTTCACATCACTTTTTCACTGAGGTCACAGGGCGAGGGGCTCAGTGATTGGACAACTTCTCTACGCTGAGCGTATGGGCTCGTGCCTGACAACTGCTACCAGTAGTTAACCAATCAGAGGCATCCTGCATCTTGTAGGGGTGGGGCTTAATGTGGAAGAGCCTCATTCTGCTTGTCTCTAAAGGGGTTTTTTTAGGGCTGAAGGAGACGATCGAGATATAATGAAATACGGTGTTTGAGAAAAAGAGCTTGATCAATTTCTGTCATTGCGGACTTGCATGCGAAGAAAAAGACATCCAAAATGTGTACAATAGGGCCACTTTAACCGACAGCGTCACGACACAAAGAAAGGAACCGTGGGACCGAGGTGGAAAGTGCAGCGAAGCGAGCAGCTGACGAGTATAACCGTCGCGTCACTCAGAGTACAGAGGTCACACCGTAGAGTACTACCGAATGTTGTCACTGTTTTTCATCAGTCAGCTGTATCGTTGCTTCACTAGATAGATAGAAACAGAAATGTTTGGGGAACAGATACACAAACACCAGCTGTGATCATATTTACAGTGTTATTTCTTCCTTACATCTCCTCCATACATGAGCGCAACGATGCCTTCTGCTTTCCGTCTGGAGCCCGTCAGACTGGTGGATGCCTGCTGTCACTGTCAGCATCTCTGCGTTGGCTCGTATCAGTATTCCTCTGTGGAAGCTGCTGCTGCTGCTGCTGCTGCTGTCTGTCGCTCAGAGCGGCAGGCTGATAGATTCAGGTCGCAGCTCCCATTCAGTCCCTCTGCCTCTGATCAGGCATGTGTTAATATCACAGCCCTGCGGATGTGTACGTGTCCATTCTCTGTATTCTTTCCTCCGAGAGAAGGGAGCAGCTGGTTTGTGTTCATTTGCATGATTCCTCCTCCGACGCAAAAGGAGAATTCACGCTGAAGACGTTCAGATACACCAAAGAGAAGCAGACGCGCTGACGCAGGTGCTGCATAAGTCAGAAAAGTCAAAATTCAGAATAAAGCTTAGATGTGAAGATGTGACGCGGTTTGGCAGGAACATGAAACGCTTCCATGACATCAAAGAGTGCCTGTTCATATTCACATGTTTTGCAAGATACATCTTGTTGAATGGGCAACACTCTTGTTAAAGCATCAAGAAAACTGGTGAAAAATAGAATATTATATGAATATATTGTAGAAATTTGACCCCCAAAAAAGTTAACATTTGTAACTTTTCAAGCCTTGAACATCCTGCTCGTTACTCCCCTCCTCCATCCTGCTCGTGGTCTCTCACACCTGCCCCGTCTTTTCCGCCCCTCCCCTCCCCTCCGCAGCGCGTCTGGCGTCGGACTCTGTCCAGCGTTCGGGCCCTTTGGGCAACAACTCCGAGGATCACGGCTCCTTCAAGACCAGGGACCAAAGCTCAGACAAGGACAAGGCGGCGGGCAAGAAGTCGTCCGACTCCGGCGAGGAGGCGGACAAAGACTTTATTTTGATATGAGCGCGCCGCCGACTCGCCCCAGGAGCTAACTGCAAAGCCTCACCCTTTTCCTTTCAGCACCAACGGCTGGAGGGGAATATGATTGTCATGCTTTCGTTTATATTAGAGTTTTGTACCCCGTAGGTCGCGTCCGACCACAAAGTACACGTCATGTTTGATTCACGGCAAGATCTGCTGTATTCTGGGAAACACACAGTTGCAAAGTGATTTTGTATGTTGAGTTTCTGCCTAACTCATCAAACCACCTAATGTAAACCAAAACTGAGAGAAATCACCTCCGAAGAGCTTCCATCTCACAGCGAGCGTCTCTCTCTCTCTCTCTCTCTCTCTCTCTCTCTCTCTCTCTCTCTCTCTCTGCGTCTTTACACCTTGCTCTCGCTCCCTGCTGCCGGGTGAAAACATCACGTCTTTACTAACACACGCTCTTCAGGATTTGAGGGGGGAGGAGCTAATCAAGCAGCCGTGCATGGCGTTAACCCGAGGGGGGAAACTTGCGTTTTTATTAACCGCGAAAAAAACAAATAGACATGAC
>JASSRZ010000007.1:12643746-12655224 GCA_032164315.1 Malacoctenus gilli
TGCCCCCCCCCCCCCCCCCATAGATAGATACTATGATACTATGAGGGAAGTGAACGGAGGCTTATCCAACAGATATCCGAACGGCTCTGGAAGTTCGGCACCGTTTCAGTTTCAACATGAAAGAACCTGCATTACAAAGCTGCTCGCCGCATTTACTTGAATCAATTCTGTCGGCTTTGCTTGTGATCCTTTCCCACAATACGGTTTCTTTTCAAGGTCTTCGTATTCTGTGGTCTATTGAACGTAAAACAAAGAAAGGGACCTTCAGTCCACCGTGTTGACATGCAGAGAACGAGGAAGTCTGATAAGTGTCAAGCTTGATCAGGAACCTGTTTCACTTGAATATCCAGGGTAGTTAAGAGTTTAGACAAAACGGTTTGTGTTCATGTAAAAGAAAACACATTTATTGTTTCACTTTCTGGATTATCAGGATGCATTAAACTCATAGCTGAAGCTGTCGCGTCTATCGCCGTCTCCAAACTGTTGTTCTCACTGGAAGCTGTCACCTGGAACGGTGTCGGTGGCCGTTTGCGTCGCCGCACTGGCCGTTTTCCAGCCCTGCGTCCTTTTATCAGGAGCCACTCCGCCGTAGCTCGGCTGGAACTAATGGTTTTCCTGGCCTCTCTTTCCCTCTGTAGATTTGGAGGAAGTATGACGTCGACTGCAGCGGCTACATCTCGGCTCAGGAGCTGAAGGTGAGGTTGTTAAACATTAGCAGGAAGCCCTCTTAAACCAGCAGTGGCTGCACATATATATGTTCATTTCACTCTGAGTTTTAGTGCTGACAGAAGTGTACCTGTGTTAAAAAAAAATGTCTTCTCTTCAATGATTTGAGAACAGTCATCCCGAGCTTGTATTTTTCTGTGTATTTGTTTTATCAGATCCAATAAACTGCGCTGGTTCAAAACAACATGTGTTCTTGAGTTTTCCCCTTTTCTGACTGACTCGAATGATCCTTTTTCAGGCTTTCCTGAAAGACTTGTTTCAGCAGCACCACAGGGAAGTGTCAGCCGATAAGCTGGAGGACTACACCGACGCGATGGTACGACTGCAACACACGCGCTGACCGGTAGAACTCACGAAAAGCTTGTGTTATGTGTATCTGACCGACGCATGAGTGTGGAATGAACATACAGAACTTGCCAATCTCCAGCAGGTGGAGTGGGACCAGTCTTGTAGAGACTTGTTTGTGCCGCTGTCTTGACTGTTCCCTCTTCTCCTTTTGTCTCTTAGCAAGGAGTTCTCTGACATTTCCATCACGCGGTTTCTTACATGTAAATGCCAAGTGGCAGTTACTTGGTATTGGACATTACCTGAAAGGTAGTCACAGCTGCTCATGAGGAGACGGAAGGGAAATGTCAGGCTTTGCAGGCAGCTGCAGCTCCACATCGGGTCACACGGAGCAAATCTGTTAAACACAGTGATTTTTCTGTCCATTATCGATGAAAGCTCCAAGCCTCACAATGTCATGTTCCTGAATATAAAGGTTTGTTCACACAGAGTGATGGGGAGCCTGGCGGGGGCTGTGAAAGAGCAAATGCACAGTTTGACAGCAGCTCAGGTTTTTCAATGTTTTTTTTTTATGCTGTAATTTTCTTACAGATGAAAATCTTTGACAAAAACAAGGATGGCCGTTTGGATCTCAATGATTTGGCCAGGTACATAATTTCTTCTCCTTTTTAAATTCAGATTTGAATGGTTTGCTGCTTTATATTTTTAGGCACTACTTTATAACACCTTAACACACAATCCTAATATTGGATATTTTCAGAGGAATCATGAAGGTCATGTTGACGCTGCCTGACTATTTTTCCAGCAAAATGCTGGAACGTTTTTCTTTTAATAAGAAATACTTTCTGTGCTTTTCTCCCAAAATGTGCATTTTATTTTTAAGGATTTTGGCGCTCGATGAAAACTTCCTGCTTCAGTTCCAGATGGATGTAAGTAGCTTGTTTTTTATTTTATTTTCTGATTAACTTCTAAATGTCAGTAATGTATTCCTCCTGTCTTTTATTTTGAAGGCCTGCAGCAAAGAGGAGAGGAAGAGGGACTTTGAGAAGATCTTCAACCATTATGATGTGGTAAGTCCGATAACTTTTTGTCTTAAGGTTTCTGGGAAGGAGGCGGACGGTGACTGTGTGTTCTCAAAGAAACCTGCAAATCCCCAAGTTAATGTGACGTGGCCCTTTAGGAGCCTTTAGCGTTTGATCATTTGATTTCATCTTCATGTATGTTGGGAAAGGAACATTTTCTGATGAAGAGATGCTGCGGCAATATCTAATTTCATCATTTCCAAACTCTCTCCCAATACGCTCTGTAGCCAAAACATTTGATCCAGCAGGCAGCTGAATTTTCGTCCTTTTATCAGATTGAGTGACAGAGCAGAGCGTCTGCGGAACATCCAGTTCAAGATCGGACCACTGGGGAAGTCACCAGAGGTGGCAGCGTCCCACACTGAGAAGATATCACAGCCACTGATATTTATTCACTTTTTATCCTCCACTGCCACCTATTAAAGCTCTCAGATTTCCACTCTTGTGTGTGTGGCCGTCCACAGGAGAAAATGCTGCAATAACAAGTTTGTCACCGCTTTAATCTAATTGAGCAACCAAGTCAGTCTTTGGGAGGAGTTCACTGCTGATCCGATTGAATTCACTCTGCAACATTTGCCGTCCCTTTGTTCCATTTCAGTCAACTCTTCTCATTTGGTCGTGCTGTGGCTGATCAGAGTGGGTTTTCCTTGGGGTTGTTTAATAGACAGTCATGAAGAATAATCTATTTTCCTCTCGCATCTATAGGAAGGCCCCCTCCGGGTGTTGGAATAAAAAGCAGCTTTATTTCTTTTTGGATGTAAATTGTCACGGCTGCTTTGTGTTCTTTCTTTCACCGTTTTTCAGAGTAAGACGGGAGCGCTGGAGGGTCCAGAGGTGGACGGCTTTGTCAAAGACATGATGGGTCTGGTTCGGGTGAGAGTCTGAGACTGCTTTTGCTTGATTTCTTTTTTTTTTTTAACTTCCCATGAATATATGTATATTTTTAAAATCTAAATGTTCTGAATTTATGTTCACTTTGTGAGATGACTTCCTCACAGTGTTTTTCTCTCCCCTTCAGCCCAATATGACCGGTCCCGAGCTGGACAAGCTGCGAGCCATTCTGCTGCGCCACTGCGACGTCAACAAGGACGGAAAGATCCAGAGGAACGAGCTCGCTCTGTGTCTGGGAGTGAAGCCCAAAGCCTAATAAACACTGCTGTGTCGTTTTGGTGTCAGATGCTCCGTCTGTATGTGATGTGTCACCTGAATGCTTGAATGTTTTGTTTTGGATCCAGATCGATTTTGATCCCCGGATTACTTCAGGTCAATTATCAACGTGTCCTCGTGAGAGAAGCGACAGTTGAAAGCGGGAGCTGAAGGAGCCGACCTGACCTCGTGCATGTTTCAGGGCTGTCAGTGCAAGATGTTTTGTTGGTTTACAAAAGAACGTTTGTCATTTAAGATTTGTGGCCTATTGGTGGAATGATGAGTAAAAGTAAAAAAAAAAAGCCTGATAGAACAGTTTGAAAATGGTGTTTTTCTTTCCATGTTTCGTTCAAGTCCAGCCAATGCCGATGTGACCATGTGTCTATGTAAAGCTTCAGTTCAGTCTGTTATTCAGTCGAAGGGCTGCTGAGAAACAGTGACGACAAACATTTCCTTAGTTTATCACCTCAAAAGGTAAAAAAATCGCTATCTGCAACAAAGTAATTCACTACAAAAACAGAATGATTAGAAGCGTACTTTACTTATTTCAGCTAAAAGCACCTCCGTTCCCAAATAGACCTTGGGCTTGCTTTCAGGTGGAGGCTTGAGTTCAACTTGAAATAATTAAAACGTGTCTTAAGAAGTGTGTTTTTTGCAGGGTATAGCTCAACTAATTTCCAGGTGTCGACTCAGGCTCGAACCTTTAAAGAGCTGAATCCCAAGACTTGTTGTACAAGTGGGCACTCTGACCTTTTTCCTCTCACGAGATGCAACAAGCTGACAGGTGGAGTCTCCAGGACGGAGCAGGGGAATAAAAACCCAGGCTGTCGGAGTAAGCGGAAAACCCTGGGGCTGCTAAAAGGGGCCTAATGGTGCAGACATAAAAGCTTCCCTTTGCCTCAGATTGCCTGATTACTCTTTTAGTTCCCATGATGCCGTCTGCCGTGTGCATGTGCCTCCATGGCGCCTGTTTCTCTATCGGTCGACGTGTTTATTCATCAAACAGAGAAGCCACTAAATAGACGATTATTGCGGCATGTTTATATAAAGTTATGAGTTTGTACTTTTGAATGTATGCACTGTTTTACACATTTAATGCCTCGGGTTGGTGTGTTTCTGTGTGAGCAGAGCAGCCGGGACACAGCTGCTGCAAAACAAACACTTCACCAGAGTAGATAAAAATGCTGTTGCTCACTGCCGCAGGACTCCACACTTGGGAGTTTGTCAGGTAGTGTTTGATGTCAGGAGGACACAAAGAAATGTAATAATCTGCAACTAAGACACGGTTTTCACTACGATGCTATCGCCTATGCTATGACGATCATGTTTGGAACTTGTCCTGAAAACCACAGACGTAGACGCAGACGGTTCACTGTCAGCTCAGAGCAGCTGCTCGGAGTTAACCAGGTTACCGACCTGTCAGGGAGGATTTCATTCTGGACTATTGAGCCAGTGCGATACGTTGGTCTGATGGTGTCTTACTCAAGGACATGTGATTCACCGGAGGGGTTTATAGCTTTTGTGTTTGACCTTGTGAAGCCAGCAAATGATGAAAAGTAAGGAAAAGGTAGAAAACACAAGAATCGAGGTCTGTGTCGGGCCTCGTCTGCTTTGGAGCGCCCTGTTCACTCGGTTACAAATGGCTTTTTGTGGACTCCCCAAACATTCTTATGGAGAAAAAAAACAACACAAAGTAATGAGTAATGGGTTAAAAAAAAAGTGCACACATTGTGTATTTTTACTTTACTAAATGATAAAGACTTAACGAGTGGCTTTGTCACTAGAAGGAAATTTTCGAGGGTTGGGTGGAGAAGGAACAAAACATTGAAGTCAAGTTTATACTAAGAACAGTTGATGGTGTCATATGAGATTGTGGAGAGTTGTGCATGTGATAAAAGTATTTAATACCTATTAAGGAGGATAAAAGTAGCAGAACAACAATTCAAAGGATTTTATGAGTGTGACTTTCAACTTGTGTCAAATGACGTTAGTTACAGTGAAATTTGGTCATATTATCTCTTGTTTCTCGCACTGTCTTGATCGGAGAAATGGACAGAACTCAACGGTGGGACCCAGATGTGAACAGCAGATGGCAGCAAGACAATCGAAACAAGTGATGTTTGCAAGTAGGCGACCTCATAGCCAGAGAAGTGCGAAAGTTTGTTGGATGGAAACATTTTTCACAATGTCATCATTCGTCTTGGCCCCTAAAAGGGGAACTTGAAATTGTCATCAGTTGACAGTCAGGTCATTCACAGTTCTGACTTGAGTTTTTGCTGTTTGTGGTTTGACAGCCACTATATCAACCAGCGTTTCGTGCAACGTCAGAGAGCAAAGACAGTAAGACTGTCCAAAGACTTGAGCCCTGGACTGGAAAGTCTTTGGAGTCAGTTTGTTCCTTCAAACAGGGCTGAAAAGCAATCGACAAAAAGTTTTTCCCAAATGTTCCCCCTCAGCTCATCCTTCCTGACCCACAATGTCGGCCATGACGTGTTTGATGAGCACCGTCAGCTTCCTCTTCAGCCCAAACAACCTGCAGCACCTGAGCAGATGGACCCGAGTTTGTTTTAGGCAAAGTAAACAGATTCCGGAGACAACACAGCAAGGACTGACATGGACGAATACTTTCCTTGACTAATTCTCAAAGTCCTACTTTTTTGAGGGCCCTTACTTGAAAAATGCTGTTTTCTTTGTGATGTTTTCGTCATTTAGCTTATTATTCTGCACCCTATTCTCTGAGATCTGTATGCCATGTTTCCGTTTGTCTGTCACAGACTGAACAAAGCTGCGAACGTTCACTCAGCAGGACCATTTTCATCATTTCAGCAAGCTGCGCTGTGTTGATTTGATGCAGATGAATGACACGTTTTGTTGTGATCATCATCATCAAACCAGGTAATAAAAGAGGATTTCATATGATAATACCGATAATGTCACGACATCATAAAAGGAGGATGAGTTACTCAGTAAGCAGCGACGTGAACGTGTTTTATACTCACGTCCACATTGTACAGACTCGGCCTTGCAGAGACAAAAAGAATTCTTAGTTATGGAAAAGATACGGGTGCAAGCTGGGGATACAGTGAGGTGTGCAGGAAATCAATGTAAATATGAATGTGAACGTCAACACAAGGTATGAAAATGTAAAGCTTGGTTTCATTTTACTGTAGTTATGAACCCCAAAACCTGAGCACCAGCCATTACCAAGGGTGGACTGAATGAACATTGCACTCATGATATTCAACAAGTGTGTGTGGTTGCAGAGAGAGAGAGAGAGAGAGAGACTAAGAGAGAGAGAGAGAGAGAGAGAGAGAGAGAGAGAGAGAGAGAGAGAGAGAGAGAGAGAGAGAGGTCCAGGTTTGGCATTGTGTAACACTGCCCTCCAGCGGGCATTTTGAAGTGGTGCAGATCGATTGATTCACTGATCAATGGTCCTGCCTGAGGTCAGTGTTTAAAAGCAGGCCTGCTCACTGCGTCATGTGTCCAAAGCATCATTTAGGTAAAATATTTCACATGAACAAGAAATTTCCCCTCCTGAAATTTTTATTTCACTACAAATACTAAAATATTGGATCTTCACACTCAAGTGAAAAATGCTGAGCGCCCCCTTCTCTCCACTAGAGGGCACAATTTCCCCAGATAGTTTTGACAGTTTTTTTCAGAACACTTTTTGTAATTAGCCTCAGCTTCAACTCAAGCAACCATGTACAGAGAGACCCCGCGGCATCACAAACCCGACATCTGGGTAATGATACATGGCAGCTACTCACCATTATTGTACTGTGCCACTATTCAATCACTGAGGGCTACCTGCCATTGAGCCCTGGACAAAACATGCAAACTGTAAATGCCACCTGTGACTCTGACTATCCTAAAAGGGGATAAATAGAAAGTCCAATCATCTCTCAGCCTCTGTGAGAGGGGCGCTGGCTGTGTGTCCATGCGGAGCTGCTGACAATGGCTGGTTAAATTTATAAAGGCGCCAGGCTCCTCATGGGGAAAAACAACTGACCTGGGATCTTATTTCACATCTCTTCACTCTCCTTCTTCCCTTCGTCTCCTCCTCTAGAGTAAACAACAAATAAGAGAGGTGCTGTAAATTGCGACCCTTAAAAGTCCCCCCCCCCCTCCCCGCCCTTCGTCAGCGTTGCGTTTCTGCCCCTCTCCTAGGTGAAACCCAACATTGTCGTTCTCCAAATGTCAGCGCTGAATGCGCCTCAGGCAACCTATAGGCCGAAAAGTAAACACAGTTCACAATGTATGGATCTGCCAGGTCACTGGTTGCCGTGGATTCACGCGGGCACCTCGGTGGCTTTTTCGACTGAAGGGCAGTCGAAGGAGAGATGTGCAGGAGACCTTTGAGATCGGCGGACGTCACGCTTCTGAAGTCAAGTCAGAACAACGGCTGGAGGCAGACATGAGGCGCAAACAATGACAGGAGGTCAGAAACAAGTCAGGTTCATCCCCGTTAGGTGTTAATCAGGAACGAGGAACCAGAGGAGACAAATAAACTGATGATGTCCTGCTAATTTGGGGGTAATGTTAGGGGTTGTTTCATTGAAACTAAAAAGAAATAATTACATTCAAATCACTTTATTTTGTCCCTCGGGGGCCCCTGACGAATGGCTCCTGACAGTAGCTTTTAAAGAAAAGTTCCTATAAAAGGAGGCTGGAGTTCCCTCCTGCTTTTACATCACGGCGAATGTTCTCAGCATCTTTCATGTCGCTGTCAGCGAGACGAGGGGGATTCAGGATCAGTGAGGGTCTCTACTCGTGAAAGCTGGAATTCTAGTGCTGCAGTCACCACATCTACTGTGGCTAATGCTAAAGCTAACAGTAGACTCACAACCAGGACAAAATACAGGCAGGGTGACTGTTCTACTTATTTCATATTCGTTACCTGACAGGTGTGTGTTTCTGTCAGAAGGTGGAGTGAAGTGACGCCTGGTTTGACAAGCGTTGTTACCAACACATCAAGTGATCACCACAGATGGGAACAAACTTCAGACCAGAAGGACGACCTACAGACCGCTGTTGGGAAGCACTTTAGATGTTCCCTTGTCTGTGTGCCTCCCAACAGCTGTTCTTGTGTCTTTGAGCCACCTCATAATAAAGATCTTTTTTTCCGAAATAAACCAAATTCTCAAGTCGCCGAAGAACAGAATAAACTGCAGTATGTTAACAGATATCAGCATGTTGTTTTTTAAAAAACCCTTTTGAGGATCATGCGTAATGAGGTGATAGTCGTCAAACAAACATCAGCCTTTGAAGTCTAAGTTAAGCCTCGGAGCTCTTTCACCCCTCAGACTTTCCAGTCTCCCTGGCTGGGATCCCTTCGCGGTGTCCTCTGCACAACTGCTAAAAATAACACCTTCATAAATGCGCCAGTAAACTTGTCCTTTTTTTTTTTTTTTATCCGTCTCTACACACGATTTTCCATTGGACTGGTCGCCATGTGTTCGGTCCCCTCGTCCAGAAAGAGGTTCAAACAACCATTGCAGTGGAACCCTGCAAAACCGTGGCGGTCCCGAACACCTGACGGGGGGGCGTCCAGCCGAAAAAAGGAAGACTCAGTGTGACTGTAAATCTGCTGCTGGAGGGGCAGCCTGGCTGCGTGAGTGCTGCGCCGACACGACTGCTTTCAATCAAAACAGTGTCAATAATGTCAATAATGTTGACGGTCCACATCTGCTGAAATAAATCAGCATCCTCGCCGTCTCATGGGAACACTAAAACTATATGTCTGGTTTTAGCTGTATTTATTACATTTACGACCTCATAAACGTTGATTGTGGTTGTCAGACATATTTCCATTTAGGGCTTTTTGATAAATTAGATGTGGAAAGAAATACCGAAAGATATAGAAATAAATACATTTTAACATTCATGAGAAATAGAAGACATTTTTTCAATTGATAGCAGCACTGCCCCCCCCAAAACAAAAATGTTGAAACTATTTTTAAAAAAAAAAAATACACAAAGTAAAATTGCAACCGGTTCAAGGGGCCCAAAAATCTATTGCACACAGTTTTCTTAAGAGATAAAGGAATTTCATAAGATATATATAGAGGAGAAAAATTGTGAGGTCAAAGGTCAGCAGTGAATGCAGGTGATTTTTGGCTTCAGGAGCAGGAATCCTGGTCTGTGGACACTTTTGATCTGTCATCGACAAAATCAGGTTGGGGCAGCATCAACAAACCAGAAATAAATGAAGGGTGTGAAAGTGTTTGGAGTTATGGTCAGAGAAGCAAAAGGCCCACCTGGCCCCGAGACACGCACAGAGGACGAGTTTCAATTACTGCACCTCAAACGTTCCCGCTGAATGAAGACGTCTCCGACAGCTTCTCACGTTACGCCTTCTCTTCCGCACAGGAAGCCGATGGGGTCTCTCGGTGCGCTCTGACGGGATGTAAAGTCTATGGACATGAAACGTGTCGGGAGGCTTTTTTTTTTTTCTTTCTTCTTCTTTCCGAAACACGTGTTTTATTGTGAAAAGCTCCGTTTTCGGTCCATCCACTGCCGCCCACCGTAGGAGACGGAGGCCTCTGGCCAAAGGGGATTCAGCCGATGTACGATGGCGTGCTGAAAATAAACGCAAGGCTGAGAGATTTGTGGTGGCCTCCCAAGCCGACGGTCCCACTACCTGAGTGGCACTTTCTGGGGCAAATTCTGACCCATGGGGCAATGATGATGAAAGAGACTGAGGCACAGGAAGAAGAAGAAAACTCGATGGGAACGGAGCAAAGTTGCTTGAGAATGAATCGCATGGTGGTCCGTCTGACCTTTTTCCAGTTTCGGGGGCCAGGAAGCAGCCATCCTCCTCCGTCCGTTGCAGCTCCGCTCGGTCTCGGCCGAAGCGCGAGACGAAACTCTCGGTGAGATCCAAAACTGCGTCTGGGGGTGAATCCCTGAAGGGAACATCTGCGGCGCTGTAACTCACCGTCTCTACAGACCATTAAGCTGATGTTTCCATCTCACGTCTAGCAAACGGGCACGCAAAACAATTCCTTTCTGTACATGTCACGCCGGCGATGGAGCTCTGCAGAGTTCTGCGCCTGAAACCTGAAAGCCGATATTTAATGGCGTGGAAACAACAATATTTAGAGTGAAAGCGTTGCTATTTTGACCGTGCGGAATCTGCCTAACTATTTTTCGGCCGCTTCAGTGGGTCTCGTTTCCCTCACACATCGCCACGCTGAACCTCACTGAGTGGTGGACGGTAATGCACGCAAACCTCATCCCACAGTGAGCGCTGACCTAAAATGAACCCTGCATGTTCACTTTGATGGCTCTTTCATTAGAAGCTGGTGAGAGAAAAGAAAAAAGGTTACAGGAACAGAGCGGCTCCTCCGACAAGCTGCGTACGTGATGCTCTGACACGCACGTTACAAACAACAGTCTGTGTCTATGGTTACAGCGCCGTCCTGCCGCGAGGAACCTGCCATCGTTTAGGTCAGAAGCCTGCATTGTACATTAGCGGCCCGGCCCGATGTTTAGATTGACTTGCAGCGCGCTCCCAGATGGTGCTCAGGTGGCGGCCGCGGTTACCTGCCTGAAAGCGGCTGTGAATTTTTATAGAAGGCGTCGCAGAAATATTTTGAAGTCACAGCGATGAAAATATTTACGGACTGAGACAAACATTTGGCGCATGAAAAAAAAAAAAAATTGAGAGTAAGCAAAACATTCGAGCCAGGAACGGGGCTTGAACAACTGACAATATTATATGGATACAAGAAAAAGCCTTCAGAATGACTAGTTACGAGCACAGCAAAAGAGGTGTGCGGGGGAGCTTTGCCACACAGGGTGTCGACCGCAGGTGTCACACAACTATTTGTTGCACAATGTTGTAGGACTGTGCGAGTCGACGCAGAGCGGACCGCGGCGAGCTCTCCCGGGAGGCCATCCACTGTGTGGCCTGACCACATGGCCGGAGGCATGAAGCCCTACAGCAGAGTTCGACACCAGCAGCCTGCGGACTCCGAGTCCCGACTGTGTCTGTTTGAGTTCAAAACTCGCTGTCAAACCTCGTTTCAAAGTGCCGCGGACACGTGTCTCGCCACCGGACGACGCAGTGGGGGCAAAGAATTGAAAATAAATGGAGGAACGGTGACGACGGGGCGTCCAACTTCCACAACTTCTGTTGCTACCACAGTGGGTCTGCAAACAAAGGACACACACACACACACACACACACACACACACACACACACACACACACACACACACACACACACACACA
>JASSRZ010000007.1:12656824-12674001 GCA_032164315.1 Malacoctenus gilli
CACACACACACACACACACACACACACACACACACACACACACACACACACACACACACACACACACACACATTTATTTACCAAGTGAAGCTCAGACTCCAGATTTAAATGTGCTGAATAAGAAAGGAAATCTCCATGAACTGCAGCCTCTATTTTTAAGTTTTATTCACCACTGTCTTTGTGAATTTTATTCTTTTTTTTTTTTGGCATGATGCTTTCATGAGGTGCATGGTGCATCGAGCAGCCCCCCCCCCCCCCCTTCCCAATCTCCATCTCTGCGCTGGTATGAATGTCATCGCCTTCCACATGTTCCCCTCTCTTGGAGTGCGGAGCAAATATTTCACAGATACCATTAATGTGCGTATGCAGACTTCCCACCTCATTCCTGGGAGATACAGCAGCACACGTGGCCGCACTGTGCCAAGCTGTCAGTCAGTGCCACAGCTGATAGCGCGCTCAGATGTCAAATTCTTTCTTTATATATTAGATATACCCTCACACATTTTGGACACAAGACATTATGTGCACTCTGTAACATGAGGTCGTATTTTTATTTTCTCTGGTTTGTGTAGATTCTTTCCAAAAAAGATGTTCGATTCTGATCAGAACGAGATTGAGGCGAGCGACCACTTTGCACAGTATTCTCTCTGTGCCTGCGTCTTTGTATGCGACCTTGCGATGTGAAATGTGCTCCGCTCGTCCACAAAAGACCAGGCGCGGCAGAGGAGCCCAGCCATCCTGTGAAGTTTGACACGTCTCATCCTTCACATGGAAAGATGTTTGAACAGCACTGGATCATGAATTTGGCAGAGCTCCCCGGGTGTCACTTTCGTCCTGATAAGTGGGATAAGAAGTGGGGCAGCGGGGCGCTGCAGCCAGTCCCGCAAGTCCTGAGCGGCTCGCAAGTTTGTCATAGAGCAAACAATGACTGACAAACACACTAATCCACACTTACAAGTAGTTTAGAGTTGCCGACTAACACCATACGCATGCAGATCTTCAAGTAAGCAGGACACATTGTTGCCTTTTTTGATTTTTACCAACTTCTGAGTCTATATCTACATTATTCCGCCAACTTGTACAAATCTGACCTTTATAGTCAGGGTTTTTTCCTCCTAATTTTCCCCTCCATTAATGCACAACAGACTGACTGATGTCATATTTCCCCTGCTTTTCCCCAGAGACCCCCCCCCCCGGTCCTTCCAATCTCCCCATCCCCCTTTGCTCCAGCTCTTCCTTGGAAGAAACCATAACTCACCTCCTGCCAGATGTGTTGACGACGGTGTCATCCCCCCGACTGTTCTAAGATAGCGAGGGGGGCCAAAGTTTCCACCGCAGGGCTATTTAGGGGAGTTTGAACGGTTCTCCGGGGAATCAGAGGGTTTTCCACCGCGACCTTCCCAGGTAGGGTTCAGGGGGAGGGAGGTTAAAGGGTGGAGGGCGAGGAGAGCCGGTCGGCTCCGTGTGACAGCGCGATGATCCCGGAGAGTCTGCAAAAAATGATCATTTAATGTCTAAAACACACGTGAATCGAGTGTCCCAAACGCTGGTTGTGAAGTGAATCTACGCACGTAAAATTAGAAATATATGTCCGTTCATATTGTGACTTTTATGAGGTTTTAAAACACGTTGTCCTCATGTTCAGGTTCTCTGCCGTTGCTGGTGCCTTCTTTGACAGGATCTCACAATAAAATGTGACTCCCGTCTCCATCCGACACTCCGGGTGATCCCTCCCCGCATTCCTTCCTGTTTGTCGTCATGGTGCCAGCTTGACAGCCCGGCCGTATAAAAGGGGCCGTCTGCTCCCGAGCCCTGAGCCACAACGACAAAGAGCTTCCAGCCTTCTGCTACACCGCGGGCAGAGACGAGGGCACGTCAACCCCGCAGCACAGGACGCAGATCAGCACCACCAGTCTGACCTGAAGGCGACTTTTCTTAGACTGCAGATAGATTTTTTTTCTGCTTGAAGGAAGATGGCAAATCTGTCAGATAAAGCTGTGTTTATTTTCTTCATTACGGCACAGGTGGGTTCACTGTTTTTACACATGTTTGGGAATATCATTTCTGTAGACTGCCGGGAGTCAGTTAAAGCAATTACCTCACATAATAAATGCTAAAGTTGAACATTATGAGATTCATTGAAGTTCATTTTTATATTCTCTAATAGAATCAGAAGCAATCACACTATTTTTAAAGTTCATCTGCGTTTGAATACAAATATTTAAAAAGAATTAAACGAATCAAACATCATAATTTTGATATTTAAGCAAAGTTTGATTGTTGTCATTTATTGTCACTTGTGATTGAAATTGTCAGAAACTACTTTATTGGATAGATTCAAACTTGACTTTGTGTGACATGAAAACAAGTTTCGCTTCGCTCCGTTTGCAGGTTTTCACACTGGTCCTCTCCCAGATGTGTCCTCGGAGATGCAACTGTCCCAAAGAGCCCCCGGCGTGTCTCCCCGGGGTGCCCCTGATCCTGGACGACTGTGCCTGCTGCCTGGTGTGCGCGGCTCAAAGAGGGCAGGCCTGCTCCGACATGAACCCCTGCGACACCCGCAAAGGGCTGCAGTGTGACTACTCGGTCGACGTCCACAAGAGGACGGGGGTCTGTAATGGTGGGTGGGCTGCTGTTGGTGTCAGTGTTTGTGTGACGCCAGTCTCAGCTGTATCCCAAACAGCCCTGGTCCATCTCTCACTGTCTCTTTCCTTCCCCCCCCCCAGTTCACAAGGGCACTGTGTGTGTTCTGAACGGCTCGGTCTACCTGAACGGCCAGACCTTCTTCCCCAGCTGCAAGTACCAGTGCATGTGCCACGACGGGCAGATCGCCTGCGTGCCGCGCTGCAACGTGGACGTCATGCTGCCCGGGCCGGACTGCCCCATGCCCCGCCGGGTCCAGGTGCCGGGGGAGTGCTGCGAGAAGTGGGTGTGCGAGCCCCCAGTGGAGGCCAGCGCTCTGGGCGGCTTCGCCATGGCGGGTGAGCGGACCGCGGGGGGGCTGTCTGAGTAAATGAGAGTGTGTGCAAAGGTTCCCCCCTCTGACGTCGGTGTCACTGCAGTGCGAGACACGGGTTAGAGTAGCAGTAAAACAGAGGAAGGAGGGAAGACAGACATGTGCAACAGCCATGTGGTAGAAAAGAAACATGCGGATGTCTGGCTGCTAAAGAGAAGTTACAGCAACTTCTACAAGGAAAGAGTAAGCGCATCATTTATCGTTACAAAGTCTTTGGTTTGGTCTTGCATTTTTTTTAAAATGCTGCAATTATATGAAAATCATAGTAAAGAAAAGAAAAAAGCGGACAATTAAAAGAAAGTCACACTAAAATTCAATGAAGACAGATTCAAGAAAACTTGAATCTGTCTTGCTGGATTCAAGTTTTCTGCCTTCAAGAAAACTTGAATCCAGCAAATTCAGGACTGGACCTTTAAACTCCTGATCCAAAGTGAGGTCAAGTTGGTTGAGTTTCTTGACCATAAGAAGAATCGCGTGTTTGCGTCTTTGTCCTCAAACCTTCGTCTTTGTCTGCGTTCGTCCAGCCTACCGGCAGGAGGACACGGTCAGCTTCGACAGCTGGGATCCCAGCCTGAACTGCATTGAGCAGACCACCGAGTGGGGCGCCTGCTCCCGCACCTGCGGCATGGGGGTCTCCACCAGGGTCACCAACAAGAACCAGCGCTGTGAGATGGTGAAGCAGAGTCGGCTGTGCATGATCCGACCCTGCGAGGAGCAGCGGGAGCACCTGGCCCAGCTCGCGCCAAAGGTAGCATGAGAAACTGCGACTGGCCGTCGGCTTGCCTGAAAAGTCCTTTTCCCCGCAGCTTTTCTCCAGTGTTGCCGTGACTCACGGTTCCTTCTTCTCCCTGGCAGCGAGGCAGCCGGTGCCAGCGGATGGTGCGCAGCGACGCCGCCGTCCACCTCTCCTACAGCAACTGCACCAGCACTCTGGCCTACAAGCCGCGCTACTGCGGCTCCTGCTCGGACGGCCGCTGCTGCACCCCCCACAGGACCAAGACGGCCATGGTGGAGTTCCAGTGCGCCAACAGCAAAACCGTCAGGAGGCCGGTCATGGCCGTCCTGACCTGCGTCTGCCATAGCCACTGCCCCCGGGACAACGCCGTGTGGCAGCCCTCGGAGCCGGGGCACAGCGGCATGACGATATAGGACGCAGAGGTGAAAGGGAGCCGGAGTGAGAGAGCCAAGCAGTTCGATCCAGTTTGTCGTTGATGATTGCATGTATATTACCACAAAAAGAAATCTTGTGAGGGCTTGGAAGGTGACCTCCGTCTTACTTTTCTTAATTTGTGTCGAGAAATAACTTCCGATTAAGAGAAGAGAGTCACCGCCTCCTTCACTGTTTGACAAGGCGGCATCATCGAGTACAATCAGGGCACTTCTGCCTTGTGACACATTCAGCTGCTCTGTTCCTGGAGATCAGGCCGAGGAAACATCGCAGTCCGTTCATAAGCGACTATGCTGGACAGGTCGCCGGGGCTGCTTGAAGCTGCCTCTTGTTGAGGACCGTGTAGATATTTAAGCCTTTCAATGTGCTGCTTTGAAGAATTCTCGGGTTTTTCCTTTCTTGTTGACAAAGAACAGAAAACCAGTGTCCTGTTCAGCCTAAATTATGAGGACGAAGCCTTTTGCAACGTAGCGTAACCTAAAAAAAACCCCCTAATGTATGATGCCACTTTGATCCCTTGATGCAGAAGTAAGGTGATAATCTTTGGGTGTCGACACTTTTGAGACGTTCCCCCTGCGGGGCACATTCGTGAAATAACTGAACTGTGTACCCAGACTTGGTCCCCAAACAAAAGCTGGAGCAATGAGCGAGAGGTCACTGTGGTGTCTTGGTGCCAATTCTAACATCTGCCTGAGACCTTCCGCCTGTGGTTAAAGTACATCAAATGCTTCTGTACTTCCACCTCTGAAATACTAATGTATGGCGTTCAGGCTTGAAAGAGGAAAGACATTTCTCTGATATTTGTTTGAAGCACATAATTGCCACAAATAGTTGGTGAGTACTTGCTGTAAAGCTTGTTTGACTGAGAGTGTATCAAATACACAACTGTAACGATAGCATTGTAAACATGGAGTGTACATATCGCAACCTGTCATTGTTGTTTTTCTTTTAAAGTGTAGTTTCTTTTTTTTCTCTCCATTCTTGTATCTTTCTGACCAATATTGCCAACTCAGCGTTGGAAATAAATGTTGTATTTTTGGATGAAGTCTAAACTGTCTTTACCCTCGAATAAGTAGCGTCAGAACACAGATGTTTCCCGAGTTGCTACTAATAAACTGTTCTGATTCTGTGAAATAATTCCACAAAACGATTTGACAACTGATTTGACGAACAGATGTGTTGTGAATCAGAGTCAAGAGCAGCTGACAGGAAGAAATGCTGAAAAATAAAAGATGAGGCTCACAAGTTGCAGTTGAATTATTGCCTCTATGAGAAACTTTGCACAAAGCTCCAACGAATCAACCTGCTTGTGATGTTTGATGTGAAGTCCATCACTGTCCGACATCACACTGGTGTGCTGCCGATGCTTAACTTCATAGATGTGTTATGTGGGTTTCAGGTCAGTCAAATGTGTGTCACACGTTACCTAATTCCAACAGAATCATTGCTCCCTATTGATCCAATGACTTTTCCTCTTTTGCTATTTTTAAAACACAAAAAATCTACTGATTTATACTTCCATTGCCTTTTGATTCCTAAATTTGTTTGGCTTGATGTTGAATGCTCAAACCTTAAAGCTTCACACACCTGCTTTTGGTCGGGATCCCCCACAGAAAACTCTGTGTGCCAGTGCAGGATGTGTTACCCGGAGACCCTTCAAATCCTGCTGACAGTGGGTGGTGACCCCTCCACCTCTCTCAGTGGACCGGGCCTGAAAGGTCATGATGGAAAACCCTTAATATTCCCTGTGGGGAAGGTTTCACCACCCAAAATAACTGCACAGTGGAACCTTGTTGTATCGCTTCAATCTGTTTAAACTGACATATTTGAAGGAAACGTGTTTGTGGAGATGCAGACAATGAGACTGTGTGTTGCGCCGCTGAGCTCCCTTCTGTTAAGCATCAATAGGCATCATTATAGCTGTCTACAGCAGTTTTCAAAAGGATGAGTTTTCTCAAGATCTGAGGCGGTTTTAAAGGACTGAAACTGTGAGATGCAACTTTCCACAGCCCACAGCAGAGCTTTTCTGAAGTGAAAGTTTATCTTCTGGTAATTATCTCTGAACCCTCACAAGCAAAAGCTTTTAAACGATGACTTACATGTTAAAATGAACCAAGCAAAGCTGTTCTCGGTGTAAAACCGCAAACCTGTCTGAAGCATCCCATGTTAAAGTGGTGGCAGCTGGATGTCTGGATCAGTGTGAAGAGAAGACCGGCCAAGGTTCGACACGCTTCGCAGAAGAGAATTCAAAATGCTGTGCTGTAGCAGTGGCTCCAGTGTTGATCTTTGAGGGACTCCTTCATCCACCATCTGGTGTCTGATTAGAAGCAGTTGGATGTCTATCAGAGGAGTAGCATCACCAGGAACATCAAAACAACAACAAACCCCTTTTTGCTTGACAAAATATTGTGATCAACAGCATCGGCAGTTCCTGTAGCAATCTGCAGGCAGTGAAGTTTGCTCTCAGGGCCACGGAAGGGAAGTCCTCCTTAACAGAAGCGGCAGCTGTGACTCGCTGTGAGCAGCTTTCAAGTCTGACCGCCGGGACTGAAGGACCTCGCCGGCCTCTCCGAAAGCCACGCGCTCGCAGTATGTGAAGAGACATAGACTCTTTGGACAGCTTGGAGACAGGACAGCTGTTGTTAGGATCACTAAAGGAAACGTTACATAACACCTGAGCAGGTGTCTCAGCTACAACTCAGAGTCCAAGTGATGAAGATGAAGGTTCTGGGAGAATTTCACAAATTTACGAGGGAATTACTTTCCTGTATACACCAGTTTAGGGTTTATCGAGCTCTTCATTGTCATTTATCTCAACAAAAAGTCCAATCATTCAGTTGAGGGGAAAAATCTTCCGTGAAACATGCAGGACCTGGACTGAGAGACTCGGGGTCTAAACTGATGTTTGGGAACGAGGTGTGTGAGGGCCTGAGTTTGAATGCGAGATGAGTGCACTACTCCATCTAGTGGTTTCCCAATCACAGTGCTCTTGTCTTGCCCCCTGGTAGCGTGCCCAGAACAGGGCACTTATGGGGTCCACTGTGCTGTAGTATATTTTGACGAAGGCATCCATCATTTCATCTTCCCCCCCTGAAGTTTCCATCTTTTGCAGGGTGGGCTGGAGCCGATACCAGCTCAGATTGGGTGAAGAAAGGCTACAACCTGGATAGATGGCAGACAATCACATACACATACATAAAGGTGAATACAACTCTCTACTCATTGATCTCCATAATCTGAGCTGATTTTAAAAAATGCACAAAGATAATTGATGGAACACATCCAGAAGTCGGCAGGTTTCTTCTGCGTCGTGTTTCTGGCCTCATGGTGATAACTTGATGTTCTGACACGATCTCTGATTGGGTTTGTGAAACTCTCAGCATCACAACACTGACAAACTGTGAAAAAAGTGTGAAAAACAGTGGTGCATTGAGTCATGATTACGGTCACGTTTACAAAAAAGAGGAAGACTTTATTGAAATTCGTTTCTGTAACTCATTTCTTAAACATTCATTGCGATACATGTTTGCAACAGGCAGAGTCCCAGAAAGCTGGTGCTAAATGGATGAGAGAAAGGAGGCTTCAAGATCACGTGCATGGGAAAAGACACACAAACAATGAGGCTATGATCCGAATGATTCGGATGATGAGTTATCGATTTACAACTCTATTTCTGAGAACCATCACAGCCAGACTTTGCTACATTCACATTCAACCTCTGTCTTTGATCAACGCGCAGTAAATCATCCACAACATCAGCAGCGTCAAGACCTCCAACAAATGCACGTCTTTGCATTTCTGCGGTTTCTCCGCAGGCCGCAGCAGCCTCCGCGCGCAGCTGACGTGACGCGGGTGACTCGGCCGGAAGAACAGAAAAACTCTCTCTCGGAATTCGCAGCCGGTGAACATGTGCAGCAGGGCGGCGGTGTCCGCGTCGTAGAAAGACACCAGGCCCTCCTCGTAGTCCACACGCACGATGAGGGTTTCGGGTTTCCTTCCCAGCACGGGGATGGTTTGCAGGGCCCGGAAGTTGCAGTAGCCGAACCTGATGACCCACTTTCCGTTCGCGTGGTTGGCGTTGCGATCCCAACGGGCCGATTCCCTCACCGCTCCCACATCCCAGCACGTGTTCCCCTCGGTGCGGACCTCATAGTACCACCTCCCGAAAGAAGCCCCCCTGCTGCTGGGCATGTGGGTGCAGTCACTCCACGCGCTCGCATGTGGGGAGGAAGGGCCGCGCTCTCCATCAGGCTGCGTGCCGGCGGCCCTCTCTTCCGAATTGCCTTTCCTCTTGCGCTGTCTACGACCTCTGCTCTTCCTCCATTCTCTCAGTTTGATCTCCTCCTCTTCTGGGCTTTCCCTCATTCGAGCCTCTCTGTCCGCACGCCCTCCCTCCACAGGGGCTGCGGCAGGACAGCCGTGCTCTTGACACAAGATGCAAACACGAGTCTCATCCGTCCGGCAGGAGAGCTCTAAAATCCCGTTGTGTTCCTCGCAGAGTTTGTCTTGCAAGTTCTCCACAGGATCGACCAGTTTGTGTCTTTTGAAGGCCGCGACTCTCTGATGGGGCTCCAGGTGTAGCTTGCAAAACGAGGCCAAGCACGCCAGACAGGTTTTGGAGGCTTTCATCGCGTTGTCGAGGCAGCAGTCGCACGGCACCTGTCCGGGTCCGACGGGGACATCGGCGTCAGCCGCCGCGTGCTGCTTCTTGAAGCTCTCCGCGACGTCCCTGAACGCCGTGTTCACGCAGAGCCTGAGGCCCGCGTTGAACCTGCGGTTGCAGAGCGGACACTGACACTGCGTTTTGCCCTCCAAGTGCAGCGCGAGGCAGGCCTGGCAGAAGTTGTGCCCGCACGGGATAGAAACGGGCTCGGTGAAAACATCCAGACAAATGGAGCACTGGAACTGGTCCTCGGACAAAACGACGCTGGCGGTGGCCATATCTGCAGGACGAGGTGTCAAGCTGTGAGACAGAAAAGTCGAAGCACCGGGACTTTCACTGTGGAAAGCCACGGCGGCTGTTTCCAAACGACAGGAGTCTACAATTGATTCAGAGTTTGTTTGTCGACAAGACTGCCAACTAACGGGCGAGGACGTTCCCAGCAGACTGCAATTTTGACTCACCGTGCAAACACAAACCTTGCGGAATGAGGGGAAGTTGTACTTTATTCTCTCGGATGCTCTGCTCGGTAGTTTCCTGTGCGCAAAGAGTGAAAGCTGTCCACCTTCGGCTCCAAGTTTCATCAGTCAGTAAACAGTGCGACTGTGCTCCTCCCCTTTCTGACTCACTCTGTGCTTATTTACAACACGGAGCCGCGTGAAACGGATTAAATCTGAATAAGGGCATCGTCGGCAAATCCTCTGACACAGACATCCGAAAGTCTCTGCGCCACGCTCGTGTTTGTCGCATTCAATGTGATCGCAGTGCTTTGGTCACTGAACTGAAGCTCTCCATAAGTACACCGTCTTTGATCTGGATTGCACAGTGCAGGACATTCGATCTGAAGCCGAATGTGCGTTTTCCACTCGTTTGTTACCATTCAACGGCCACCACTTTGAATTCGTGTCATTTTTTTCCTTTCATTTCAATACCAAATACCATCTGGCACAAACAGTAAATGTCGTTGGCAGCACCAAACATATCCGGCATTCACTTATGAGTCACTTGTCTGTCAATGAACCTTCCCCTTCATTTCAGAGTCATTGCGGGCTCTTCTTTTCTGCAGCGCAATAGGGTGTCTGAGCTGAGACAGGCTGAACACGACCCGTCCACTGTCCCTCCCCCTCGCTCGCTACTTGGGACATGGGCTGGGTGGACTGCATGGACGACTATCCATGTGAGAAATGGGCCTTTTCACGGCGGATAATTTGGCCTCATTGGGGAGAAAGCTACGTGACAGCGCTGTGTCAGGTTGGGCCTGATGGCTGAAAGGATCACATCTTAATGGAGGCAATTTGTTCCATCCACGTCGTGGAGAATCGAGAAAAAAAGGAGGCGAGGGGACTCGGGGGAGGAGAGTGGAGCTGGAAGCGTCAAAAAGAGAGAAGAAGAAAAGCTTGATCACGGAAGAAAAGGGGGGCATGATGTAATCCCTCAAATTGTACAGTAATCTGTCATGACTTCTAAGTCTTGCGCTGCCAGAAAAACAGCAACACATTTTTCAAAAGAATTGTTGTGTTTAGGTCACGTTTCTTTTGAATAATGCCGGCGGGGTTCTGGTCAGTGTTTTAATGCATATTTCTTCATGTTTGATTTGTTTTCTTACACTCTTCCCCTTCATGTCAGGGGTCCGGTCCCGCCCCCACCCCCGTGTCTTCTCTCCAATCACCCCCCCCCTCGTCCATCTGCATCGTTTTTAAGTCTTTGGTCATTTCTGTATTTAAGTGGCATGCTCTCAGCCTTATGTGGCCACTTTATCTCGTGTTCTCTGGTTAAGCTGGGCTGCCGTGGCCTCATCTCGACTCCGCGGTGGGTTTCGTGCTCCCTGGTTCAGCGCCAGTCGTTCCCTCTGCCACTGCAGCCAGTTCAACCGTCGACCTGTTGACAGTCGCGGCCTGAGAGCTAAGCCTGTTTTCCCAAGGTGTGCATTTGACGCATCAGCTCGTCATTTCGATACACAAAACGCGACTGAACAAAAAGTAGGTCTGTGTCTCAGTCACGCCTCAGTGTTTTCTCAAGCCAGCTTGTAGGTCAGACACGATGTTGTTTTTAAGGGTGGGGTCCCCGGTAGGGCTGCGCGTCGTAGCAGGCAAACAGACGCTACACAGCGTGTCACTGCTGCCAATTTCTCTGATCTCCAACTGGAATGTAAGACAGAAACAGTGAGTAGTGCAGCTATTTCAAAAGTCTTTCCCTTGAAGCCCCCCGAGACACTGGCTCTGTGGAAAAATGCCCCACCCGCCTGATTTGCCAGGGCAGTACAATAAAGCCAAACACTTGTGGACACGCCCATTCTGATACAATGGCAGGATCTTTCAAAATAAAGGCAGCGTACAGCTTCCAGGTCTGTTTTAAACTCT
The DNA here is from genome assembly GCA_032164315.1 of Malacoctenus gilli. Lineage (NCBI taxonomy): Eukaryota > Metazoa > Chordata > Actinopteri > Blenniiformes > Labrisomidae > Malacoctenus > Malacoctenus gilli. The sequence goes on from JASSRZ010000007.1 coordinate 12,668,029, forward strand.
TGAGTGTGTTTATTTTCTGGGTTTTTTTCTAAACATACACAAATTTATTTTGGACAACAGCAAAAGCAGGAAGAACCTCACCCCTTGATTACTGCTGCCGTCATGGTGACCAGCATGGGATCGGAGACCCCCCGTGAGCATGCTGGTTCAAACCAGAAGCAGACAGCTTCTGAATCCGCAGCAGAATCTTGTCCTCTGCTTTTATTCCTGCTGCCGTGTGTTTCTGGGAGTGGGTGCGTTGACCAGCTTTTGACTTCCTGGGAATGTTTAGGACAAATCAGAGATAAAAGAAGGCCCCGCGGCGTCTCTTGGAGGCAATCAGAGCGACTCATAGGGGGGAAAAAAAAGTGACTTGCGAAGCTGAGATTTCCTCCGGGAGCTATAAAATCCTTTAAAGAGTCCTAAACGCTGTGCTGCCGTGAAATGGAGAGGAGTATTTCACTTATCGCTGACACCTTGTCAGTTTAATCAGTTTCAAGCCTGCAGAAGTTCCTCTCAGTTAAAAGCGATACATGAAATGTGTAAATTTATGCCAACGCGAGAGAACGAAAGCATTTTGCGATGAATGGAATGAAATAATAGGCCTTTCAACGAAGCGAGGAAAGACTGAGAGAGGGGGCAGAGAAGAGACCAAGAAAGGAGCGAGACTGAGCAATACGAAGAAAACTGGGCGAGAGCAAGGACAATCGCAAACAGATGCGGCGTCCTCGAAGAAACGTCACTCAGCGGTCCTCGCGTCTTTTTGCGCCGCCGATCACGCTTGGGTCTCTCCTCCTGCGCCGCGTGTCGGCGTGTCCTCTTTCTCTGATTTATTCCACGAAAATCAATCATCGACCAGCAAGAAAAAAATCCCAGCGTGAAAGTGAAAGACAAGCGAGTGGGACCAGCGCGCCCGTCAGGCCGAGGAGCAACAAAAGATCCATTAATAGCCTTTAATTACCCTCACCTCTCCTAAGATCCCACTCGCTGTTTTGTTTCGTTTGTTTGTTTGTTTTGTTTGTTTTGAAGGTCATTACCACAACAAAGAACGTACATTTCATCGGACGCCTCATTTCCATATAAAAGTAAAAATCAAATGTAGTTCTCACACCTCATTAAACCAAAATATTCAGAGTGTTTCCGTTGCAGCCGCTTTCTTGGAATAAACAGGCGCTCCAGCTCAGTGGTAATGATGCCATGTTTCCAGGGGTTGGGTTTGTAACAGCACACGCTACACCCCAATGATTAGACCATTAGGTAATTAGAACACACTCATCGCTAGATCCAAATATTATGTAACGCCAAAGTATTTTACACGCCGTCTTCGGGATGAGAGGAACTCTGAAGCGGCAGTTGTTGTTTTGGTCTTTTTTCTTGAATTGATTTCCGTCGTAGGAAACAATTCTGAAACTCACTGAAGGGAACAGAAAAAAAGAGAGCTATTGTTAGCCCCCCCCCCTCCCCCCCACCCCCACCCGCCTAATGTTGAGGCTCGAATGGAAAAGCCGAACACAACCTTTGTGAAAAGTTTTAAGAAGAAATCACCATTCAGTGTGCGACACAGAGACGCGGGGACGCCGTGTGTAAACATGAGGACGCCAGATTACGCCGGCGGCTTCTGAGTTACCTCATTAGTTTCATCTTCGCGAGACACACATGGACACTCTTTGGCCCCTAAAGGCGTTCAGCAAAAAGTTTGTGTTTTCAGCGGCTATAAAAAACAACAACAACACAAGTTCTTGTCAACACCACAGCGTAGAAGGAACGGTTGTAGCAGAGGTATGCGCTCTGCCATGTGCCATCAGGTTGAGTTTGGATGGACTCCACAAAAAGTGCAGGTCAGTCAAAAAATGATCAAAACTAAAAGGATGCAGTGACATGTTTTTCATTACCCTTCACTTCAGCCTGTTTTTCACAATCACAATCGGAATCACAAATACTTTGTTAGTCCCAGAGGGAAATTCGCCGCATTTCACGATGCCTTCTCCTCGGATGGTTTGTCAATAACTAACCTCAAGCGACACATCGTTGCACATCGTTGCAATGCAAACATCAACGCATCACTGAAAAGTAGGTTAGGTGAGTAAATGAGGGGAACCAGAGATCACAGGCCCAGGGTAAGTGTTGCCTCATTTAGCACCACACAGCACACTGTTCACACCTAACATCTTGCACGTGTTGCATGAACAACTGTGGCATAAATTTGTTTGTATTTGTGAGCGACATTGTGCGCTGTCAGACTTTTGAAGCTTTCCCTTCAACAGCGGTGATGGACTGAAATAACGGGGTTTTGCTGACATCAACGTTCACACGGAGATAGGGGCCACTTTCTATGCACGGTTCACTCGACCTGCACTTGTGCGACTTTCTTCCTGGCACTCTTTTCCTTCTCCAGTAGACAACCATTCCCGTTAGGTCAGTTCCTACCTCCGGAATCTCCGTAGACTGCCTGACGACGTCCGTGTCTCTGTGAGTGGCCTTGTGATGGACTGGTGACCTGTTGAGGGTGTAACCTGCCTCCGCCCACTCTACTCCAGGCCTCCATGTAAACCCTCAGACAACAACAGCAGCGCCAAAGATGAAGGACAGATATGCACGTTCATGGTTATGCATCTGTTACGGTCTCAGTTCAATTAGCCAATGTTTCTATCGTTGTATTTCGTTTTGGGAGTAAATTTTAGAAGCGATTCTTTATCTCGATCTCTTATCACAATGATGGATTTCTCGGTTGTGTGGCTTCCAAAAGGTCTCATATGAACTGCCAACCTTCTTGAGTGAAAGAGCAATAGAGTCATTTGCTAAAAGGATCGTTTACATTTTCCTTCCTTTCTATCTCTCATTCTCAGCCGCTCGTATTCTGCAGCCTGAGCGACTTCGTTTCAAAGGTGTCGCCAGCAGGCGTCGCAGCTGGGTCGTGAATAAACCAACGTGACGCGCTGTTTCCAGCGCTCGGCGGTCACCGTGTGCGGGGCGTCAGAATCCAGCGTGACATCGGTAGGAAAACGAACTGAACGCGCTTTCCCCTGGAACGCTGTTGCGTCTGGAGAGTTGCAGCGCTCATCATTAGGCACACGAGCAACTCCGGAGAGTGCTTTCCACGTGTCATCGTGATGTGATGATCCGTTTGGACCCCCATGTGGGGCCCCCCCTCAGCCTCCGGGTTTCTCATTGCTTCGCTTTGACCCCAGCAGAGGACGGTCCGGCCGGGGCACCGAGCGCTCCGGTCAGAGCGCAGGGCGACACCAGCTGCGCGCTCGCGTATCAACACTGATACTCCAATTTGTGGAGGCTTCATGATAGAGTTCTCTCTCTCTCTCTCTCTCTCTCTCTCTCTCTCTCTCTCTCTCTCTCTCTCTCTCTGAAACATCAAAACCGGCACAGGCGCATTCCTGTACGCGCGTAACCGAGCTCACTTGTGCGACGTGAACGCGGTCCGGCAGAGCACACCGCGGGACCGATCGGATACACGAAGGCTGGAAATGAGTTTCGGGGGATTTTTCGATCGCCAGTATTGATTTTGAATTGTTTTGAAAGTCGTCGCCGCCACCATGACAACGCACGACTCCTCTGCGCTCTGCGTGCACGCCTCCGAACGCACCAAACTAATTGTAGTTTGATTGATCGAGAAAAAAGGGCTTCCTTCGACATATAAAGTGTGCAAATCGATAAATAATTTTGTTGGTTTTTTTTTTTTTTTTTTTTACCATCGCGGCACAGACTAAATTATGGTAAGTAGCTGTCAACACGGTGCGAATGAATAGATTTTCTCAGTAATTATGACTGTGAGCCGGCGCTGGCTGCCGTCACCCCTGCATCAGCTGTCCTGCCTCAGTCGCACTCTGGGAAAAATGATGAGCACATTTTTTTTGTGCGCGCAGGATCTAGAGATGGGATCGGCGGGCGGCGGGGGGAGGAAAACTCCACCCAGCAGATAGGATCGCGGGCAGGCGGAGCGGAGGGCTGCCGAGAGAGAGAGAGAGAGAGAGAGAGAGAGAGAGAGAGAGAGAGAGAGAGCGAAAGAGAGAGGGGGGTCGGGCCGGACGCACGGGACGGGACGGGACGGGACGGCTGGCAAAGTCCCGCAGAGAACTTCAGAGGGGGGGGCAAAGTCCTGCCCGAGCCGAAGGCGGGGTGGGGAAGGGAGGGGAGGGGAGGGGAGGGGAAGGAGGGGGGGGGGGAGATAAGGTGGAAGTTAATGCTCGCTGGGAACCACATCACATGTGATCTTTCTTTACAGAAATGCTGCAAAGATGGCGGTGGTAGTAGGAGTTACGCACGGCTCTGGAGTGCAAAAAAGTGGATTTGTGGAGGTTTTGGTGCGGGAGCGCTGGCACAAAGTTTTGGTCCACTTGAACGAGGAAGCGCTCACGCTGAGCTGCGAGGACGGCGGCGGTGAGCACGCCGCCGCCGGCGACGGCGTCGGCTCCAACGGCGTCACGAACGGATCCTACCACGACAACAGCAACGCCAACTCCAACAATGGCCCGCCGACGGCGCGCGCCGCGTACGCGGACCTCCCGGAGCGAGTGCCCGAGGCGATCGCCAACAGAAAGCGGTGCGTCAAGGTGAGCAAGCAGGAAGTCGGAGGGCTCGGGATCAGCATCAAGGGGGGCAAGGAGAACAAGATGCCCATCCTCATCAGCAAGATCTTCAAGGGGCTCGCGGCGGACCAGACCCAGGCGCTGTACGTGGGGGACGCCATCCTCTCCGTCAACGGCATGAACCTGCGGGACGCGACCCACGACGAGGCGGTGCAGGCGCTGAAGAGGGCCGGGAGAGAGGTGACCCTGGAAGGTAGGGCACGGCCGACGCGCGGCGAACGAGAACTGCATCAATCGCAGGCAGGGTCTGGTTGACTCTTATTTTGAAGGAACACCCACGTGCGTGTGGGGCGCGTTTGTGCGTCTGCCCATACCTGTTGATGCAAGAGTTGGTTAATGCGTGATCAGAAGGCAGCGAGGTGAAGCTGAGTTTCAGTTTGATCCAAGTGCACAACAGTCTTCATGACTTCTTGGCAAACTTCAGACTGCAATCGAAGGCTGCAGGCTCCAGTCGGCACGTTGTTTCCAGCGTCTGTACAAATGCTGAGGTGACTGTTTGCCAGAAGTAAAAGTAGAGCAAGTTTGCTTTTTTTTTTACCTGCAAGTTGGTTGCATAAACTTTGCGTCTCTGGTGTAATTTCCTTCGCAATCGCACGGACAGAAAAGAACTTCAGGGCTGAAGCCTGGAAAAGAAGACTTGTGCTGCAGGATGTGATTTCCTTTGAGTGAGAGAATCGAATATTGTGCTCTGCAACAAAAGGTAGATTGTGACAGCAGCCCATTGACGGCTGGATCCTACATAACTTAAGCCCTTTTCGAAATCTATTTTCACAATTTTATTTCCAATCTGCGATCTCCAAAAGATTGAATGTACAAAACTGTCAACTCAGGAGTTTTTTTTGCAGCGCGACTCCGACGTGAACACACATTAGATTCATCCCATTATTGTGGAAACAGGTTACTGAATGGTTGCCTTTTTTTGCAGGGGGAGAGTGGTTTGGTTTTCCAGCGAATTGTTCATTATGCATGCCGAGGGACCGCGGGAGAATCGTGCAAGATCAAAATCATTTTCGTCTCTCTTCCCCCGACTCTCCTCTCAAGGCCACATCCTCCGCTGCGCTGCCAGTTTGGAGGGCTTTTCGCCAAAAAGATGCAAAAACGGGGATATGGACTGAAGGCATGTCGATTCCTCTGTGAGGGCTGGGCATCATTCGACCCCCCACCCCCCACCCCCCTCTCCAACACACACGCACATAAACATGCTCAAACATGCAGACCGGAAATTGTTGCAAATTTGTGCAGAGGAGTGCCCACTTCTGGGGGTCTAATTCCCGTTCCTGTGAGGACTGCAGGACCCAAGACAGCAGTATCAAAAGTCTCTCTCTCTCTCTCTCTCTCTCTCTCTCTCGCTCTCTCTCTCTCTCTCTCTCTCTCTCTCTCTCTCTCTCTCTCT
>JASSRZ010000007.1:12676557-12695784 GCA_032164315.1 Malacoctenus gilli
GTGTGTGTGTGTGTGTGTGTGTGTGTGTGTGTGTGTGTGTGTGTGTGTGTGTGTGTGTGTGTGTGTGTGTGAGGGGAAACAGAGTCAGCGTGTCTGCCAGCTGAGTGTTTGTGTCATTAGGGAAACTATCATCTCCTTCGTTACAGCTTGCGGAGTCTGATTCAGGGTGGATGACGGCGACCATAATAACAGTAATGTTGCGTGGCCCTGCCGATTGTTGTGGTGGAGGTAATAGATTGGATCACTCTTTTCCTCCTCCGTGTACATGTTTATACAGCCTGCATAAAGGCAGGGACCCGGAGTTAAGACTCATCTGTTTTTTCCTGCTGGCTTTTGTTTGAAGAGGACAAAAACTCTTTTCCCCTCCAGGTGCAATCATTGTTTGGTTTGTTTTTTTCTTAATACCCTGTGTCACCTTTTGGCTTACTGGCTGTATGTTCTTTAAAAAAAGAGTAACATCTTCTACTTTGAAGAACAAACAAAGTGTCAATTTAAAGCTTACGTGAGGATTTAACAGCGATTTCACTGGGTGACCAAGGATGACACACAGTGAAGTCTGCGAGCTCGGCGGCTTCACTTGACTGGAGTCGAGCCTGTGTCACAGTTGATGAGTCAAACGTATGCTGTGGAATCTGCCATCTGTTCGCACTGATGGTGTCTGTGGCTTTCGGTACGTGTGGTGGTTTTATGCTGCCTTCTCGGTCGATGAGGGAATATGAACCGTGTTTGAAGACCGTCAGGAAGTCACGGTGATAACGTGTTAGACTGATTGAGCCAGGAGTGAAGGACTTTTTGCAAACTTTTTAAATCAGCTAAGATTTTTCGAGGTTGAAAAAATACATCTTATGTGTCACAGAAACAAATACTGTCAATCAATTGTAAGCACGGCGGTGGGTACGTTGGATAAATCATGAGGTACAAGAAAAACACACCAGAAGGAGGACAGGGTCCTGTAGGTGGCGCTACAGGTGGTCCTGGATGTAGTGCACAAAACACGATGGTGAAGAAGAGAAAATATTACAAATAGAACATCGCCACTGTTTGATCGACGATGTTTTGGAAGGTCCACTTCAGATTTTTTTACACTGAAACTATCAAAACTGAAAACCTGTTGCTTTCGTGGAGGTTCTTACGTTGCAATCAGGGGGACGTTCAATCATGACTTCAGACAGAGTGGGCGAGTTTCAGGAATAATTCACTCTTTTTTTAATTAAAAAAAAGGTAAAGTTTTGTTCTGACTCTCCACGTAGTTCGGAAACCTCTTATAAAAAAATGAATGTAGACAAAGTGAAACTGCTTTGTGTGGGCGGGGCCTATTTCGTTGGTTCCATCCAATTGAGAAAAAAACAGCAGTTGGCGTCCTCTCTCTGCTCATCACAAACTCAGCTTCAGCCTGTAATCCAGTGCACATCACCTGCTCCCAAAGTCAACAGTCAGTGCATGTATCTCGTGCATGTTTTTTTTCCCCTCCACCTCGTGCAAACTTTGCCGTTTCAGTGGCAAACTGCGGCTGTGATAGAGACCTTCACTTTAGACGCTGCCCATTGTTAAGTCCAGGCAGCGTTTGAGATCCGCGAGGTATCGGACGAAATCTTACAAAAACATTGCCTTGAGGTGGGATTTGTCAAAGCCCGGAGTGCAGCCGCGGTATCCAGATACCAGGACGGCTGTGAAAAGATTCACTCTGCAGTCTGAGCAGCGTCCGCTCCTCTTCCTCCTCACCTCACCTTGTTCTCTCTCCGGCTTCTACAAGTCTTAAACCTCCTCCTCTTCCTCCCATAGGCGTCACGCGAGGGGGGGAGAGGGGGGGGGGGTCGCCGCCTGACTCTGTTGCGTTTTCTCACCCGATGGAGAATGGCAGGAAGTCCATCCGCTTCAGAACCCATTAAGAGCCGTTAAACACCACTGAAGGAAAAGACACACCGAGAGGAAGATCGTAGTTTTCTCCTGATGGTATAGAGCTCGCAGCGTGCGCCCGCGAAGTTGGCAGGCGTTGCATAAACACAGAGGCGAGCGACTGTGCGGGTGTGAATGAATTTCAATAGGCAGCGCTAATTTGTGTAATAAACACAGCTCAAAAACAGGAACTGTTAGTTTAATGAGTATTGACACTTGAGAAGGAATCGACGTCCTCTGTTGGGACCGATTGAGCTCGGATAGAGGCGGATGTCGTCGGGGAAGCATCGGTCACGGTGAGCCGGGGTCGTTGGGGAGTTTAGCTGCTGTGGAGACTCAACAAGGCGCTGGCAGCGTCGCACGGAGCGGCGGCGTAAAAGTGGAGAACGGGAGCCATGAAATAAATTTAAAAAAAAAAGAGATTGGATCGTGCATGTGCGCCGGTGTCCGTGTACAGCCAGGAGAGTGGGAAACCAAATCAAACAGATGGGGGGGGGGGGGGGGCGCGATTCATTTGGAACCTTTTTTGTTTGACTTACGTAACGGGGAAAAAAAGAGAGAGAGAGAGAGAGAGAGAGAGAGAGACAGCGTAGCCTCGTTCCAAATGAAGGGCTCAAGTAGCACGAGACTGATCCTCTCCACGTTCCAGCCGCGCTATTGAGGTTATTGTGCAAACTTGGCTTTGTTGGCCCTGTAATGGAACCGAAACGAGACCCACGGGACCGCAAGCACGCACACACACACACACGTACGCACTTCCCGGCATAATGATCGCATGATTGCATACGCGCCGCTGATTCCCCCTCCACTCGAAAACACTCACCGCTTTATTTCTGGGCGCAGCGGGCACACCGTCTCCGTCGATGCCAACCGCAAACAAATCATTCACTGAGCAGTTCACGCGGAGTTCACCGATTTTTTTAATTGATAATCCAGTAAAATGTGAAATTTGGCGGATTGCGAGTGAACGATTCACTTTGGACCAGTTTGAAACCCCCCCCCCCTTTTTTTTTTTGTAACTGGCTTCATCTGTGCCGCGGCGTTGTCGTGGATGGAAGAAAGTCTTCGCCGATCGGCCGCCGATCTCGTAGTTTCCGTATGTTGCGGTTTGTTTTTTTTTCATACTGTGCTGAGGCTTGTGGAAAAGAATGAAGGTTGATTAGGTTTCAAACAGGTGTTAGTTTCCTAATTACACTCGAAAAGAGGCTCTAAATCTGCTCCCAGAACAAGTGGAAAAAGCTCCCAGTAAACAGCGAGGACGTGTTGCGGTGAAAGGAGCAGCGAGCCCAAAATGCTGCGCCCGCGATTCGAAGATATGGTTGTGTTGCGAGGAATCAAATCGAATTTGGACCTGAACAACAAAAGCCCCCCACGCACTTTGGAGCTTTGAGGTTGCCGCTTGCAGCTTTATTATGTTTGCACCAAAGACACTGACGCAGACGCTGCGTGCGTACGCGTTTGTGGCGACTTTTCTCGCAACTCGCGCAAGTTTCTTTCCAACGTCAGAGTCGAGCTCTTCTCCCTTTGTACGTCAGCATCCCACGCGTTCCTTTATTCCACGTTGGACTTCGTAAAATCGCGCCGCGGCGGACAAAACAAAGCCGGTCGCGGCTGTCGTCACCGCGCGGCAAATTCGGTTGTCTCAGCCCGTCGGATCCCCCCCGTCGGATTCCCCCCCCCCCCTCCACCACAACCACCGTATTGTGTCCCGTTCGGATGCTTTTGAACAAATGGATCAGTCCCCTTCCTCAGTCCTTTAATCTAATTTGACTGTGGGGGGGGGGGGTTAATTCTGCCGAGCGTGACGCCGCCGCGGGTCCATTGAGGACACTCCGACTCCCCCCCCCCTTTTCTTCTCCTCTGCGTTGTGTGTCATCAGCCCGTTGTCCCTCCGTCGACAGGTTGGCGGATTCGGCTTGCTCCGCGTTGCCGCGGAGGGCGAAAGCACCGCTGCCCAGAATAGTTCACATGCTGGATTACAAACGCCACCAGCCATATGCCAATTATGCGCACTTGTACAGTGGGACATGCCAATTACACATCCGGGGCCTCCGCGAGAATTCAGAGCATTCGGGGGGGGGCGGCGAGCGCGCTGAGCTCCCGCTCCGTCGCTGCCTCTCCTCCCCTGCCTTTCAATGAAACATGCGTCCCGTCGTTCCTCCTCAAAACCCGAGGACACGCGGAATTTAAAATAGTTATCAAGCCTCTAGTGAGTCTGTTTGACTTTTACAACTCGACTTTTTCTCTGTTTCTCCCACTTGGTACATTTTTTTTGGGGGGGGGGGGGGGCAGGTAGCCCGGCAGCAGCGGCGGCAAGTCGCGAATGACCTATCGGGTCCGGTGGAGCGGTGAGGACGAGGCTTTTGTAAATTGTTCGTGCCGTGACTGCCCCGAGACGCCTGTAGCTGCGGAGATATGCCGTCAATATGTCCTGACAAATTAATTACGAGGTGAAGAGCCACCTGAGCCCGCTTTGGCGCTCGGCGCGTTGGCATTTCGCCGGCGTAGTTTCCAACTGGCACGCCGAGACTGGCGCCGGCCTCGGCGTGGTGGAAAACGTGAAAGGTAATCCCTTCACTGAGCGAGCGTCCTGCTGTCTCTGCGGCAGACACACACACACACGCGCGGCTTCATTTGCATGCTCTTCAGCGAGGGGCACAAAGTCGCACGCAAATGCTCCGCAACCGACGCGCAAGCAAACTGCGCTTTGACCCGGGCCGGCGTTGGGAGAAGATCTGCTCCCCCACCATGATGCAGATATTAAACAGGGGGGGGGGGTGGCTTTCATCTCTGGAGGGGGAGATGACATACTGGCAAGTTTTCCTATTCTGCCCACGCACCCTCTCGGGCCTTTCCACCAAAGTTCAGGCATCATTAATGCACAAAGCTGTTGCTGAGAATGATTTTTTTCTGCTGGTGCGGCCCCATGACGGTTTGTAACACTTACCCGACGCCTCAGCTGGATTATAATTAGTTTCAATTTTGGCTGTGTTTTCAAACATCTGCGGTCTCACCCCCCCCCCACCAACACATCCCCCCCCTCCGCCCTCCACCCCACATCCTTCCTCCAAATTGTAACGGAGACAAAGTACCGTCGGCACAGACAGCCAGAGTTTACTCACCGCCGCTGAAATGCATTATGGATTTTTACATTAGAGGGCTGGCTATAAGGTCAAGCGCTGTGGCTGGTTTCTAATCAGTCCCGTGTTAAATGAGGTTAATACAATGCGCGTCGATGCCGGCAGACGAAACAAGTTTGTGTGTGAGGCAGTCGGCCTAAATGTAACGTATAGTTTCCATCGGTGAAGTCGTGAATTTGAGAAACACTTTACGAAACACTCGTGCTATTTGTGCCAAGAAAAGGAAGAAATTTGCTCTTTTTATTACTTGAGCATCAATAATTGTACCTGAGATGTTCAGAGTACCTCCTCATCAATGAAAAACTTTCCCAGTTTTCCTCAAATGTCTCGATTTGACAGCTGAGTTGTGTCTTCCGCGGCTCTCCGCGTGTCCAACGTCCGTCTCTCTCTGTTCTCTCCTCAGTCAAGTACATGCGCGAGGCCACGCCGTACGTCAAGAAGGGCTCGCCCGTCTCGGAGATCGGCTGGGAGAGCCCGCCCCCCGAGTCCCCCCGGCTCGGCAGCCCGCCCATCACCTCCTCGTCCTCGTCCTCCTCGCTCGACCCCCCCAGCCCCTCCACGCAGTCCTCGCTGTCCCTGAGCGGAGACCGGCGGTGCATACCGCTGAAGATGTGCTACGTAACCCGAGCCATGACCACGCCGGACCCGGAGAACAGGTAGCAGAGACAGACACACGTACGACGCACCCGCCCGGCTCTCACAATGCCTCCTCTTTTCCTTTCATCTCTTCAATGTCACCTGTGAGCTTTGCTCGCAATCTCGCTTTTATTTGCCGATCCCCCAGCGGCCACCTCTGATTATAGCGAACGTGTTTGTTGATTCGAACCAATTGGGGGTGATTTTTCTTTTTTTTTTTTTGGTCAAGGGAGAAAAGAAATACTGAAAGTACGTCACTTTCTTCAGTCCGGCCTTCATCTGTGCCTGCTTTGTCATCAGCACCTTTCACACGGGCATTTGTGTCACTGGAAAAAGGCCCCATATCCTTCCGCTTGTCCCACCGCCTGTGTAAAAAGGGTCGATAAGAGCTGCTGCATGCACCGGCGAGCCTGCAAATACACTTTTGGTAGGACAACAGACAATCACGGCGCTGATGCAGTAAACTCGCGATAGTTTGTGTCTTGAATCGGAGGATCAACGTGAGAACACTGACTTCAAACCGCGGATCTGCCTGCTGTGCGACGACAGTGCGAACCGCTGCCCTCGTACAATGTCTGTGTTCTTTAAACTCGTGTTATGTTGAAGAATTTGCCTCCCGATTGTCTCCGTCCAGTGTCCTACAGTTCAACTCTGAAGCGCTCCATAGGACTGGTTACGGTAATTAACCAGAGGTTATCCAGCAGCTCTGCTCTCCTTAACTCAACACTCTGACAGGAGCCAAAGAGAAACCGGTTTCCTTTTTTTTACTGCAGTTTTCAAGTGGTTTCTCTCTCTCGCTCGCTCTCTTTTTTTTTTCCATTTGAAAAGCCGTTCTGAGCGTTTTCTCGGAACCGCCATGTTTGAAGTGACGCTCAGATAATGCCGAGCCGGCAGGGGGTGGTCCGTTAGGGGGTGTCATCGAGCTAATTGGTTGGTGATTTGACAATGACCTAGTCAAACAGCAGGGGGGCAAACAGTGATTTACTCCCCCCTCTCTTTTCCTTTTTTTCCCCTCCTTTGTGCGCTTTCCATCCCCTCTTTCTCATTCCTTTCCACTTGTGGTGCGTTCGCCGTCTCCGCTTTCTGCCGTCTGCTTTTCAATCTTGGCTACTTGTTTGTGTTTTTTTTTTCCCCCTGCCCTCTTTTGTCTGCTCACTCCCCTCTCTCCTTCCATTCTTTCATCATCCCTCTTTGTGTTTGCAGCTTTGTCTGTTATCTGTCGCACGTCTGAATCAATTCTCTCTCCTATCTCCGCTCCCTCCCCGTCGTTGTCACTTTCTTGATTTATTCTTTTTTTTTTTTTTCCTCTCACAACAAATTCCCTCCATCACCCCACCACCACCACCACCACCACCTCCACCCCCGTCACTGCGCGCCCTTCTCTGCATATGTATGATTTTTAGAAGTTGAAACTCACTAAACTTGAAAGCTCCAGACGACGGAGGAGGCATCAAAGTCAAAGCGCAGTGGTGAACAGTGACTTCAAAGTTCCTCGATCTGCACTGTCAGACTGCTCCACCTGTAAATTGTAATTTCTCAAACGCGCAAACAAACCGAGGATCAAACACCTGTAAACAAAGTGAGAAAAACGGCATCGAAGGACAAAGCAGGTGGGCTTTTCTGGGGGTCATGATGACTATGGAAGTCATTCGCTTGAATAAAACAGTGACATCGAGTGGTGGTAGTGATTATGACAGCTGCAATGATGAAGCAGAAGGAATACGCAAAGTGTACCAGAGCGCTGCTGAAGGCCGACACTTTCACACAGAGGCTGTTGGCTGATTAGGAGAAGTAAATAGAAACAGAGTTACAAGCATCCAAAAAGTGAACATATTTTGCAAAACAAACCATGTAATTTTACCCTGAAATTATCACATGTTCTTTCAACATCATCAAGCAGCTTTTTGTAGCTGGTCCAAAGAACAGCAGTGAAGACAATGTGACAAGTTTATCGAGTTTAAATGTATTCCTCTGAAGTTTACTTGAATAAAAGAAGCAAAGCCATGTTTTACTACTTTTTTAAGGTCACTGAAATTGGCCGAAACTACAGAATTTTCTGCACAAAAAACTCCTCTTTTGAATTTTGACGGAAAGTGAAAGTGAAATGAGTTGGAGCGGTTCAATGCTTCCTCTGTGAGCTGAAGTTTTCTCACCAAACTTCCTCGTACAGGTTCAGGACAGTCTGAGTGAACAAAGTCCTCGTATCAGCAACGCGAGTCACTTCAACGTCAGATTGTTTTGTCACTGAACTCGCGAGCTCGTTTCCGTCAGAGCCGTCTCCTGCTGTCAGCGCGTCTCTCGTCTTTCTTTTATGGCTGTAAATTAGTTCATAGATGAGTTACTTTTTAACAGGGACCAATCACATGATGGAGCACTGGCAGCTCTTAGCCAACGTCTCGCCTCCACTTGGACGGATACAAGTCCCGCTGATGACGTTTCGGCTCACAATTGCCGCAATTTGGGTTTTTTTTTTTCTCCGTCAAGTGACAGCTCTCTGTTCCACTTACTGCTGCTTCCGCTGGCGTGCCTTTGTCCTGCGTGCAGCCTTTCCAAGTCGTTTGGCTAAATTGCTTTTATGGAACGACTCGTGCGAAGCTCCATTATAACCAGCATTATTTTCCATTAAAGCTTGCTTAGAGTTGTATTGCGGGTACACAGCAAACTCGCACGTTTGTCCGTGTTTTCACAAACGGGGAGAAAGAAGAGTCTAAAGAGCAGTTTAACAACCTGACAATGTGTCTGCTGATGTTTCTCAGCATCTAACTTGTTGTCTGTAAAGTTGAGAAAACTCCCGTAGTTTAACAATTCAAAGGCAAAGGCAGGGAGTTGAAACGAGTTGTATACACCTCAGACACAATCTGATCTAGATATCTTGACCCCAGTTGTATTATATAAATGAATTCCCAGTTTATTTACATAAACACTGACACGTGATGTCTGTTGACATCACGCTGCTGTGGGATAAACTCCAAATAAGGATTAATGTGAGGATCTGGGTAAGTTGCAGGACAGAATCACCCCCCCTCCCGCTCCCCCCCCCCCTCCCGTATCCAGGCTCGGTGATTCAACTGTGATCGTACGAGAGGTTTAGGAGATGGACACACAGCTGCGGCACAGCAGAGTGAGCAGTCCTCGGAGTTTTTGACTCTCTCTCAGTAAAAATACGTCATAAAAGCGGGATAACGTATTAAATGATTTAAGGGCTCTCTGGAGTTGAACATTTACTGTTCTGGCCATAACCTTGGCTTTTAATGGAGAGCCAGTTAAAGAAGAAGTGGGGCCAATATCTCATCCGGCGACGTGTTGAGGTTTTACTTACCGCGGGGCAACCCTGCGTTTTGTGGTGTGATCGAGCCCCCGGGCAGATTTACAGGTACTGATAAAAGCCAGATTTACCTCGACTGGCGTGTTTTTTTTTGTTTTTTTCCCACAGGTTTACCTCATCCTTTGTGTTGAGACAAAATTCCCCTTTGACTCAGCCTGTAAATGTTTGGTCAACGTTTACAAGGAAGGACACCCGAGTCGGAGCGTGGCCCCTTTCGGCTTAACCTGGCGAAACCTGCGAAAGGCGCTCCCGTCCGCACGGGGGAAGTCGGACGCTTTTTCGGAGTTTGTCCGTCCCCGAAGAATAAGCAGAAGTTAAAGATTGCGGGGTTGAGACCGAACTTACGCTCTGTTTTTCTCATTTTGGGTGCAGGGATTTAATGGTTTAAGAGGCTTTACTTTAAGTGACAGGAAAATCTGGCTTATCTTCCTTTACGAGACTCAACGCAACGTTGCGTCCCTTTGAGGGTTTTCTCTTTATTTCGGCAGATGTTGTAAAACCGTCTCTAAGTCTGAGACGAGTTGAGGAAGAGCGGGATATGAGAGACACCCAACAGCGATAAAACGAGATGATAAAGGGGGCGGGGGGGGTGGGATGAATGGGGAAAGTCGAGGGAAAGTGATGAAAAAGAACTCGACTCACATTTATTACCTTCTATCCATAAATTTCTCACCCGATCAGGGGAAGCGTGAACTCTTACCTGGCACGACAACCGTGACGCGGCGCGGCGCGAATGTGTGACTCGCACATCCACTGAGAACATAAACGGGCGTGCAAAAGGAGGTGATGACTCCTGGCGGAAGCAGCATGATCCTTCACAGTTGGAAAACGTTTCCACATGACAGTCTTAAAGTTGAACTTTGGCTCGGGGAAAGAAAAAAAAAGACAGATTGTGCAACATCGCTTCAGTTCAACGGCCTGAAATCTTGAAGAATGCAACTGTAGTAGTGGTGCGGTCCTCTGGGCAGAGCCTTTCCGACGTGTGTGAAAGCTCAACTGAGCTCTGGTGCGGACCAAACAATGAAACTCTGGCCTTGCTGAAAAGCGCGCGTCTCGGTTCACTTGGACACACGGACAGGGTGAGACGGGGGACAGAACCACCAGCAGTCAGAGCGGGACGGAAGACGCTCGACGAGCTGACGGACCGTCACTCAGCTCCCATGTTCGTCTGCAGATCAGCTGCAAATTTAAGAGGTCAACGGGCCGTTCTTATCAAAACCAAAGGAAGGAGACTGTAATGGATTTGACATCAAACAGAACCAATCATGTGTCGAATCATTTAAATAAGGAGCCGAACTGTTTGTTGGTAATCTACCGTCATGTGAACCATGAAAAATGGCAATCAAATGCAACCTAATTGTAGCATGTTCAAAGATGAGTTTGCATAACACTTCAATGAGGAACAGCTTCACAGTGAGGGCGTCCTATAAGAGCCAATTTCTGACCTGGTTAAATCCCAACGCAGTAAAGAAGCCATACAGCGAGAGACAGACACGCGCGCGCGCTTTGAACTGATAATTATTCCAACTTCAAATCTTCCGTCACACACATTCAATTATTTAACTCCAACGGGCCTGTATTTCACTTTATTCTATGGAAAAGTATTGCCTTTCAGCCACATCACGGCGCCTGTCACTGCTTTGAAACGGCTACTTTGCAATCAAAACATTTCCCGCCACAGCACTGTTGTGTTCGCATACAGAGTCAATCGCTGAATATTTATGGTCGCCACTGTACGAATCGCATCGGTATGCTGGAAGTGAGCTACCAGGCTTGAATACATATTTGCTATATATAGTGATAATCCTGGGAGGACAACTAACTACCCTTTGATCAAGTGAGAGACGGGACTTCATTCGAGCAGAAGCAGACTTATGTAAGTCAGATATATACGTACGTAGCGGTCATCTCCACACTCCGCTCCCTGCGTCTGCTTCAAGCCAGCGGGACGAATTCCCTACAAAGTGTCTTCACACTTTGGCCCAAGAAGCCTCTAAAACAAACGCCACAAACAAACATCTGGACCCGGTGCACGACCAACTTGCCCAGTACAGGCACCGCCTTTCTATTTTTAACAGCTGGAGCCGCTCGGCTGTAGATCTGCTCCTCGGAGGCTTCGATTGGAGAGCAAATTCATCACTTTCACTGGGGCTTTTCCAAGTCTCCAGAGTGGCTGATAAAAGAAAGTTGCCTGGAAAGCATGTTTGCAGAGCCGGAGCCACCCTGGCTTTGGAGGGAGTGTGTTTCTCTCAACCAGCAGGCCCACCACCAGCCAGGTGGGCCGCTGTTAACAGGAACGCGACGTTGCTTCAGACTCAGCTGTAATCTGTATTTTCTTTTACTTCGCGTTTACACTGATGTCTCACATTTCTGCCGCCTCTGTTTTTTTTCGGCCTCTCTTCCTGCTTTTTTTTTTAAATACCTGTTTCAACTTTGTGACGCGGAGCACTTGAAGCAAGCGGGCGCTCCGCTCCGCTCCGCGCGGCGCAGGCAGCCACATTTAGCTTTTTTAAAATGCAGATTCGCCCAGCGCGCAACCAAAGAGCCATTCAGAGACATGGAGAGGCATATGCGCTTCCTCCCCGGGGCCAGAAGCACTCCCATATGATATAAGCAGATTAGTTATGGAAATTTACGAGGCGAGCGCATTGTGTCCTATGGCCCACGGAAAATGCATGAGCGATGCCTGTTTCATGTTTTGAATTGACTTGAATAAACTCACATTTCAATGCGCTTGATTTCATTCTGGTGACCGCGTGCCCATTATCGGGCGGCTGAGACAAACGAGCATCTGTCGGCGCTGAAACCTCAAACGTGTGACGTTCACTTTCCAAACCGATTGGCCCGGACCGAATCGGGTGCTTCCTGATAAGGCTGGAAATTTACTTCCAATACACCCCCCACCCTCATAAAAAAGGATTTATTTATTTGGTTTTCCATTGACGGTTGTGATTTTTAACAAGTGGTGAAACTCCCCAGTGATAATAGAGAGGTTAATGCTCTTTTAACTCCCCTTATCTCCTCCTCCAGACAACTGGAGCTGCACTCCCCCGACGCCAGGCACACCGTGGTGCTGCGGTGCCCAGACCAACCATCTGCCCTGTCCTGGTTCTCTGCCATGCACTTGGTCACGTCGACGCTGGCGCAGGTGGGGGCCCCTAATTACATCGAATTTCCTTTAAGAGGGAGGTCTCGCCACCCGCGTTCAATTGACTGTGTCGCCGGGTGGAACTCTGCCGGTCAGAATGGCCTAGGATGTAATACATGCTCCACTCTGACGCCTGTCATCCGACCACAGCGGGCGCTGGCGGAGGTCATCCAGAACACGGCCAGGACAGGAGTCGCTGGCAGCAAGGAGATACGGCACATGGGATGGCTGGCAGGCAAGGTGGGCACGTCTGTGCATGTGTGCTTTCATCACTTGTGCTCTCTTTATGTCTCTATGTCTCTGTGTCTCTCTCTCTCTCTCCCTCTCAGTCCATCGCAGGAGGAGGTTCCTCTATATGTGACAATTAACAAAGGTGTAGAATGTAAATCTTTTACACTGACTGAGGTGAAGTTAAAGTCAAGCAACTCAGAGTAAAGGGAAGTTGTCCTTGGGGAGGCGGCTTCACGGGTTACGCATGTTCTACACACAATGAGCGACGGGCATTATGGAGCGGCATAAACAGATCCAGATAGAGGCGCTCAAATCCCGCATTTTCTTCCCCCCCTCTGCACTTTGTGTGTAAACAGGAGCTGCTAGATTGTCCGTGTCACAAAGACACGACGATTATCTGATGTTAGGACTGGCGATTCGCGCGTCAGAGACGGTGCAGCCCTGAATGTATGAGGAGGGCAGGGAGACGGGGTCCGATGAAGTGCAGTCAACTTACATGAGTTCTAAAAAAACAGTGCATTCGTGTAAGTGTAATTCTGTTTGCATGCATAGTTGTGCTCCATTGTGTATATCTACTGTACACACACAGATCTTTGGCGCTTGCTAAGCAGCGCAAACAGTCTCGCTTTTCTTCTCCGACATGCGGCCGCACACCTGTGCAAACATTCCTGCGCGCCCGCTCACTCACGCATCCATACCTCTCCAATTTAGTCCCGGCGAATTTGCCAATATCTGATCCTTCAGATGTGGCACAATATGCTGTTACTTAGCAACATATTCTCATTATGTTAAAAAGGTGACCTTTGACCCTCTAAATCCCACCGTATGATTGGTTGAGGCAGGACTTCAAAGTGCAGCTTAGGATTCCATGGCTAGGCTGCAGATAAGCACACATAATGAGAATAGTTATGGAGCATTGTAAAATGAAATACCGGCTGCATGCGTGCGTGCGTGCGTGCATTCGTGCGTGCGTACGTGTGTGTGTGTGTGTGCGTGTGTGTGTGTGTGTGTGTGTGTAGGGGGGTTTAAAGAGACTAGCTTGGTTAGGGGGCACGGTAAAATAAATGCGTAAAACGTCTACCTGCATGTGTGTACACCACTCACGTTTATTTATAGCAAATTCCCTACAGAGCGCACAACAGTGAATTTCACCTGCGTCTTTTCACATCAAGCGCACGCGCACACACCACTCCTCTCTGATCCTGTTAGGCTCTCAGTCAAATGAAGCAGAGTGGCACCTTTTACATGTCAGGACTATCATGCAAAACAACCCCAAGATCAGTGCTTCAGAAAAGCAACTTGTTCCTGATCTAAAACTTTACAAGTTAGAGAGAACAAAGGAGCGACAAAATCCTGTGAGGACAGTCAACGCCCTCTCTGTGCTGCGCCCCCCCCCCGCTATGTTTTCAGAAGGCAGTTTTGAATAAAGATGATGGGAAAGACCAATGTCTGTGTGAAAATGCAGAAATACAAACAACCTCACCAGTGATGGGCAAAAACAGTGCAGAGCGAAGGCAGAGACAATGTAACTGGACCACAAGGACAGACTGGGCTGTACTTGGTATTCTCATCTCATCTGTGTTACTGGGGACTGAGAAGGCACAGGTGGGAACTATCAAGGTTCAAGAGCACGTGAGGAACATGAAGTGTGGAGCGACGAGGCACCTCGTTTGGACCAGGAACTAAAAAACATGTAGAACAACCCAAACAAAGACCAAGAAACACAAGACCAACCTCTAAACAATATATATTGAATATTAGTGTTGGTTAGAAAGTGTACGAATTCTTGAGAATGAATTTTTAAAAGGTTTTTGCCAAACTTGTGCAGTGATCATTGTGTCAGTTTGTGATGTATTTGGTCGTTCATCTTAAATGACTATATCAGTTATCCGTCACCTGTTCACACCGTTTTGCGCCGCTCGCCGGGCTCCAATCTCAATTCTGAGTTATTGCTGCTTATCACAAAGCAATCTGACCACTCTGCCTCCGATTCCCGGCCGTGTGCGTCGTTCGCAGGTGCTTTTGTCCCGTTTATAATCCCACTGATTAGTACAGGCAATTTGATGAGGATGCACCGGAGCAAATTAATGTTTGACAAAAGAGAGCCGCAAATGAATAGGCCGGGTGTCGAATTACGCCACTCACTTCAGGCC
This sequence comes from Malacoctenus gilli, assembly GCA_032164315.1. Lineage (NCBI taxonomy): Eukaryota > Metazoa > Chordata > Actinopteri > Blenniiformes > Labrisomidae > Malacoctenus > Malacoctenus gilli. The sequence goes on from JASSRZ010000007.1 coordinate 12,691,087, forward strand.
CTGGCAGAAAGTGAGCCCCACAATGCCACGCAATAATCCATTAAGAAAAATAACTGGCAGTTGCGGCTGTTTTTTTGGGGGGTTTTTTTTATCACTTTGTTGAATTGCAGAGTTCCCATTTACTCTGGGCAGGATGAATGCTCACGGCAAACGGATAGTTGTAAAGAGCCGCGCCTGTCTCATTGTTTATCTGCCTGTGCTGCAGACGGAGAGCGAGAAGCAGAGCTGGAAGCCAGTGCTGGTGGTGGTGACAGACAAGGACCTGTTGCTGTACGACAGCTTACCTCGAGGCAAGGAGGCCTGGCAGAGCCCCGCGCACAATTATCCACTTTTAGCAACTCGGTAGGTCACGGAAAACACCGACTTTCCAATGAAAGAGAAATGCGCCGTGGCACTATGAGTCATTGTTGGATCTCGTCTCTGTGAATGCCCACTCAGCCTGGTCCACTCGGGTCCGGACCGGGGATCGCCTCACTCGGGGACGGAGCTGTTCTTCGCCACCCGGACGGGGACGCGGCTCGGCATCGAGACGCACCTGTTCCGGGCCGAGACCACCAAGGACCTCTCCGTGTGGACCAGGCAGATCGTCAACGGGTGTCACGCGTCGGCGGAGATGATCAAAGAAGTCTCGACGAGTGAGTTCGCGCGCCGAGACGCGGCCGAACGTCGCGGCGGAAAACGCCCGGACGCGCACGCTCAAGGGACCGTCGACGTGTGAGGAATGCGAGCGGGGGAGCGGAGAGAGCTCCGCGGGTCACTGCGCTGGGGTTTTCGCGACGGACATGTGCAGGCATGCTGCGGCAGAATTTCATCCTGGGAGATGTAGGAGGCTGCAACAGTGAGTAATGCCTGAGGTATTGCAAATCCAATGCTTCAAGCAGAACATAAACATGCCTGGATATAAACGCCACACGCCTGCGTGCACATAAAAATAGATGGTTTGTGATGTCATTCGGCAATCATGTGGACGACGTGAGCGGAAGCACTCGCTATTTACGCAAGGTGTGCAATTGTAGGGTGCCTGCGCTGTTTGGCACCAGGCATTGATTGTCCAGGGAATTCCTGCCGAATGTCCTTCCTCCTCCTCCTCCTCCTCCTCCTCCTCCACCACCAGCGATCCTGCCCCCCCCCTCCCGTTCTCTCAGAGCACAAAATGTCCTGGGAACTGAGCTTCTCCCCTGGGTCCCCCCTCATCTCTCCATATATAACACTGTGCCTGATATAATTCCGCCGCTCTCTGAGCTCCTATATGAGACAGCAGGAATTCGGCAGCCGCTGAACCTCGGCCGTGCCTCTCTGTTGACAGTCCACTCTTCGGCCTCGTTCACGCCTGAAGTCTTGGTGAAACTTTCCCCACAAAGTGTCTACATTACGTTTGTGTTGCTGTAGGTCACCCCCCCCCCCGTCCCGTCTGCAGGCCTCACTGGGTGACACTCCCATCCGTGGGGTGGGCAATCAGGGTTTGCGTGTGACGACGAGTCTCCGTGAAACGCGACTGTAAGACGGACACCTTATTTATTCCCATGACGAAACACTGTCTAGACTTGATGCAAGATGCTCAATATCTGTTGCTCAAACGCAGCCGGCAGATCAATAATTTAGGTCAAAAGCCCTGCGCGAATAATTGTTTTGTTTACTGCGACTGGGTGATTGGAGCGGCTGACAGAGATGAGAGGGTTTGTAGGACAACATTTGACTGACAGCCCCTTCAGTCTCTCAAAACATGCCAACAAACATTTTTTTTTTAATTATTTGTTCTCGTTGTGAAGCCCGTATTAATCAGCATGGCTTCTCCCCACCTCCAGTCTGAGCAGAGGTCTAATCAGATTAGTAAGAACTGTGAAAAGCCTGAACCCGTTTGCACTCGGTGTTAACCGATCATTTAATCGACAAGCAGGAGGCAACAGCAGGGGGAAACCGAACCTTTGACAAGAAGACTTTCGGGGAACTTTCAGGAAGAACCTTTGCCGTGACGTTGACTCGGGAAGGAGAGTTGAGTTGGTCCGAATTTTTCACAGTGTGGTTGTGGAGCTTCGCGTCTGAAAAGATATCATAAGGAGTTAAAAAAAATGTTCTGCGCTTGAAAAATGGCGACTGAAGATGCGAAGGCAATTTGCATCGACACTTTCAGGGTGGAACAGGTTTGGTTTGATCAACAAAAGCTCTGTTAAATTCGCTGTGGTTGGCATGAGCATCTAGGAGCGTTGGTGCACACCAAGGCAGATTTCTCTGTAATCTCCCCTCTCTAATATAATCTATCCAGCGTGCGATTTGTGACGCAGGTTGTTTTTGTTTTTTTTTCCTATTCCTGCGGTTCCCAGCCGGCTTTCCCTGGAGCCCTCCCAAAAGGCCTTTAGGAAAAGCCCGCGGACCCCTTTCTCCTCTGATCTCTGATTAGGATCGCCGTGAAGCCAAACGCTGGCGGACACACCCGTGTGCGTGACGATAAATAAGCAGGAGCCTTCAAAATAAAAGCCACAGGGGGGTTTTCCCAGGTCTGTTCTATAGTTTAGAAAGCATGACGGCTTTCGGCTCATTGTGACAGCAGGGCAGCCCCCCTTTCAAAAAAAAGGGAAGGAAGCGACTTTCACATGGTAAAAACCGTGATTTGTAAATTCAGGGAAAATCGACTTCAACTCCGATTGTTTCAACAAGTTCATCAGTCACTTTTTTGAAAAGCTAACATTTTTCGCATGAGTTGCAGTTTGGTGTCTTGTGTTTAGTCAAGACACTCAAGTATCACTGTGTTTACCATATTTATAGTTTATGGTAAAATACAGCAAATAAAGGTGTTGTGATTTAAATCCTCGAAAACATGGATTCCTGTACCCAAAATAGCAATCGTAGTAACTCAGGAGATACTTTAAAGAGCCCGGTGTGGAAGTCGCCCTCAAGAGGCTTCTGGAATCCGTGGAGAACCAAGGAATGGGAGAACAATGGCTGACAGTCAAACCATATTGGATCGCTGAAACAAGCTGTGGGGAGACCAGCGGGCCGACAGCATGCCGCTGCCACGGCTCTGTTTTCCAATCTGCAAATGTGATTCTGAGATCGGAGCGACAAGAGCGGCGCCGCGTGCGTCGTCTTCAACCCCTCATTGTTCACTGGTTCGAGATGGATCCCATAACTTTTGGCGAAATAGACTGGCGTTAGCGCCCAGCCCTGCGCTCCTCACTGCGGAGGTTGAAAAGTAATTCACACTTCCCCGGGAAGGAGCGTGACAATGCATACAGAGCGCGTTCGCTCGTTTTTTTCAGCAGTCGCCACTCGAGGAGTCATTACGCTGACCTTGTCAGCGTTTCATCTGTGACACAGTCTAAATCACCGCGACGGTTTAGTCGCTGTCAAAGCTTATGATCAAGATTTGCTCTGAAGATAGATTAACTCTCGGTCACTCGCCGGCCCGCGGGCCGTTCTTGAGGGAATTTAAAGGGGAAAGTAATTTGCGCGGCTCCGAAAAATCAAATTCCACCAGCGCTCCGGCTCGCTGTCAGCTGACGTTATTATTATTATGTTCGATGCGACTTTGGCTTTTTTTTTTCCCTCTGGTAGGTGCTCCCAGCGGTTAGCAGGGGGAGACGCGTGGGTCGGGCCTTCACTGAAACTTAAAGCCGGATCTTGTATGGAGGGGGGAAACAAAACGGCTCTCCGTTTTCTCCTGGCCTGTGCGGCTCCGCCGGCTGCTTTTTCACTGTGGTGTTAACCATCCCCAATAAAAATCCATAATTGGAATCACTCTGCCTTATCCACTTCAAGGAAATAGATCTTTTGGAGATTAACCTTATTCAGTCCCCTTTCAGGGCGGTTAGAGGAGGAGATTAATGCCACTTAACGCCGCTGCATGCTGAATAAAATTAGCATCTGCCAGTTAGCATAGCATTAGCACCTCCGCCGAGTTACGGAGGGGCTTCGAATCTGGGTTGCGTTGTCTCGGGACACATTCGTGTCGGCTCTACACGAGTGTGCGAGTGTGTCAAGGTGGAGGTAGAAGCCCCGTGAGACGGCTTGTTTGCGAATGCAGGCTCGTGTTTGTCGGCTAAGGCGGCGCCTTTTTTTCCCACGACCCCGCTCCCGTAGCGCCGAGGAAATAAAGCTTGGGAAAGAAGCATCACAGTGAAGCCAACCATCAGACGCACTCTTTCAGCAATAGCTTTCAAAATATAAAAACCAACACGCAGTTTTCCAGGTCTGATTTAGGGTCGAGGAAGCAGTTTTCCCCGACTTTGAGGCTTTAATAGATTTAATTTGGTTTCACGTTTGCCTGTTTACAAGTGTTAAGCTCACGTCTCTCTGTACTGTTTTTTCATCAAAATGACAGATGTAAAACATGCCAGATTGCCTCGGAGGTTGATGTGGTCCCTTTAATGAAACAGGTAAACAGCTTAACGACTTGGGAAAAGGAAAAAGCAATTTTACCCCGGTGGTGTTGGAAAATTAACCTATTAACCTGCTGCGATGCTTAAATTCGAGCACCGTGGGGGATCCGGCGGCGAGCGCGGCGGATGTGACCTGCTGCAAGAGCTTAGCGAGATCGGAGACAAACGGTCGTGAGAACGTTTGTCCTGTGATAACCTTTTTTTCACTCGTTGTTGTGGCAACGGAGGTAGTGTTTCCCTCATCTCTCACTGTCTGTGGGGGGGGGGGGGGGGGGGGGGCGGGGGGGGGGGGGGGGGGGGGGGGGGGGGGGGGGGGGGGGGG
>JASSRZ010000007.1:12720800-12741213 GCA_032164315.1 Malacoctenus gilli
CACCCCCCCACCCCCCCCCCCCCCCCCCCCCCCAATCCCCTCCCATGAACTGTGACACAGAGGCCAATCCGACGAGCCCCACAGGAAGTGACTGCGGGCCTGCTCCGCCTGAGCTCGTGTCCATTTTAACCCCGCTGAACCTCATTATTCACCGCGCTGGATGCAAATCCGTGGCTGCAGCCCCGGCGCAATTTCGACACTCGGATGTTTCTTCGCTCTCGCGAAAAAAAAAGAAAAAAAAGGCGAGTGAGCGGCGAAGCCTTCATGGTTGAGGAGGTGTCTTTTAGCGGAGCCACATTATCACAAAATGACTTTAGAGAAACAAACAGTTTACACCGTGGGGTTTTTATAATGAGACAGTTTAGGAGGAGGAGAAGAAGAAAAAAAAAATAGGAGACCTCTCGTTCCGTCTCAGTTGTGTAAATTGGCTGCAGCCGGCGCGCTCACATCTCTCCTCCTTTCATTCCCAAGTCCCTGGAACGGGAACATCTCACGGTCATTCACAACATTCCTCTTATATGTTGCAACCAGCAGCAACGGCAGCAGACGGCCCACTCATTAATATCTTCGCCGTGTCCATATTAAGAGCCCACGTGCGTCTGTAAATCCTTCAAGGTGCTGGATTGAACACCGAGAAGCCACAACAGCATTTTCGATCAAGCTCGCTATTTGGCAGGACGGAGATCCAAACCACAGAAATCCTGGAGCTCCCATGTGGGGTCGGGTTTTTTTTTAGAAGCGATATCTCAGTCTTATGACTGAAATGTTTACGTTTCCAGCACACTGTGACCCAACAGCTCATGTCTCCATACTTGGAAATCGGGGCCGAGTGACCCTTATCGTTTTATTCAAGGACGAACTGATAAGTGGCACCATGTGGCTCCTCCTCCTCCTCCTCCTCCTCCTTCCACAGTTTGCCTTTTCTGGTCATTTTCTGGCGAGGAGCTTGTCTGACGCAGACCGAGGACGCGCAACGTAAACTCTCTTTTTTTTTTCTGTGTCGTCGACCCACCAGGACGCGGCGCATGCAGATTCTACGTCTTTATCAGCCGACACTCGGTGACGCTTTCCATAACCACCTGTCCGCTCCGAGAAGAAAAGCACAGTCGAGGTTTCACTCTCCACTTGAACTTAGTTGAACTTTAAATGACTGCGGATTGAAATAGTTTTCCCGGAGACCTCACACACACTTGACACCGCACGCTCCCTTTGCTGCCCTCCAGGAGGAAACTTTAATACACCAGTAAAGAATTCAGTTTAATTCAATTCATTCAGTGTATCAAGAGCCAAAGATTATTCTAATGTGTTGGTGTCTCATTGAGACAGTTCTCCTCTCGACATCCAGCTGAAGATCAAACGAGCCAGAAGGAGCCAAAGCACTACTTGGAAGTTTGGGGTTTTTTTATATAGGAAATTAAACTGGAGAAGAATCGTGAAAGTATTTGAAAGCCAACTCGGCCATCCGGTGAAACCTTTTGGTTTCCTGGCCAGATCCCTGCAGGTGGGCCGCGCCTGGGGGAGAAAGACGGCGCCTGTCGTGGAGCGCTCGGCGCCCTCCTATCCGAAGTTGGTCGGAGGGAGAGCGACGCAGCGTTCCCCCTGATGCATCTGGACGGAAAACAAACTGCTACAAAATGGGACAAAGCTGTCGGTTCTAATCAGCTCTGCATAATGCGCCGCGCTGCGCCGCTCGTGGCTTTGTTTTCACCAGGCTGAGCAACGGCGCCCGCGCGCACCGGCCTGTTCGCTGTCAGCCGCGATAACGCGAAACATATTTCTCCGATACCATCATATCGTTCCTCTGCACAGACACACGCTGGAGTTCAGCAAAACCACAAAATGACATCAAACACATTTATTGGATCACAAACCATGAATCACAAAAGATACGACTTGGAAAAAAAATGTTCACTGATAATGATTTTAAAAAGTTTCAGAATTAAAAAAAAGTTAAGTGAAAAAATATAGATATAAAAAAAAAAAACCTGCTTTGAATAAAAGAAAATCTGGACCATCTGAAGACAGAAAATCCGTGGGGCTCCTCTGAAATGGTGTGTGTCACATTCATTTGTCTGCGTGTGTGTTTGTGTTTTTCCTCTTGAGAGTATCAGAGTGGACCAGCAGACAACCACAAACACGCGGGCTTGTAATGACTTGGTGCTTCACAAGAGAAGTGCGAGACAACAAATTGAAATAAAAAGGATTATGTTAATTAAAACTGCCTCAGTGGAACAATTCAGAATCAATCAGGGAGGCTTCAAAACAATCAAGCACTCATTAAAACGTGACACCCGTTGGAGGCGAAAACCTCCTCGGGGGTGCGCGCCGGTCCTTTCGTCGTCGTCGTCATCTTCTCTTGGTTGTCTTCTCCAGCACCCAGTCGATGACCTGGCAGGACCGACACGCATGTGAGGCGCAGGGCAACGCAACGCATCGAGCGGCGTGGGTTTTTTTTTTCGGCGGCGTCACCTGTTTGACGTTGCTGCCGGCGGCTTTCTTCATCTCGTCGTGGAGACCCCGAGACGTCTGCAGATCCTGGGATTAGGAGAGAGAAGGGGGAGGGAGGATCGCGGCGGCTCAGTGAGGCTCAGTCTCAGTCCCATGGAATGCTTGGGGGCGAATGCTAAAGTCATTGACGGGACGAGATCGTTCCACCTGCGTCGTCGTCTCTTTTAATTCTCGGTATTCATCACGTCTCTGTGACGAGCGACTGAAGGGGGGAATAACCCGTTTGATTATTTCCGCCGCAGTCGCCGTTTGTTCTCTGTTAAAACACCACGACAGGGTTTGATTCCAGCTCTGTCAGAGTGGGACGTCTCAGGTGTGCGAGTGGGAGTGACTTCAGCTCTGAGATGGATTAAAGTGTCCGCGGCGCACCATGTTTTTACCCGTCATTAGCTGGGACTGGTTCAGATAAGGTGCCTCCGAAAGATGAATAGAGAGCTGCAAATATCCCTCAAATTGTAATTTGTTCCCTCATCAGACCCAAATCAATACGGACAATATTGATGAAGGCATCTATCCAGATGAATTGCCCACAAAACAGGCAGCTAATTGTGCAAAGATTTCAACATTTAACCTAACAAAAAACACTTTAGACAAGAAGTTTCCAACTCTTTTTGGGCACGTTCCCGAATAAACGCATGAGAAACTGGCTGATCCTCCTCTGCTGTCTGTTTTCCCAACACAGTCAACACCGCCAATGTACAGCTTGCGATGTTTCTACAGAGTGATATACTTTTCTATCAGTGTGCCGATGGAATTTTATGGATGAAGCGATAACACTCCAGAAAAGGGAAAACCTCTAATTGAGCATTTCTCATCCAAAAACCCAAAACGTGTTGGGGAAATAAACAGAGAAACAAGCAGAAATAAGGCCATCTAAATGGAGGATCTTGCAGGTATAACTAATGACTAATTGTGCTATGTTAATCCTTGTCACAAAGAATTGCTTTGACAAGTTTTCCCTCCATGCAGAACACGATCCTTAAAGGGGGAAAAACAAAGTCTTAAAGTCCCTCTTCCCCCATTGTCAGTTACCTAAAGCTGGACTCCCTCGCTGTGATGTTCTATTGAATGAGAAAAGCTGATTAGAAACGACAAGGTCACGCAAAAGAAGATTACATGGCGCGCGTGGGTATTGGCAGGTCGGGGGAAAACAAAACAAAGTCTCAAACGACTCATATTATCATGATAATTTGCTCTGAGGAGCTGCCATGAAAGGCAACGGCGCTCCTGGATGCATGAAGGCTCGGAGATAAACAAAAAAAAAAAGGACATCTCTGACGGCGCCGGGCCAGTAAAAAGACCAACCTTGAGATAAAATTTGGAGATATCAAACAGTCTCTTGCTGCAGGCCGCGAAGCTCTCGTGCTCGGCGCCGATCCCATGGTGCTTGAGTGCTTTAGCGACGACGTCCTGCAGCATCTGAGGACACAACAAACAGACATTCAAAAAAAAAAAAACCAGCACAACTGCGCAAAACGTTAAATCCGGATCTGTTTATTCCCTTCCCACCTCGCGCGAACACGGCGTAGCGACTAATTTTAGCACCGCCTTTTTTTTGTTTTTTGTTTTCCTCTCATAAAAGGAAAGCATGTCAAAGTGGCGTGACTTTGGGAGATGTCCTTGCGAAAGGAAAAAAAAACAAAAAAAACAAAACGCGGTTTGGCGTTCGCATTGTCGGCGCACAGGTACAAACATACAAGTGTTGCGGAAAAAGCCATTCCTGAAATAAATAGATCCTCCTTTTAATCTTGTCCCTGCGACTGTTCCCGGGAAAGACCATAAATTATTGTGAGGAATCATCGGTGCCACTCAGTCTCATGAGGAGAAGAAAGGCAGCTTTTAATCTCCGTCCTGAATAAACTGCTATCATTATTCCTGAATAGGGCCAACTGTTCGTTCCGATACTTGGGCTTTTCGGATGATAAGCCTGTTTGCGTCGCGATCGGAAATCAGAGCGAGTCAAGGTCGCGAGGCGGATTGCGCGCCCTCGTACGTGGGAACGGATGAAACCCGGAGGACGGAGGTGAGCGTCTGCACGTGCCCACGTGTGTTTCGCTGTCCTCCAAAAGTACCGCAAGCGCGAATTAAAGGTGAGCCGGAGAGTGTGTGTGTGTGTGTGTGTGTGTGTGTGTGTGTGTGTGTGTGTGTGTGTGTGTGTGTGTGTGTGTGCGTGTGTGTGTGTGTCAGGCAGCAGGTGGAAACGATACAGTTGTTGAAAGTGCCACACAGTATGAAGCGGCCCACATGTTCACAGTGAGAGCCTGAGGAATGAAACACTTTCTTTCGTAGAACTGTCGGAAAAAAAGTCGCTTCTGTACAGAAAAAACGTGTTTTTGAGTGAATGTTGGTTCAGTGGTGAGAAGGTTCGAATCCACCCAGCTGTTTCCAACTGTTCTGTAGCAGTAAATAAATGTGCTTATTGATAATACATCACACATCAAACTGATTCGACTCGCTGCGTGTGTCAGCACGGCGTCAGTGCGTCACGTTTCTGTCCTGCGATTGGCTGAGATCACGCACACTTCTCCGCCAGCAGTTGGAGAGTTGTATGTTCATGTGTTGTGTGACTTTAAGAGCCATCTCACCTGCACATTTCAAGAGGGAGAAAAGAATCTGTCATATACAGGTTGAAATGATTTGGTTTCTGAATGAAGGAAAAGAAGTGAAAGAACGTCCCGGTTTGTAGATCGAGTCTGAGCCGAACAACCTTGCCGGTACCGTGTCTTTAAGAAGTCTAGGATAAGAGCTCTCCAGTTCGCCTGTAAACTTCTGTGAGAACGGCCGCGTATCCGCAAACAAATGAGTTTGCTTCGATGAGTCCCTGTTTCCATGGTCACCGTGATTTCACTTTGAATTCATCTGGCATTTCATCTTTTTTAGTGCATAAACGTGTCTTACTGAACAATTACTCTAATTGCGTTACGGCGCGTCATCGCTTTCAAAAAAAGACACGCACACACACATGCCCTCACCCTGTTGTGTTTCTGGGAGCGGGACTCCTTGGCGGGTTTGTCCTCTGCGGGTCCTTGTTGCGTCTTCTGCTGTTGAGATTTGGCTTTATCAACACACGGGACGGCCGCCAAGCCTGAGGAGTCACGCCGGCAAAATGAACAATGAAGCTTTTACAACCGCAGCATGACAAGTCCTTCCTTTGAATGGAAATTATTAAAAACGAGTCACTTGAAAGCGATATTAGGTACAATGATTTGCACGTGTACACGAGAAAGAGAAAAAAACCTGGTGTCATAGCAACAGAAAAGGGTCTTGACAGCTCGAGTCCCACACAAGTGAGACTTGAGCTGAGAACTGATTGTGGGCCGTTTGAGTGACAGCTCCCTCACTCTGCTGTCACCTCTGACATCTTATGCAACTCCCAGTATAGAGCTGCTCAACATCTTCCACAGTCGAGTAGCCACACAGGAACAAGTAAAAAATGGGCTGCGAAGTGGAATTCTTCCAAATCTTGGATCTCCTGAACAGACCGATAACTTGTTTCTCTTGATAGAAATAGTCTGAGAACTCCAGAAGCAGACTGAACCCTTCCATCGTTCTTAGCAAGGGTGCATGTTACCTGAAGTGTGTCTCGTGGCTGTGAGGGATGACGTGCCGATGGAGGAGGAGGAGGAGGAGGTGGACTGCGATCGACCCGGCTGTTGCCGTAGTGACCTGATGACGGGGTGCGGCCCACTGCTGCTGCTGCTGCTCTGAGAGCACAGCGAGTCGCTGCTCTCGGACTTCACCAGCCTGAAACATTCAGACGCGCAGGAAAACTCGCATGCGCCTCAAAACAGCCATGACGCCTCGTTTGGAAGCTCCGCCCCCCTTTCGTTCCTGCGTCCCCTTTTTCGGGTACCTTTTGCGGGGATGCCCTCCGACCACGTCCGCTTCCCAGGACCGCCGCTTGACTCGTGCGACATCTTTGTTCTGGAGAGTCTCGCCGTCGGGGACGCTCCCTGGCTCCGACATCACAGCTGGCGAGGGGGCGGGGCTCATTGCAAAAGGGAGGGCGCAGGGCTCCCTGGAGCACGTCGTTTGAGTCTCGAAGCGAATCAGACGGGACTGCAGCCGTACGAAGGCCTGATCACGCTCCAGGGAGCGCTGGTTATCCAAGCAGAACCTACCATTAAAAATGGCAACGGTAAACGACGTCGTATGGGAGGCAGAGTGAAGAGTGTTTTTCTGCTGATGAATAATGTCTCTTAACTGCCTGCACTGAACATGCGAGTTCCCGGGAGCTGAAAAATTCATGTTGACTTCATAGAAACTTACTCTATGCCATGATAATGAGCAGCGGAGGCTTTGCTGAAGGGCATGCTGGTGACTTTCCTGGGGGTGAGGTCTGATGATAGCTGGAACGCATTGTTACTGAACCGAGAGAGAAGAAGGGGAGTTGGAGCAGGGGGGAGGGGGGAGAAACGAAGAGAGAGAGAAAGAGAGAGAGAGAGAAAGAGAGAGAGAGAGAGAGTGGTGGGTAAGTAGGTTGTTTGTCTTGCTTCTCAATTTAATATTCTCTTCATTAAGCCACTTCAACAAAATCTACCTAATTAAAGACACTAGAATTGGTCTGAAAGAGTTTTATCAACACTAATTGATTACAGCATTTTCGAGCTTGGCTTCCCCCCCGCAACCCTGCTCAATACTCTCCCACCAAAGGTTTGGAGCTCACTGTAGAGGGCTAATGAGCCCAATCAGGTCCTAATTATGGACTCGTTAGGTGTTTGTCACTCAGATTTATCCCGGCTCCACACTTGTATAACTGCAGACGTACGACGCACCCAGCCACGGTCTGAGAATATTGAGCGTCTATAGCAGCGACACGCCTAAATCTGATGAGGGAAATCTCTGCCAGTTGTACTTTGTACAACACGAGAGAACAAACACAGCGTACGACATTTACATTATATGGCTTGAAAGTCTACAAATTCAAATATACGCCATGCAAGTGAGACATTCACGTAATCGTAGGGTACAAGGTGAACATAAACAACAATTTAGGAAGAAAAAAATATCCGAGAGACGTTCGAAACGTGAAGTCCGAACTGACCCTCGAGTGAACGCCAGCGGTTGGAGCTCTGCGGTGGGCAGGCCATCTGCTGTGAAGTGTTTGAGGAGTTCTTTGGCATCGAGCAAAGCGGAGGAGCCTCTCTGGATGTCCTTCGGGCCCAGCAGGCTATCACTGGAGCTCGGACCCAACAGGCCGATCCTAGAACACAAGAGCACGAGTTAACGCAGAGTTTGGTGACATGAGAGTCAGCCGGTTGGTAAACGACCACGATACCGTACCGTTTCTTCTGTCGCCTCCTCTGCAGGTTTTCTACGTTGAGGAGGACGCTCCTCTCTGGCCACTCCGATGACTTCTGGGAAACAGTCGGAAAACCTTCGCAAACAAACCCCCAAAACAAACCAAAAAAAACAAAGCTCAGTCTGGCAAAATTTGATTCGACTTGTTTACACCACTTCGAACTCAAACGGCTTTTTAATCAGCCCTGTATTGAGAGTAATTTAGAAACATTAAACATTTTGAACGCAAAGTTCAAAACACTCCGGGTAATTGGTTTTCAATTAAAGCTCCAGTCACAAAGGACGAGAAAGCAAGTCTGGATGCAACAATGCTCGACTGTCCCAAAACCGCTTCATTTGTAAACGAGCCTTCATTTCCAAAAGCGGGCTTTCGAGACACGCGTAATAAAAAACACTGGTTCAGCCTGTGATGCTGCATCAAAAGCATACAGCACTTGATGACATGAGAAGAGGAATCCATCATTTTTTTTAATGCAGACAGATGAGCGATCGCGGCGGTAAAATTGCTGCTGCCAGATGAAGAAAAAAAAAAAAGAATCAGAAAGACGTTATTCACCATGGGCGGCATTATATATTACAGGTAGAGAAACTATCGCGCATATCATAAGCATTTTTTCATCCGACAGAAGCAGATTTCTCTTGTAAAATTAATGGACAAAGCTAGTATCCATCCGTAGTACTCCGTGTACTGCTGGCACAATGTGCTGCATGATGGATTATTAGAGTTCTGTGAACCTTCCCTCGATGCAGGTCGCCACGCTGAACTTTTTGCCGGGAAAAACTCCGAGCAGATGCATCTTTGGCATGGAGAGGACTAGCAATTCTGCACTTTTATGTTCAGACAAGAAAAAAAAGTGTGGGTTTTTTTTGTTTTCTTTTCTCTTGAAGGACAACAGAAATGTGGAGGACCCCAACGCAGCAGGACCGGTGGCGAGCTGAGGACGCTTTGTGCGCGGCGACGGCCCAAGGATGCAAATGTGCCGCGCGAATCGAGCGCAGCGCTCCGCCGGCGGTTTGACAGCCCACACAAAGTCATTCACACCTCTGGGCCACGCGCGCACGCGTGAATGCAAAAGACGTATTGAGCGGTTTGCGGGGTAAGAGACGCTCCCGTCTCCGGAGCTGAAGGTGGGAGACGATTAGGGACAAAAACGGCCCAATTTCCACTTTAAAATTCGCGTCACTCCGTGTTTACGATGCCATTACTTCTGTTTATGAAACTCAGGTGTGCTCCGTAGGAGTTCGGGGGCAGATGGATTAATGGTATGAAAAAAAATTAACATATTTTCCTATCGGGCCACACAGGCGGGCAGGAGCAGCGCTGATCCGCCGCAGCGTGCGCCTCCTTTGTCGAGTGGAGGCCTCAATCGACACGTATAGAAAATAACACAGCACAAAGATTGAAGGACAATGATGTGCAGACAGTCCAATCATCATTCCCTCCTAAAATCTGCTGAACACGCCGGAACATTCGTCCCACGGACCGTATTTTTAGAAGCAGCCGTGCCCTCGCCGTGCACCTCTGGCAGCCGCCGCAAGCTGGGCTTTGTTTTTATTCCCCGACTATTTATTTGAGAAATATTAGCTGTTATTGTTTCGAGAAAAAGCGGTCGTCCCGCGAAGGCGGACGCGTTGAATGCTGATGTGCCGCCGCGCCGCAATTGATGGCGATTTGTTTAATGGGAGAAATGACTTCGGCTTCCCGACGCCGCCGCCGCTGCCACGCTGCTACAGCTGTGTAAATCTTTACAGTGACTGAACAAACAGAGGCCGATGACAACTTGCAAGCGCCCCCCTTCACGGAGGCTGTGAGCTTAATACATCCAATATAACTCCTAGAACGAACGCAAATAGGAAAGTGGCATTAATATACAATAAAGTATAAGATATGAACTGGAAAATTTTTAGGCTTTAATATCATAGCAAGATGTGAAGTCTATGGTTTGTCTCGTCAACGTTCTGTTGCATCTAAAGCGATAATCTGGAGCATCGGCTTGTTTTTGTCTTCTTCATCCGTACCTGAACTTTCGGATGCCTTCCCTTCTGTCAGACAGTTGGCGGCAGTGGGTAGACTGGCGTCCAGCACCTTCAGATACTGCTCCCTGGCCTGGCTCAGGAGCACCTTCACCTCGTTGACGGCGACGCAAGAGGAGGAGGAGGAGGAGGAGGAGGAGGAGGAGGAGGCGGCCGGAGCTTCTTCCCTCTGCCCTGATGGCGAAGAAACGCACAAACAAGTTCTCACGCTGGAAACGGTTGAGATTTTGTTTACGACTCGTTGGCAAACGCGCGACGGGTGGAAGAAGTTGGCGTAGGCGGTGACGTTGCGTAATGAGTGTTTCTGACGATTGATTCCTCTCCAAAGCAGGATGTATCAGTTTAATTAGTCACATTTCAAAGCTCCACCAAGCAAACAACATTTCAATAAGTCATAATAAAGCAACAATTCAGACTGGAGGTACAGTAAGTTTTATCATGCAAGGATAAAAACGTCAACACTGTCGAGCAATTAATGAACCACGACTGTGTGTCTAATGTAATAAAGTACAAACAATCGGTCCTAAATTTACCTTTTAAAAACGTCATAATGTTCAGTTTTGCTTGAGAACACTGGATGACCTTGAGTTAACTTACATTCATTGTACATTTCGAAGGTCGTAGTTTGCGATGGTGATGGTTTTTTTTTACTTTTGCGTCTCCTCAATAAAGTGAGAACGCAGCGTGATTGCATCACTGAACCCAAAGTGGCTCAAATACAACAGATGCTCTGACAAGTTGCTAGTTCATGGCGATAAGAAGTGACCCTATTAGTTCAAACACTCTTCACAATAATCAGGAGGGGGGGGGGGAGCCCTCAACAGTCCCTCCAACTTGAGGGAGTCACACAGGCATGCCTTTTTCCAATTTAATGCCAAGTCAGAATAAATTGCGACGAATTTCATTAGTGGACTTGTGGTCTGTCAGGACTTTAACACTCTGCTTGTGGCCTTTTCAAAGAATAGCCCGACTGCGTTTCCTTAACTCTGAAGAATTTCACTCCACTTCCTTTAATCTCGCTCGTCTGGCAGTCTGTCTCACTATCTTTGGCCTGCCAAGGGAACATTATGCGTGTCTGTAAAATAATGGGCAGAGAGGGAGCTGAGACTTCAAAACGGACAGTTTCAGGAAACTCCATGTGGACCCCACAGCTGATAGTCTTTAAGTCCAGTGCAGTCAATGTATTTCAGTCGAGCAAACAGGTGGCACCAGGTTGACTGCACTCCACCTTCTGGAGTATAAATGAGTAAAACAGCCACGTTGGAAAGCAGGCGGTATTTTTAGTTACCGTACATAACCTTACAAATGTCGGAGAGACGGCTCACAAACGTTTTCACTGATGATGCATCCGAGTTAGTGAACGATCACCTTGTACACGAGTAATCAATTCATCAAAATGACATATTTAGGTGGCTGTTACGGTAAAAACTTGGCAGCAGTAGAACTGTGCGATTTCTTTGCGTGCCGGTGTTAAATTATGGGAACCTTTCAACACCAATGAATGAATAAATAAATAATCTATCAGATGCCAAAATAGTAATTATACTGTATTAGTTTTTCATCCCAATCCATGGCTGCTCAGATTAAACATGAGGCCGCTGTAGTTGTGTCAGACCGAATGACAAGAAAATAATGAGATGGTGAAAAGTCAGTAATTAAAAGAAGGTGTGGTTGAAAAGAGCTTTAAGGTTGGGGGGAAAAAAAACTGCCAGCTCATTTTTTATCCTAACATTTTATAACTTTTTTTTTTGTCAAAGTCTGCTTTAAAAAGGTGCCGTTTTAATTACTTTCTTATGATGGAGCGTAATGAAATAATCCATCAAACTCTCCTTCCCTGAACGCGTGTCTCTCACTGAGTTTTGCTGTTGTTCATTGTTCCTGGTGATAAAATACACACCACGGGTTATTAGTCAGGTAAGAAAATAAACGGCATGTTTTGGGACAAATCGCCAATAAAATTCCAGCATTAATTCTCCTCCCTGCGAGAGGCCGCTTCCCCGCCTCCCTCGGGGGTCTAAAATCCTGAGTGACACGTTGAAGTGAGCTCGCAATGCTGCGCTGAGGGCGCATCTTGGTTATTATCATACATTAGCAAGCAGGCAATTAATAAAAGCACAATGGTTGCAGTGAATGGCGGCGAGAGCTGTTAGTCTGAAATCGCGTGCGATTGTCTGCTTTATCGTCGACACAATGTTCCAGTCGCCACCTTCCACTTTTCTGCCTCTTCTCCCCGAGAACGACGACGAGGCACTCCGGAGTTTTTCGCGATCTACTCACTGAGATATTCTTTGAGCGCCAGCGACTGAACCTGGGTCACCTTCCTCTCCCTCTCCAACAGGCGTCCTCCTTGGAGACACGGCAGAGGGCGGAGGATGCTGCCCGCAGCGTCTCCTGATCGAAGAGAGAATGAGTGGCGAATGGGGGCAGAAGGAGAGACGATTAAATGTAGATTGGAGAACGTAGCGCCGTCTCTCGAGTGGTTTGGGGAGCGGACAAGAATTCAGAGGGCAATCCACAGATTTTACCCCAAAAGTCAGTTTACGGAGATACTACGGATACTTAGAGGGATGGATGTGTCAAAAAAAAAAAAAAGTGGCTCCAGTGCAGAAGGTCAAAGGTCTTATGAAAGGGTCACAAACCCAAGAACAGAGGTCACAATCCAGCAAATACAAAACAACACACACTTCTATATCACAGTAAGGTTGCAGCATTTGCAACACGTAACGGTTAAAATAGCCTCAAGTAAGTGGAGCCTGTTCATTCATAGGTCAAGAACGGATAGTTCTCCACCAAAAAGGAACTCAATGACACATTTATCACCTTCACTCTGAACATAAATAAAGCCAGTAAACGGAGACGAGTGTTTCAAAATTTGTTGTTTTTTTTGACGAAGGAACAAACAAAAAGGGAAAAACGACCATGAATCCGAAGCAACCTGACAACATAAAAACTTAAAAGTATCCATATTCCCAAGTGTACTTCACATTTGAAGGGTTAATGACACAGAAATAGTGAAATGAATTATTAAAGTGGTGCCCCTGCACATGGTCACCAATTGTTTCTCAGACAATCAATTACATAAATGAACTATTCAGCTGGAGGAACGATCTCATCCACTGAGTTCGAACACTGCACAGCTGGTTGAGTCGCGACCTTTTGCTGCCGAACGCTCTTTTAATGAACTTGCAGACTGAGGACTCTGCACACGTGGGGACGAGTTCTGCTGCTTTAGCGAGGATGTCAAGTGGCTCCACAAATTTGCATGAAAATGAAAACCATCAAACAAGATGGACCCTTTGAACGAAGCATCACAGTGAAGAGTCCAAAAAGAACAACAATGGACTCCTATAGAGAAGGAAGCTCTCTGTGAACAAAGCCAACAAACAAACAACAAAAGGAACCCTTTTTGTTTCAGTGGATGTTCCTCATTCTACAGTACGTTCTCTCTTTTTATTTCTCAATTGTAATATTTGATTTTGAGTGCCAAACAGGAAATAAACTGCAACTTTCAGCTGTTGAGAGAGCAGAAGTAGGAAGAAAACAGGGAAGAAACAAAAAATCTCCAGCTGTAAGACTGAAAATCTTGAAAGTCTGGATTGCCGGCGGCACTGAACGCATCGAGTGCTTCCAACACAGGCTGTGATGACGAACACTGAAAACCAATCAGCTTCTGTCAATGAAGCCATAAGGGCTTTGACGTTAATCAAGCTGAGGAGAAGCTTTAAGAAAACAGGCCACTTGAATGGATTTTGCCTACAATGTGGCCCCTGACAAAAGACTGCGTGATGCTCCCAAACCTGCAATAACAACCTGAAATACTGGAGAGCTCTTTAGATCTGATTACACGACAACAGAGGTTGTTTTTTGGGGTTTTTTTTAAAATTGGGAGGCACAGATGGCCAGAAGGAGGAGGAGAAATGAAGCAAAACACTCAAGTAAAAAGGACAGATTTGCGTAATGAATTTTTTCCCCATTTGCCAATTTAACAGCCCTCCTCCAAAACTGCAATCTATGCACATCTTGAGTTTCTGTTTACATCTTCTGTCTTTGATGCTGTACTCACAGTTTATGGTAAAATCCTGGAGCCGTTTCTTTAAAAATCCATCAATAAAAATGCTTTAGATTATCTTGAGAAGATAAACACCATCCATCCATCCATCCATCCATCCATCCATCCACCCATCCATCCACCCATCCATCCATCCACCAATCACTCTTCTGTCCTTACTGATAAATAAACTTTAGCTTTCTCGCTCAGAGACATGGAGCTACAGCGGAAGATCTGACACGCAACCGATGAAGACAATTCGGCTGATTTACTGTATCACTTTGATCTTTTATATTTCTTTTTTTTTATGATCAAACCCTACAGTGCGAGTAGAGTAAGACATTGGAAGGCAGAAATAAAACTCTCTCCTCTGCATGTATACTCAGACTAAACAAGGAATCTGACTGGAGTGATTAGAGGAGCTATAAGTTAAGTTCGAGTACAGCGTGCGTGCTGACAAACTGAGTAATGTGCACACACAGCCGCATGCAAGTTCTGTTTTGATGCCTGTCAGAGACATCGGAGTGGTGTGCATACAGTTCCTGTGGCCTTACTGCAGCTTTGAACCAAACCTGCTGCCTGCGTGGTCCAAACGTGTCCCCAAACCCCGCGTAATCCTCAAACATGGCTGCACACGAAACTCGAACAAAGCTCCTTTTTAGAGGTTGTGTTTGAAGAGGCAAAGGTCCCCGCTGCACACACAGGAACATTACTTTTTTTTTTTAAAATACCTGGCGATGACGGAGACTTCGCTCTCAGCAACCCGGAGATGGTTGCCATGGCAGCCGCTCCGTTGATTTGACTGTCTGAGTGCAGCATCCGGACCCTGCAGGCTGCGCACCCGGCGTCGCCGGAGCCTTGGACGAAGAGGAAGTAAGGCGCGGTCTCGCCTTTCACCTCGACATCGGGCGCTACAGGAGAGAGGGGGGCCAGAAGGACAGTGATGGCAGTGAGTGAAGCCAGGACCCAATGATTTGGCTGATTTATTCACACCTCTGAGAACAGTCGTCACAGCGCTGCTAATCATAGTCATCATCGTTTTAATCAATATCATTGTCAGTGGCAGGTATCATCTGTTATTACACTTGTATCACGGTGCGGTTGCTCCTGTTTTTACCAGACAGCACTTCAGTCACTTTCCTCAAGCATTCAATTGCTGAGCCGTGTCCCACCAAACCGACACACAAACACACCAACTGTAAATCCATTTGTTCTCTCTGTGGGATTTGATTTCCCTTTGTATTCTAAAATGTCACAATATTAAGCAAAGCACAAAAAAACAAACGAACACCGTCGTTTTGTTTCCACGCCGTTTTGTTTCCCGCCTCTCGTCGGTGCTCACG
The DNA here is from genome assembly GCA_032164315.1 of Malacoctenus gilli. Lineage (NCBI taxonomy): Eukaryota > Metazoa > Chordata > Actinopteri > Blenniiformes > Labrisomidae > Malacoctenus > Malacoctenus gilli. The sequence goes on from JASSRZ010000007.1 coordinate 12,736,035, forward strand.
TCGAACCTTAATGTTTTCATCTCTGTACCCTGATTGCTTCATCCATACGTCATCACAGGGGACCTCCACCTAATCCATGCTGGTGTACGTGTTTTATCAATAGGACTGCCTCAAAAATATAGCAGCATCAAATCTTGATTAATCGTGTTTTTCCTCCCAACAATTTTCCAGCAACATCAACCAGAATCAATTCAGGACCTCTTCCGTGTTTGCGACCCCAAAGGACTTTGTCGTCTTCATTGTATGGGTGTAGCCTGGCATGCAATTTATTCCACTACACAAGATGATATTGCTCACCTTTGCGTCTGCTAAATGGTTACGCATTTACCGACTTGTGAAAAAGGTCTTGGGGGGGGGGGGGGGTGCAGTCTTACCCAGTAAAGACTTGGGTCTCCTGGCTAAAGTCTCTCTCCAGCGCTGCGAGGTCAGCTGGCTGGCTGCAGGCTGGGCGATGGGAGTGACCACACAGGACAAGCTGAACAACGCTCCAACCTGGAGATGGAAACATAAGAGGTGAACATTCATCCATGCTGACTTCCAGCCACATAAAAGGCCCACAAGATCAATCTTTGAGGATCATTTCCACGTCCTAAGCACGTTGGACAGGAGGCGGACGTAAACACACTCGAAATTCGACAACCAATAATGAAATTACAACAAGTGTGTCTGTTTGGGAAGAACGAGTTTCAGAGAGTTTTACATACGTTTCCACGCAGTGACCTGAGCTGGTCCAAGAGAAGCTGGGCTTTCATCGACACTCCAGACAAGCTGCTGTTTGCTCGTTATGAGTAAACAACACGAAATTAGGGGCTAAAAGTCATGAAGCACTTTGAGATAGTCGGGAAAACTAAAACACTGGTATCAACTGACAGAACGTCTAAACAAATGTGCAAGAAATAATTAAACTGCTATAATACCAATGTAAAATCAATAGTTTCACACTAAATTGTGCAATAACGCTACAACCTTAATGTGTAGCATTAGACATGAGGGACTAAGACACTTCAGTTCTCCTGCTTATGCACACAAACACACAAAGAGACACCATTAAAAAAAAGGATACAGTTCAAACTCTGTGCAGGACATCAGGAAGCTGGGCAGGTCCGACAGATCAACCAGCTGAACCAAATCTAGAACGGGCGCGTAGTAATGAAACACCTGCGAATATAGAACAGACGCAGAGAGGGTGTGTTTAGAGGGAAAGAGCGAGTGAAGGAACCATCACAAGAAGAGGGAGCTTGTGAAGACATAAGTGGGTTATCACACAGAACAACAGAACAGGGGAGGAAAAAAAATAATCAGTTGTTAGTGAGCAGCTTCTGGACTTGAGACTTTTTGGACAGCTCTCAGCTGGAAGACGGAGCTGAAACAACAGAGCGAGGGGCCCCCAGGGTGACACATGGCTGGTGTTATGGAAAATTCACGGCAAATCTGACCTTCTTCAGCTTCAAATCTGGGTTTGGATTCTCACTTGCAGCATCCCAGTCGTAAATTTGGAGTAAATCTGGCAAAAAGTTACCACTTAACACAGTGAAAACACAACAAACACCTTCACGTTTTCACAAGGAAAACAAAACAAAAAAAATGGAAAAACTGGTGGATCATTTTTGTTTTTTACTGGTAAAACACAAACTCCAAATACAGCCAGTTTGTCTTTTCTTAATTAAATCACTTTGAAAAATATTTTCATTGGAGTTCATGTTTGAGGATCTTTTTCCGTCCATATATCAAAACCCAGAGTTGATTCACAGTCTGGTACTTAACACATTGTTGCTCGCATAGTCGAGAGAATAAAAAAAAAAAATGAACTCCAACATTTCAAGCGCCTGCCGTTGTCCTACTTATCTAATGAGCTCATTTCATTATGAGCGAATCAATAATATATTAATCAAGTGTCTCGTGGGGGAAAAGTAATTTGTTAATCCAGGAAATTACAAGGATGCCAAGGAAATACCAGTTTCATAACGTAATAAGTCCTGACCCGCTCCTGCGACGAGGCTCCGATAGATTAAGAGCAGCTGAAAATTTTAATGATCCCGGATGGAACTTCCACTTTCATGCCAAAGTTCGGAATGCTTATCAATCGCTCGCCCAACCGAGACGGTGACTAATGCAGTGACCCGCAGCGGGATCATTAAAACCTCCGGTGCGTAATCACTCGCAACCACTTGCGAAATAACACGTGACGACTTCCTCCTGTGGCCAAGCCGCTTTGCCGTGTTTCTCCGCAGGTTAATCCAAAAGAAGCGAGCGCGACTCTCTGATTGGTGTGCGGTGTCGTGGCTCTCTGTGAACAGCGAGGCGTGCTCTTCATTAGCCCCATTGTTCAGGTGCGCTTTGATTTGACCAGTACGTGCTCGACCTTCACATTGGAACCCTAGATTTTGCCACAGTATGAAAAAAGAAACATCCAGGAATGGGAAATCGAAAGCTTCCTGAAACTCAAAAGAATTGGACCTGAGGAACCTCACAGCCCTCGATTTGTTGCATGTGCTTCTCATATCATGAAGCTCCTAATTGGAATACACCCAAATGTAATGACGTGCTCTCTGCAGCTCCTCTGGTTAAACGAGCAGCTCTTGTGAGATGGAAGGAAGGCACCCAGCCCACACAGCTCCAGAGCAAAACGCCTCACACGAAGCTGGAGGAAATTCATTATTTCTATATATACTTCCGTATCCTTTTTTTTTTCTCTTCGGAAAATTGCGTCAGGTGGGGGGTCTGTTCTTACATACTCGCTTCTATTACCAGATTGCCACACTTGTCCCACCTACTCACTGCAATTACATCGAACAGCCATCTTTTCATCGGTGAGAGTCAGTCGACGTGCGAGGACGATTTGTTGGACGCCAGCTTTGAGTAAGTTTTGTTCCAAATAGCTGAATATTTTATGACTTCAGATGTTCTTATTTACTTAATTATTCAAGACTTTTCAAAGTGACTGGAGACTATGATCCCAATCAGAGGTTGAAAGAGAACCCCTTGTGATTTCCTCCCCTAACAGGATGCCAGGTTCGTGTCCTCACGGCACCCTTCTGTGAGGTGACATGTCCTCTCTGTGTCTGTGTGGGTTGTTTCTCAGGACTCTGGCTCCCTCACAGCACATAAACACATGGATGAGGTTGATTGTTTACTCTAAATTGTGCATTAAAGGGACTGTCTTCACTCAGTGGGATCTGGGATCCACTCAAGGACCTCAAATAAGTGACATAAAAAAATAAATAGATGAAACAATGCAAGACTTTTTAGCATTTATTTTCAGAGTGTTGAAATAACTGATGCAATATTTGGGATGCAGAAAAAAAGTCATTGGAATCTCTGGGTCTCTTTATAGTTTTTATACAAATGTTCTCTATCCTTTTGTATATTTTCCTCTTAAGGTCTTTTTCCAGATGTGTCTGTGTCTTTAAGCAAATACAAGTCTGTGTCCATTTCACAGGTTGGCGCTGCGAACGCCACTGAAAGTGGGACTTCCCTTTGTTTGTTCCGTTTGTTGACGGATCCAAACGTTTCCACCTGAAGCTTGGTGAAGAGGACCGAAGACGCTGAAGCTTTCCGAAACTGTCCGTGATGCTTTGGCACTGAGCTCCTCTCCCTCGCTTCACAAACACAACTTCGAAATAGGACACTCAAAGAGAGTAAATGTCACCATTTAAATACGCTGCAGGGCAGAGAGATCTTTCTGGGAACATTTACTATTAATACTTTTCTCCCTGATATGCAGCTCTCTGGGTAATACATCCGGAGGAGCAGGGGAAGCTTCAGTGACAGGCAAGTAGATTTACCTCTATCTTCTTTAAACTGAGAGAAACAAAAAATCATAGATATGTCTTTGTCTTATTTATACGACAGTGGGAAGGATGCACTTGTGAGAATTAAAACCAACACATTAAATTTGGCGATCATTTCTCTGCATTTCCTTTGGAAACGCCTGACCTTGCTACTGTTAGTCTTTCTGCCTGTGCGGGATACAGATGTCAAAACTCAATGGTCATTCAAACAACAGCTCTGCATCGATAACAGACAGTGTAAAGTGGATAAGTGGGCGCCCACTTAAACTCTCGACAACAAACACTCCAATTTTGTCCTTTTTAAGAGTTAGAAATTGGTTTGCGGTCACGATAACGGTTCTGCATCACCAAACATTGATATTGAGTTCACCTTTTCTCCTGTTTATGTAAAACTCTGTTATCAAGTAAAAGAAAAAGGAAAACCTGTTTTTTTTTGTGAAATTATTGACATTGAGATTTCTTCTTTTTCTTTTTTTTTTTAAATAGCGTAGAAGGAGAGAAACACTTTAGACGGAATAAATCACCTTGGGTCACTTTTGGATTTTTGCCCCTAAACATCACAAAGTAACTCAGAGTGAGAAAACCAACCACCAACTGTTTCACTCCATCAACACTGAGCCGATAAATAAAATAAAACATTTCCAAAACCCTTACTGAATGCAGTCAAGGCCGATTAGAAGTGGGCTTTTCATGAGATTTTGGAAAAATCACATCAAAGTGCAGCCAACGTGACTTTCCACCTGTGATCACATCATCAAATCAGCTTATCTCTGAGTGAGAGGGAGCAAGTCAGAGTTTGTATCAATAGGAGGAGCACAGATGCGCTGATGAATGAACTGGAAGTGCCTCCCAATGGCCTTCAGCAGGAGCATGTTTTTTGGATCGGAAAACCGGGGCGCTTATCTGGCTCCAGCTCGCTCACGCCAGCTCGTGTGCTCCTGTGCTTCGCCCGAGTCTGGTGGTCCCGCAGCACTCGATGGCCCCCTCCCCACAGACGCCGAGCCCGGCTGTGTGTCAGTAATTATCATGTCAGTTACTGCTGACAGTGAAAGGACCTAATAGTTCCTGCCTGAGCTAGTTTACACTGTTTATGTAGAGTCAATATATACTCATCCCAGCAGTGAGGGAATGTGATAGTTTGGTTGTTCTCAGAGTTTGTTTTTAATTGTGTGCCAAAACAATCATCACCATCTGTTTCTCTGTGCAGGGATCTGATAAGAACACACACACACACACACACACACACACACACACACACACACACACACACACACTTCCTGTCTCACTCTCCACGGACGTGTAAGTGAGCAGCCTGTACACACACACACACACACACACACACACACACACACACACACACACACACACACACACACACACACACACAC
>JASSRZ010000007.1:12741294-12754329 GCA_032164315.1 Malacoctenus gilli
CACACACACACACACACACACACACACACACACACACACACACACACACACACACACACACACACACACACTTTAACTGCAGTGGTCCATTGTGTTAACTAAATAATGAGCTAGCACACCACATAGACCCACACACCGGCACATCCTCTACAATCTAAAGCTGACCAAGCCGTTCTGTAGTACTCGTTCTTTCAAAAATGTTTAATTTTAGAAGCGCATCGGACACTGTCACCTGCCTACATTTTAAAAACTAAGTGTTTTGCTTGTGTGTGTGCGTGCTTGCATGTATTTGTGGTCAAAATCTGTCCATCATTTCAGTGGGAACAGCTCTCTGTTGTGTTATCACTGTGCATATTAATCTGCATAACAAAATGCATTATTGAAGCACACTTTACAATAAAAACACTGGTATTCTTCCCACAGTCAAACTGCCCCATGGAAATGTACATTTTTCATCACAAAGCTAGAAAAACCCCACTGTGCTTCATACAGGACACACTGAGCTCTGAATGACAATTTAATGAAGGCCATCATAAATACTTGGCACCAATACAACTAATTGTTGCGGCACATCACAAGCCAACATCTGGTTTCATGGTTTCATGGTTTCATCGTAAAGAGCAAATGGCCAGTTCTGGCTGGATCCAGGAAGTTCATTGAAAAACTTTTGCTTCTAAAGTACAAAATACAAAATTTGGCAAAGCAGGAAAAAATTATTATAAATGAGGCAAAGGTTTTCCCACTCGGATCCCCTCGGACATTGGCCAGCATGGCGTTAAATCTATATTCTAATACCATTTTTACAGCTGGCAGGTCATCAGATGTACGAGGAGTTGACACTCATTTGGCAGATGAAATACATTTGATTTATGTGTCTGATGGTTGTTCTGTCACACATTTCGCAGTATGATTAACGGCGGCCGGGAAGCTGACCTTTCTGAACTCATCTCCTTCTTGCCACCAGAAATCGTTAGGTAATGCGGCTGCGAGGAGCTCTTTCAATTGTTTAGCTCGAAGGTAAGAAGAGGGCCACCGGGGTTAAAGGAATGGTTCTACTCTAAATATAAATTTGGTCATTATCTGCTCAGCCTGTCAATCAAAAGCCGCCCGCACAGTTTGCATGAACGCAGACAAGGCATCACGTTATCGTGCTCCTTTTTTCAAAGCTTATTGAATGAACAATCTTCAACACATCTCCCTCTAGTCAACAGCGACAAAGTTCGGATCGAGTGCAGGACTGCAGGGAGCTCCCGGAAGTTCCGCCTGCTGCTGCTGTGGCAGCTGAGGAAACTTTTATCCAAGGAAGCGAAAGCGAGAAGAGTTTTTCGGGCAGAAATAATCATTCAGTCGGATCACAGACTTGAGCACAGGAAGATATCCACGCTGTGAATTGGCTGCGAACCGTTCCCGCAAGTTTGAGGTTGTTGGAGGTTAAATTCAACAAGCGTCGCGGCGATGTGAAAGGCTTTTGGAGACAGTGAAGGACTCTGAACTCACCTCTGAGTGGAGTCTGTGGTCGGTGCTCGTGGAGGGAGCTTGCAAGAGATTCGAGTCTGATAAGTGATGCGCTGGGGAGCGCAGAGAGAAGCCATCAAAGCGCAGCTCTGACACGTACTGAGGAGAAAAAAAAAAACACACACACACACAGGACAGATAAATGGGAATTTCTCAACTTCTTAAAATCACTTCAATAGTCGTTGAAAATGAGAGGAAACAGCTTGTCTTCGCACACACATGCAGGCAGCTACCAAGTATTTCGTCTCAAAGTAACTCCAAAGTAACAATGTCTTGCTGCAGTCTATTGGCGCACATGCACAAACACATACAGGCACACCGGTCACACATCAGTTGTACTACGCAGCAGTAAAGTGGTGCTGGATATTCTCAGAAGAGCTTTTTTTATTCCTTCGGGAGTTCTCCTTTGTTCCAGAGCTCCCCAGCTGTGAGGCTTTTTACCGGCTGCCGGCGGGAGCCCGCTCGTTTCTGAAGGCAGCAGCTCTGAAAAGGTCACTGTAGTGAAGGAGAGGCGGTATGCTTGCTGGGGATGTAACGGTCACCGGTATTACGGCAAACCGCGGTGAAATTGGACACGATCACGATATCCGTTTACGCTTAATGTTATGTTATTCTCGCGATCGATTACCGGGCTGTGTAACGACAGCCTCATTTAAGTCTTACCAGCAACTTGCGACAATGTTCTGCGTGAATGTGTAGCTTGTAAATCAGGGAATGTGGGTGTTTGAGTATGCGCACTGTGGCCTCTGTCTCAGAGATCCACCACTGTTCCGAGTAGCAACACTGGTTGCTTGAGATGAGTTGACCAGCAGCCGAATCACCCACCTCCTTCCTCCCGTCCCAATGTGCAGACCAAGTTCTCATGTACCACTCAGCTTCTCTCACAAACTGGCTGGCACGCTAAGTATGTGCGATAACTTCGCCAGTTGAGACGCAGGTTCAAAGCAGAAGGTCAACCTCCTCTTCTGGAGATCTGATTCTAAAAGCAGGACTCAGACTAACCCAGAGGTGGACGTTCCTGGTCCTGGAGGGCCACAGTGCTGCTGGGTTTCAATGCGTTCCAGCTCTGGCACACTTGATTGTAATGAGAGGCTTGTTAGAAGGTGTCTGCAGAACTGCATGATGACAGGGATTAGACTCAGGTGTGTTGAAGCGGGAACATAATTTGTCTTTAATCTCCTCCTCCTCCTCCTCCTCCTGAAGGAAAATATTCACGTGATATTCAACGTCTATGATAAGATCATTACAGACACCATGGTAGTCTTGTGGATTTATCAGTCTGGCTCAATCTCACATGTTTCCCGAGGAGCATGTGCTAGTTTTCTAAACTTTTGGCAGACCTCAAACCCCGAGTTATGAAAGATATATTTAAAAAAAAAAAATGCTTGTGTTGCTCTCTGAAAGTTGATGCCGGGAGACCCCGTCACCAACTGATCGTTAAACCCCTCAGTCGACAGTCTTCACAATATAAGTCCTGAAGACACGTGTGAGCCGTCACAAATTATCTCAGATGTCTATTTTTAGGTGCGAGCTGATCAATCTTTAAAATCATCCCACCACCAGTAGGAGACATGCAAGGCAGCGCCACGGTGAAACAGATTGCCGATTCTCCCCAGAGAGCCATGAAAGAATAGCACAAAATTGGCCAATTTCTGTCCAGAGATGGAAAAACTACTGCACCTGCCAGAGCTTTACCGTAATGAGAAACGAGAACAGGTAGGAATGAAGTGATCTCCAGAGGGGTGGCACATGCACACACAAAAAAAAAACCCTGCCGTCACGCCTGGCCATTTCAAAATGATGATCATTAATCTGCTGCTTAAACCGATCCGACTCTTTAAGGACGACTTTCCGCGAGACTTTGGAACTTGGCTGCAGTCATTTGTTCAGTCACAAGAGCATCACTGAGAAAGTACCCCAGCAGCGTTGGACAGGGTTGAATCCAGGACTCGGGGACTCTGCGCAGACACTTTCTGGTCCTGGCTTCGTGCGCGAGAGCTGCCTTCAAACAGGGATAAGGCCGCTCCCAAAACTGCAGCACAGAGCCGAAAGAGCTGATCTGATAACTGGTTTCTCCAGTGTCACTCAAAGCCCATGATGTAAGACTTGCCTTTGAGAACCACTTTGCAAGAAAAATAGAAAATGAAATTATAATTCATATAATTGTTATAATTAGAGCATTACCAGTGTTTAATCAATGCTAATTGTTACCTTTGAACCACCTATTATACAAATGGAGGGTTGATCTTCTTCCACTGCGTCTGTCGTGTTTTCACAGCAGCTCAAAACAGACAAACCCAAAAGCAGACGGCAGAAAAAAAACATTCGTTTCTTCCATGGCCAATGTTTCATGATGAGGTTCTCTGACATGCTTCAAGGTAGAACAGAGACTTTTTCAGTCAACTTTAATATTTAACCAGACTGGTAGAAATCACCAAATCCCAAGCACTTGCTATTTGAATCCGAGGCTCTGTGCACACTTGGTGTGTTTGGTTCCACAACAACAAACTTCGGGGCGATTGCTCTGGAAACGCGGATTCATGTGTGCAAAGAGTGGACGCTGAGATAAAGCCCTGACGCACTTCCAACGTAAACCACCCGCAGATTAGGACCCGGTCCACTTCCAAACAAACTCGGGTGCAGCCAAACGGGAGTTCGACTACAATAAGTGACAAAGATGTTTCAAAAGAATAAAAGCTGTCAGAAAAGCAGTCTTTGTGCAAATCTTTCTTAGTAAGACTAATTGAAGGGAGTCCTGCCACCAATTTCAACTACAATCACGAGCTCGAGTACAAAAAAAAGACCATAACAATAGTTCTGGAAGAGTCAATGAGTCTATAAGCGCGACAATGAAGCACATTGAATTTTTTACACAATCGAAGAATAAAACAGAGAAACTGCATTCATTTTACACAATCTGATTAAATACTGAAGTGTGAATTATTGTGGCTAACAGCAGCATTCAGATACCTAACACTGCACGGAGGCCGTTTTCTGCAGTTTTGGCCTCGAGCACTTTGCCAAAGAACACACGAAGCATGTTGACAACAGAAACCTTCGACTGACCAGGTGTTATTGTGATCATCAGCTTTATTAGAACACTAAATTTAGTGTTGCTACTTAATTGAAGCTTCGTTCTAATACAAAAATCTGAACACAGACTTAAAAATTCACTGTTCTTGTATATCAGAGTCACAGCACATCTTTCTTCGTGAAGACATGGCCAACATTTGAGCTTTTCTCTGGCATGTCTTTAAAAGTAATTGAGGCCCAGTAATCAATTTCCGCCAACCTTCTTCAGGAATAATACTGGGTCAGAACGAAAGGGCTGAGCAAGGCCGGAGCAGGCCAGGTCGGGTCAGCTCTGCCAGGGCAATGCCAGCAGGACGGCGCCGTTTCCCATGACCCGGGAATGACCTCCAATAATTCCTGAGCGTTCGTTCGGCAGCAGCGAAAGACCGGTCCCCGAGAGAGAGTAGAATTCGCTCAAATTAAAAGGAAATATGTGAAAATTTACCCCATGGCCCTGCGCGCACAGCATGAGTAATTTTATATGAACGAGATAGGGGGACGAGCGCTGAGGCATGAATCAAGCCTCCGAACCGTGATTAGCCCCGGCACAGAGGCTTCTTCGCGAAACTCCCGTCTTCTCGGCTGTCTTTCTCCGAGCCCGTCGAGCGGACAGCCCACAGGAAAACACCGTTCATCATAAAAAACCCAAGTTCAAAAGGCCGCAGCTTGTTCTCGTGGATTGTCCAGAACACACAAACTCACACAGGCGCAAAGAAGTAGACAAAGAAAGCTCTTTCTCCGAGAAGCTCGTACCCAGAACAAGAGCCTGTTTTCACTTTTGCAGCACTAAATGAGCTCCACTTGGAACACTTACAAGTCTGTAAATCCAGATTTATGCCAGTACATATACTGACTTATGGCTAAATCTTTGCCGTCTCCTGGCTGGCGAGCTGAACAGCACATATGTTTTTAACTTTCCTGCAACTGTCAAACCACTCACATTAAACTGCCGCGGCACACACATACACAACACACAGCCCACTGTTCAAAATCCTCATCCTTCTTCCTCGCTCTAATAAGCGGCCCCCTCAGGACCCCCAGAGTTCTAGGTCATAAATATCCTCTTTGCTTGTTTGTTAACACTTAGTGTTTTGTCATCACTAACTAAAACCACAGCTGAGGTCGGGGTGTATGTGCTTGTGCGAATAAAAGGGAGGCGTCGTGTTTGTATCCAGCTGTTTCTACATCTTTGCCCATTAAGGAATGGAGAAAAATGTGGGATAAATTATGCAAAAAGAGAAGAAAAAAATCTACAGAGCTTCCACTTAATTTCCAGAGGACCTTGAGCTGTCAGAAACCAGAGCAAGCTCGTCAAATACCAGTGAACACCCCCTCGTTCTTCTTCCTAAACTTGGATGGAGGGAGACCTGCGGGCTACAATTTTGGATAAGTTGCTGAACCCGTCAGTTCAGCCTGATGCTCGGCGATTGGCCAGATGTGCGACTCTTTCGGAGCCAGAAATCCTCACACACTCTGCTTTCACTTCCACAGCTGATCATGGTAGTTTCAGCACAAAAGAGGACCCCCCTTCCTCCTCCCCTGCCTCTCACCTTCTTCTCTCTGATAACGAGGCCACCCCTCCACACTTCTCTGTAGTCGATGCAGCTGTCCAGGTCAGCCGGGTCCACCAGGGCAGCACCCAGCGAGGACGCCACTTTCTGCCACCTAAAGGAAGAACACGAGTTACTCGGAGTGTCCTCAGGTTCCCAAAACCCTCATTATTGCCAACTAGCAGCATTAGCAGGCACACTGCAAAACTAATGTGAAAGCATTAAGATAAAGCTCTTAGTTATTCCGATATTAATCACTGGAAGTCCATGCAAATGAAAATTCATTCTCTACCCTGAGACACAAAACATGCACATCGTCTTTCATCTAACTCCCCCTAGTGGTGATCTGCGTCATAATACAGTCATGTATACATTTACGTGTCAATGCTTTGCTTTAAGGCAAAAGGTGGAAATTGGCTTTTGGGTAAAACAATTAATAAAAATATTGGATTTGAACTTTAAACTAAGCCTCATCATCAGTCAGTATATTTCAATTTAAAGCTAAATCACCCAATTTAAAGCACAATCATTGGTTACTTGGTCTGGCATCAATGACATAATGCATGTGTAATTCACCCTCACCCGGGACCATGTTGGGTTATGACGCTGATCTTTGCTGCATGCCAGCAGGACATGTGTTTCAGGGCTCCCAGCTGAGGCAGCAGTTCTTTCAGAGAAGGAGACTGCTCGGAGGAACTCACAACCAGCACGTCCAACAGAGCTTTACCTGTGGGGACAAAAGTGAGACTCACCAACGAAGGGGGGGGGGGCATAATTACAGTTTCTTCCCTCAATACTTCTCCCCTTCTCTATACATCTCTCTTGTGTACATCTCTGTAGGATTTCAGGAGGAGTCAGAGGGCGAAGCTTTGTGGAGACACACAGTTTCTTCCAGGGTGTCGCGAGAACAGGATCTTTTTCTTTCTGAGGGGAGCAGTGATTCGAGCTCCTCAGGGAAGCTGATGATGGAGGGAGACTGCTCCTCAACTCCCGTGGAGGAGGTGCGCTCCAAAATATTCATTAAAAAAGTGAAGCATCACTTCAGGAGGGAGCCTTTCGCTAAGACTCTTCACAGTGGTTGCTGCATATTTACGCAGTACAAAAACAGTGGGCAATTTCCTCTCGCAGGCTGCAGCAGCAGGCACAGTCTCAAGTCTAATTGCTTGAAATTGGACTTGAATCCTTCAACACAGCTGAGAAGTTTGGATTCACTGAAGATGTTTTAATCTCCTGACCCTCGCAGCTCCTGGCCGAGACAAAATCTTCTCTTGAGAAAATATTTCATGCTCACTGTGGCACCGTCAGTGAACCAGACAATCACCGTTATGCTCGTTATTGCAAAATGGGGATACAGAGAGAAACGAGATCAAATTAGTGTCAGAGGCAGAAAGTTCAGCACCACAGACAGAAAACAAAATGTGGTTTGAAGTTGTTCTAACCGTTGCCTTGGTTTCCGAGCCCAACTGAAGAGTAAACCATGAATCACACTGAAGAACTTATTCAACCCTACCTGGAGGTGGCAGCTGGTCTGACAGCAGATGCAGCCTCTCTGCAGCCTCTTCGATCAACCTGATAAAAGAAGGACATCAAGCTGTTTGCAACACAAAGCGGCAACGTACCATCACATACGTCATGAACAGCTGCCTTTAGACTTATCCAGAAACAGATTTCACACACACTCAGCCCTCTCGACTTCTCTGCGCCACGGCTGCTCGTCAAAGTGACTGATCGCTCTCCATTTCTCACACAAAAGCCACATTCACACCGGCCACTCAGGATCTCAAACTAAGCGCACAAAATGATGCGTCAACAACAAGCTACGAAATTCCAAAACCAGTGCAGCAGAATTTAAATGGTGTCCTTTTCTTCTCACTTCTCTCGAAAGAAAGAAGGATGCAAGTTTCTCGAGTCTTGAGGAAAATGTTTAGCTAAACGTCTAAAAAGATTAGCAACACGCTGAAAAAGAAAGACATTTTCCATGATGAATGTAGAAAAACGCAATCAGTCTCTCACTCAATCAGCGTCGACTGGTCAGCCTTCCGGTCCACTCCCTCCTGAGCGCTCAGTGAAGCCAGACATTCCTCCAGTGCAGTGGGCTTTTCCTCCTCGCTGTCTCTTTTCTGATAGCCATTTCCCAACTCCTCCCAGTCAGAGCTGCAAAACTACAACAAATAAATCCAATGAATTCCATCATGATTACAGGACCTTCATAGCTCAAAGCTATCTCTCCGATTGTGAGTTTACCTGAGGAGCACAACTGTTTTGAAAGAAAAAGTTAAATTATAAATCAATATCCTCCAAAACTCTGGGAAAAGGGAGTGTTTACCGTTTTTACAGATGGTCAAATGTAAACACAAGATTATAATCTATGCAAAAACACTTGGATTAATAATTGACTTGTCATTGCACAGTATTGCTGAGCCAATATTATTATTACAACAAAAGTTTATGACAGTGTAGAATTCTTGTGTTAGCACACATTCCCTTTTTTGCACCCTGAAACCAGAAGCGCTGGTTTGTGTTCTTTTCATTTGTAACACTGCAAATATTTGTTTCTTTGCGACATAAATTGCTCAACGCACACATCCACAAGAACGACTTGTTTACTTCAAGGTCTGTTTTTTTGTTAATTTAAAAAGAAATGTCTTACCTGTGCTGCTCCGTGGCAAGCCTGAACAGCAAAATACCACCGCTCAGCTGCCGGGCTGCCACTGAGGGAGCAAGCTGAGAAAAAATGTGCGGTGAGAAATAAGTGTGTAAATGATTGGAATAACAAAAATGCCAGGAGCCACTCGACAAGGCGGAGTAATGTGACTGTACCTGGAAACGCCGAGGTCCCTCTGCCTGAGTCCTGTGAGATGTCACGAAGACGGTCGTATATCTGCTTCAGCGGCTCCAAACCTGCAAACAGCGGAGCCGTCAAGAGTCATCGCAATTAAGAGACAAATTTACATAAGACTTATAAGTGTTTGGGAACTTTCGTGATAGCATAGGAGAGTGTTGTTGTTTTTTTTTTTTAATTCGCTCACACAACTTCAGACTGCTTACCAATAGCTTTTATATGAAGGTGCTTCGAACATGTATCAAATATTTTCTGCCTGATTTCAACCACAAAACTGGAGCAAAAACTCAAGCTTTTTTGCATAGTGTGGCTAAATGCTAACTAAAGTTGTTATGCCGTCGTTGGCAAAAGCTGATAGCGTGTTTCTATTCAGTGCACAAAGACAAAACTTACATTTAGGCTCGCCTGACAAGTCTTCATCTGTTTGACAGAAGGATGTAATCAACACAAACCGGTCCATGGCGTCCAGGCATCGATAAACACACCTATAAGTTACTGTGAGACAGTCAGTCAATCCCTTAAGCAGCGGCAGCGTTTCGCGCAATGTCAAATTTCCCACCAGCTCTTCTTCTTCTGTTCTGTGTGCGGCGAGAACGGCAAAAGAGCGCCACCGCCATCTACAGGACAGAGCCCGAGTTGCCTCAAAAGAGCTCCAGATTCAGTATTTGGCTACGAAGTCGATCCGACAAGGTAATAATATCACACAATTTTTTTTTTTACATTAGCATCTGATGTAATTGTATCGCTTCTTCCACTGTTTCATGTGATGGGATCAAGAGCTACATATCTGTTACTAAAAACTATGTCAAATATGTTTTACCACTAATACAAATTGAATGGGGAAATCACATCAAGCATTTTGAGATCAAAAGTTTATTGAAATATACTTTGCAGGCACAAAATAAACAACGGGATCTTATGGCTACACATGGTTTTCAACTAACAAAAAAAAAAAGCTCAAAGAAAATCTCATAGAAGAGTTCATTCTATTGCTGACACATGATGCTGAGATGTTAGTTGATTTCCACTGTGTGTTCCTGGACGTAGACGATATAGTGGTGTGCGTCGTCTCCCTGAGTGAGGACTGTCAGAGCCTCGAGGCCTGCTTCCTCCACCACCATCACCTGCTCACTGTTCAGAGCTCCGTTGGCGTCCAGCACCATTAGCTGGTTGGTGCAGGTATCGACTTCCTGTTCTTCAGCAACCTGCAACTTCAGCCGAAAGTCACCGTGAGCCCTCTGCTCTCATGACTCATTACATCCCGTGAAGGAGGCCTGATGTTTTTTACCTGCTGTACGACGGTTACAGTGCCGGGAGCCATGGCAACCATGGACGTGACGGCTTCCTGAGTCTCTGAAGTGAATTCAGTGATCTGCTGGATGTTGACTGAACAAAAGAGAAATGCATTAATTGTAGAGAATTACAGACTACTTATAGGTATGAATGCAAAGGTGGCTATATGTGTATAATTGTCACTAATGGCAGTGCTACCGCTGTCCTGCAGGGGGACTAAAGGTGCTTCTGTCTGGCGGTCGTCATCTTCCACAGCCACATACTGAGCCTCAACCTCCTCCCCCACCTGTGCAGCAAGATACACATGCAGCAGGATCCGTAACCATATTATTTTTAATGAGGCCTTGAAATCAAAACCTGTGACTTGTTAACGAGCAGGCATGTTTGTTCATAAGAAGTGAAGGAATTTCAGTCTGTACCACAACCGTGGGCTCACATTTAAAAGTCAAAAGGATCGTTTCAAGGCAGTGTGTGTGTATTTTATGCTTTTTACCTCCCATGGGCCGTCCACCACTTTCAAGCAGTGCTTGCTTTTCAGATGACGGTTTAACTCCCACTTTGTGCCATAAGCAAAGTCACACTCAGGACACTTCATCCCACCTAAACACAGCCACACAGTAGTGAGTTTCAACTGCACGCAACTTTTTGTTGCATAAAAGTCCAGGATTTGCGATTAAAGACACGCGATCATAATGCAGGGAAAAAGTTGAGAAAGGACCTTGCTGTTTCAGAGCTTCGGGGTTCGACGTTCCAGGTCCGGCATTCTCGTATATCTGATCGGGATGCTTGACGTTGTAGTGTCGCTTCAGAGCGCCGGCGACGTTACAGGAGTAGTGGCAGTGAGCACAACGGAAAGCCTGCAGAGACAGGCAAAAAAAACCCCAAAAAACATTCACACAAACTGAGTCATCTGCGAGATGAAATGCCTTCAGGAAAAGATGAGATCTTCAGCAAAAGCAAAAAGAGTTGCTCGTCATGTTCCACTTAAGTCAAAAATGTGGGAACACAAAAGGAAATGAGTTCCTGCCAGTAACCGACAAAACCCCCCTCAAAAAACAGCTGTTGCTTTAATTTGCAGGATGTGACACCTTGATGAACAAAGTATCAAATTAAAGCCTTTTTCTTGTGTTTGGTATCATCAAACAGATGATCTGCTACCTCCATGTGACATGAAGAAATGTTCATCTTTCATACGGACGCAGTGGGCTGAATGTGTTGCTTTCTACTCACCTTGAACTCAGCATGTTGCTCCATGTGTCTGAGCAGGGCCGGTTTAAACACTGCGCTGTAGTCGCACTCCGAACACTGAAACCGCTTCCCTGGACGAGCACGGATCTCGCGTTAGCCGACGGTTCGCGTTGAGACACATTTCACACTCCCAAGTGAGCACGCACCTTCATCCGTGTGGCTCAGCCGGTGACTTTTCAGCGTGAATTTCGATTTGAACTTCTTGCCGCACAAGTCGCAGAGATGCGGTTTCTCTGTGTTGTGCCGGTTCATGTGAGTCTTCAGGTTGCTCCTGCTGCGGCCCGCGTAGTCGCAGATGCTGCAGGAATATGGCTTCAGACCTACCGGTGGACACACACACACACACACCCACACACCCCCACACACCCCCACACACACACACACACACACACACACACACACACACATACACACACACACAATCAAACACACACACACATACGCAGACACACACACACATACAGACACACGCGCACACACACACACGCACACACACATTCGCAAGTTGAGGGTGAATTCTGTAGCGCCAACAATCTCAGTTTCTCTTCATGAATCTTCCTTTTCACCTTTCTCCTGACGATCATTCACGTACTTGTACAGCAATGGTAATGTTTAACATCCAAGGGATGTCGCAGTCTTGGTACCAGTTTGACAAAGTGAGCCAGTCAAGTATTGATGGGAACAAAAAAATAAATGAACATCCTATACAGCTGACGCAGCTCTGGATGATGTACACTGGAAGAGCCATCCGGGAAGAAATATGATCCGATTTGAGCAAACCAAAAGTTAAACTGCAATAAGTTGCAGAGGCATACAGAATAATAGCCCATAATTGAGAAGACAGGCACATCTTCCGGGTACGGGCAGCTTCATTTGTTTGGGTTTTCGATCATTTTCCAAGTAACACGGCCAATCGGACAGTTTCCCTCCACAACATCTGCGTGCGCGCTCACAGGCACGGTCTATCTTCCTGGAAAGCAGCCAGGAGGAAGCGAGGCAGACGGAGGCTCGCCCCTCAAAGCGACGAGCCGGAGAAAGGCGCCGCTGCAGCCCAGATGTGTTGCCTCAGACCCGCGCAGCGTTTGCGCGTGTTGAAAGGCAGAGCAAATTCTCACCTTGGTGGGCCCAGATGTGCTGCTGAAAGTCGCTGCTGTTCTTCAGGAAGTAGGAGTCACAGTAAGGGCACTTCTCGGCACGCTGCGCCATCAGGCCTTTTCCCTGTGCAGGCAGCGCGTCTGTCCAACAACATTTACACACACACACGATGCAAAACTGGAGAAACTCAAGGTAGGACGTGGGATATTTATCCTAGCGGTGCAATCTGGGGAATAATACGTCACCACTCAAAGAGGTCTGATGCCTGCTAAAAAGCTGCAATGAGTAAAGGCAAAACGGCCCAGTAAGAATCCCGCTTTAGATTGAAATTTTGTAGGACAGGCTCGAAACTGCTCCGATCAGAAGATTGCACAGTGGGAGGTCGGCCTCCCCGGGGGGGGGGGGGGGGGGGGCTCAGAC
>JASSRZ010000007.1:12771286-12787440 GCA_032164315.1 Malacoctenus gilli
ACACACACACACACACACACACACACACACACACACACACACACACACACACACACACACACACACACACACGTCCAGACTTACTTTAGCCTGTGCCAATTGTTGACAACAATCTATAGTTAGGGAATGATCCCGTGTTACCACTAAACAGGATAGAAATGAGCTAACTAAGATGCTCTCTAACAGAAGCACATAACATACAAATGAACATGGGATACAAACTACTTGTACTGCTGCGGGAACTGTGGCGAAGACAAAGTTATAGGATGACAATCGATGAAACTCCACCCTAAAACATTCAGAAATGAATCAAATAACTAATGATAATTCACAACGACTGCACCTTCTTTGAGGTATCCAGCTTAAATCTGATTCAGAGTGACATGATGTATTGACAGAATGCATATTACGTTTTGTCAGATGTATGTTGGTATTGGCATTGGGGACGTGGCCAGAAATCAGCATTAATTCTAAATAAAACCCAGGAGAGGCAGGCTGCACTGTTACCTCAGAGTGACTTCTAGTTTATAAAACAGGTGCCTCCACAGGCTGGCTGCCAGGCTGTTCCTCTGACCTGCGCTCGGTCAGGTCCAACAACAAGTTAAAGGGATAGTGTGGATTATACAGCCAGCCCGTACGAGGGAGGCCTACTCATTAATGGCTGGTGCGTTGTTTGTTGCAGGTGAGGGGTCGGGGGCTGCTTGGAATGGAGAAGGGACAACTGCAACTACACAGAGAAAAACAAGGTTTCCCGTGAGATAATAGGTTAAAGATTAAAATTGACAGCAGTAAAAAAGAGAAGTTTGGGGTAGCTTGAATCCAAAACTATTTTCTCTTTTATGTCTTCCACCAGAGTCCTCTGATAAGGACAGTTTGAGCTGGTGGAACAGGACGATAGCTGCTCTGCTGCTGCCTTACTCAAGTGTGGACATGCTGTGGTGTCCGGACCCCATCACGCCCCAAGTTTTGTGAAGTCCACCTGGCGTTACTAGGTGCCTCTGTTTTATTGTCTCGCTTTGTTGTTATGACATACAGCGGGGCTGTGACCCAAAAATTGCATTACGTCACCAGCTATCAAGGCAGATCAACAGTTCGTTTGTCCAGGAAGGTTAGATCAGAGTTGAGCTGAGAGACTATAAGTGATGCTTCAGAACAGCTAATCTGATGGCAGAGTAAGTAAGGAGAACAATGTTAGTGACCAGCGCCTGTTGGTGGCCTTTTCTTTGTGAGACCGCATTGCTGACCCCCGCCCCCTTCCACTGCATTTGTTATCAATCATAATCTGCAACTACATCACCCTATTTCATAGGATTGACACCTCTAAAAATGGAGCTCGATATCTTGTTCGACAAGAGCAACTTTGATGTTCTCAAAATTGGCGGCAATGTAAGGCTGAATGAGAGCCTGTAAGCTTCTGGGTTAGTGGCCGTGTCGGTAGTAGCCTCAAATAGGATAAATCCCACACCGGTGCCTTCCCCTCTACTTATTTGCCATTAATACCTACGGACGAGGTTTACCGTCGCAACAATTAACCACTTAAGTCACTCTGAAAAAGAAAGACGCTCAATACCCAAACAGGGAGTCCGTCCTGGGAGGCGAACTTTCCCTCTTACCTCCGTGGACAGCTTGGCTGCCGAGCAGGGAAGTCCACAAAGCACTGACTGGCAGCTACAGCAGAGTCCTGCAGAAGCAGCAGTCCTCACAACAGTTTGAGTGCTGACATACAACCAGCTGACTGCCTGTTATAGTAAACTCATGTAGACACTGAGGACCCGCAGCTGTATTTATAGCTCCATCTATACTGGCTGCTGATTCTATGACACATCACATTTTTGCGAGCAGAGCAGCCTCCACTACGAGGACACTCCCTCACTCCTCCCGGCCTCTGCCAGTCGACCACTGCGATTGAATAGATTGCAAAGTAAAATAGTGGGAGACATGTTTATGTGTCTCCAGGGCAGAAGGAACTATTCGAAGATGCAAAAGAAAAACTTAAGGAAGCATGAAAACTTTTAGAAATCTGCGTCACCATGAAAAGGAAGACAAGTGCACAGAGCCCCATCCTTACCGCTTAGCTCCTCACTGTCATCCCCAAACTCACACTGAACATCAGTTCTTCTGCCCCTGCCACCGCCGAGGTCAGCCCGCCGTCAGTCTGCCTCTGCTGCGGACGCTCCGAGTCCTGCCCGAGAAGGTGGTCTCCGCGCGGCCACCTGTGGCTCGTGACACCCCGCTCTCCTCCCGGCCCGCTCAGTCACCGCGGCCACTCGCCGTACGCGCCACTTGTTTGCTCTCCCCCTCGCTGTGGCAGCGCAGTGTGGCGGGCTGAGGATCTGCTGCTGGGAGCTGGTCTAATCAGGCTGAGCAGCCATCTGACCCTGACAGCCCTGTCACCACCAGAACACTCTACAGCTAATGCTCTTAGAGGCGGAGGAGAAGAGCCTCCCCCCTCCACTCCCCTTCCACCCCTTCATCCACTCTTTCATCCACTCTAGTATTTTCTCCCTTCCCTCTTCCAGCAGCCACTTAAGAAGGGGTGCTCACTCCTACTTCGACCCCCCCCCCCGGCCTTTCCAAAGGGTCGATAATTACAAGTTTTAGCCGAGGAAGTCCCCCAGTCTCACTTGTGAGACACAACACAGTTGAAGAAGATGAGGAGGAGAAGAGTGTTTTCAGTTCCTGCTCTTCTTCAATCACACTGTCCTGATTTTAACATGATTGGCCTCATACAAGTTTGGCTGCAGGGACACGTCTGGGACACGTCTCCTGTTTTTCCTGTCCTCCCCTCCTTCTTTTCCCGCTTCCCCTCCCATGAACCGGCTAAAAATAGACGGTCCTTTGAGCCACCAGACAGATTGGACAAGTCAACCTGTTTGAGTCCCAGTTCGTGGAATTAACTTTCTCCTGAAGTCACAATAGTCTCATGTGTGCTTGTTTTCCAACAACGCAGCAGAAAACAAAACAAAAATATTTCCAAGTGAGTTTGCAAGTCAAAAATATCTTATCCTACAATTAAAATTAGAACTATGAAAAATCCAAGCATTTTCCTGCTTATTTTAAGGTATTTTTGTCAAAGTTCAGGGGGGAATTTTCACTTGTTTCAGGTTTTGGTTTTGCTTATTTCAAACCTGTTCCTTCAAGCTTTTTTGGTTAGATATTGAAAGAAAAATGCCAACGAATGAACACGTGAAATTTGAGTCTTCAATTTGGGACAAAATACCGTGCAAACAGAAAAAAAAATTATGTTGGTGATGTCATATTCTAAAGATGACTATATAGTTTTGACTTGAAACAAACAAAAAGAACTTGGTAAAATTTGGCAGGGGGGGGGTGCAGTGAAGCAACAAACACAGTGAAATTGCCATATATTTGCTATTTCACATTGTGCAAAATAATCGTCCAGTAAAACTAACAAAAAGGATTCCAGTGGAGCAGGTGTTCGATAGTCACAAATGGACCAGGAATTCAATTGACTTGTTGTTGTTTTTTTTCTTCTGTTTGTTTACCGTCACTTTGCTCCATCAGGTTAAGGTATGGTTACATGAGCCCAGGCAGTCACAAGGCAGTCACAGGCACAGACTTTTTAAAGCGGAACCAGTTGGGGCCTCGTCTCTCTATCAATCACTTTGAGTGGAGGTGAACAGAGAGTCCACCCACACACACCGTGCCGAAAACAACCTCTTGCCTGCTAAAATTAGCTGAAGCACCACTTGAGTTCTTTCCAGTTGATCACAATAAAGACTGAATGAGTTTTTTACGTCAACATAACTTGATATTAATGTGTTGTTTTTTTTCCCTTGAACCATCTATGGTGTCATGTTTGGCTTCAGTGTGATGAGCTGCTGTCATCCAACATTTTATTGCCCTTTTCTTTAACCTGTCACCTTTGTTACTCCAGAGAAAGACACATATGACCTGAAGTGGCTGATTCCAAACACAAACTGGACAACTGACCGATGAAATTTTAAAAAAGTAAATGGCAACAAGGACACGTTCTTGCATGAGAGTTGTTTGATGAGTAAATGACAAACTCCATCTAAACATAGGAGAGAAGTTAAAATAGAAGTGAATATGACTTGTTAACACGCTGTACAGTTCAAGAGCACAGCTGAGAGGGACAAGAACATGACAAGGTTCATACCCAGAGATCAAGAGGTACATAACTGAAGGCAAAGACTGTTTTCAGGTCTCAGGTTGCAGTTCTGTGAGGGTTTTTACATTTTAAAAGTACGTCTGTTTGTTTTTAATACAATTGAAATCTATGAGTGCTAGTGTTCTGAAAATGATTGCTTTAATTCTACAATTCAAGAATTCTAACCTTACAAAAACATGTTTTTAAACCTTCAAAACTTGTTTTTTTTTTTCATTGGAATTTGAATTGGCATGTTAACCTCAATTGGTTGAATAAAATACATGAAATTTTTCTCTTCTCAAAATGTTTTAATTCTCGGAATAACTCCACCACATATTTGTATAATTATTTTGCCCGTTTTTCAAAATTAATAAATAAAGTTTGAAGTACAATCATGACCACGTACCCATCTCAAACAGAAGCTCGGTTCAGCAAATATATCCTGCAGGATTTCCAATCATTTGCAAACATCTCAATTTACTGCATCAGGGATGCTGCACACATCAGTGCTTGAACTAATGATGTATTTTTTGCCCCAGAGACCTCCAGCGCACTTCATCCAGGTTCTCTCCCTCTGTCAACAAAAACGAAGGCAGCACAGTCTCTGAACTCTCTTGCCGTCTGAATGTCTTACCCCTGAGAAACTGTCCGCTCCAGCGTGACCATCTGTTCTGATGCTACAAACTGCACCGTGCTGGTCTGAACAGGGCGGCTGCTGCTGCTACCGGTGCTGCTGCTGCTGCTGCTGCACAGGTTTCTGGAAATGTGAGCTGACACCCAGTAGGTCAGACCTCAGCTGGCAGTCTTGTGCTTTTTGAGGAGCCTAAAGGGCAGCGTGGGCGCCGTTCGAGGCCTCTCCCCTTGGTTACGCCAACAGAGTGGGCTGACCCGCAAAGACTCCGGTCGCAAAAACAACAAGGAAATAACCGAGCCGTGTTGCTACAATCCATCCTGCCTCCAGTGAATATTGTATGCATGAAATATCGAATGAATAATCAAATGCAAACAACAGAAAAGTTAGAGTTGCACGGACTTACTAAACCTTCTTATCTCCAGTCAAAAATCCAACATCCAACAACAATCCGACAACACTTTCCTACTTGTGTACTCTGATGTCGACCTTAGACATATGACTGCCTTTATCGTCTTGTCGAAATTGATCAGTTTTACCTCTAAATTTGTACTTAATTTGACTTTATTTGACTGGAAAAACGAGTAGAACCATAAATCGTTCATCTGATCACGTTAAATTTGGAGCCGTTTTTCCGTGAGTAAAGAGTGAGTTTTTTCCTAACAGTATTGCAGAACAATGAGGCAGATGCTGCTGCCAAAAAAGTCTGAGAAGGTTGCTAAAAAAATTGAGTTTTTCTTGTTTGTTTCTCAAATGCCTGAGTAAATGTTGTAACGCGAGATCCTTCTCGGTAAGCTATTCTGAGCCTTATGCAACTATGGGCTCATTAAACCTCCTATCGGTCTCTATAAAGGACCGCTAATCTGGCTCCGGAGCTCTCTGGTCTCAGCCGGTTGTGTTCGAAACATACAGACCTACTGTCCAGCGGGAGGGAGAGCGGAGCCACCGATACTACTCTGATTATAGCAGCACTGAGAATACGAACACGTCCGACACTCATCGAGAAAGTTTTTAGCTTTTGGCGTTATTGCAGCTGCTGTGTAATTTGTTTGTATGCAAACGCTCCCTAATGAGATTAATCTCCTCTCAACCCCCCTCCTGACCACTGGCCTCCTCCCCCAACAAGATTGGTGCAGAGTCCTCACAGAAGGAATCCCAGCATCCACACCGATTCGCCGTGCTGTTGTATGTGATTACAAAGTGCGCCCTCTCCTCCGGAGTAGTTTGTAATTCTGCCCCCCCTGGGCAAACCGTCCACACAGCTGTGAAATATACGATGTGATTGCCAGAACAACCAAATAGAAACTGGATCTAAAAGGGGAGTGTGATTTCTCCCGCCAGCTGCACCGTTCAAACCGCGAGCTGTTGTTCCCCGCTGCACCCAAAGGTGCTAATGACTTCTCGACGACACATAATCGCGGCAGATTTTACCCTTAATCCTTCTTTTGGGGGCTTAAGGTTTCTAGATGTGCTAATATTTTCAAGTTCGGTCTAGATTACGGGCATGAGCAAATGATTAAGTGTGCCACGGAGGAAGAATGCTGTGCAGCCTATCAGCTTACTGTGCACCACTACTCCAGGGTTCCTCATTCAATGGCCTCTGCTTTAAGCTGCGATCAACACTACTCTGCTGGTGGGACTGAGTTGGTAGTTGGAGACCACTACTCAGCAGGGTCCCCTGACGTCTTTTTCAGGGCATTTTAATGGGGATTTACTTCTTTCTTCTTTATTTTCTACCATGTGTGCATTACTCGGCATGGGAAGCATTTCTCAGCATAGTGACAGTTATTGTCTGCGGCATTGGTGCTGAAGGCCTCCAATATCTAATGCATTACAGCACTGCATTTGTACTGAATCCATCAAAAGGCCATGAAATAATGTGTGCAGACACTTTGTAGTGTCATCTGTCAATTCTTGTACATGCAGGCACAGGTTTTCTCTGAAGGTGTGAATGCTTGCGTGTGTGCGTGCATGCATGAGTGTGTGCATGCGCACGCTTGCGAGCGTGAGTGCGTGTCTGCGGGCTTGCGTGTGTGCGTGCGTGTGTGCGGGCTTGCGTGTGTGCGTGCGTGTGTGCGTGTGTGTGTGTGTGTGTGCGTGTGTGTGTTTGTGTGTGAATAAAGCCAGGTGAGATGCTGATACATGTAGAAAACCTTTTATCTGCTTGCACAAATCATTTTTCAACGTTTTCCAGGTTTTGCAGGACTTGTAGGAACCCTGAAAGTTAAAGACCTGAACTTTATTGCAGAAGTTGAGTCTGGTCACGACAGTACCGTCGTGCCATCGTGACTAATTATGTTTACAACAAGAAAAGGGGACGACGCTGACGTGACTGGAAACACTTGTTGTTTTTTTCTGCATGCAGACTCGGAAACATGCTAATAGCAGCTCACCAATACAAACACACACATACAGTAAAAGTACACACCCCGCACACACAGTCAAGCATGTGGCAAGCGGCAGCAGCTGCTGTGTGTATAATTAGACTGTTTTGAAAGCCGAGAGTCGGATGGCAGGACTTTCACCTGCAGACTGAGGAGTTGCCATGACAACCAGTTGTCAGCATGACACTATAGCTTTTCCATGGTTGCTCATGTGCGTGTGTGCACGTATGAAGGTCCGGGGAGCCGAAGGGAAGAAATTTGAGAAGTGAAGATGGACAGTAAAGAAAGTTTACTATGCGTGTTCGCCTTCACCTGCCTCTGAGTTTTCTCTCTGAATTCAGTCTCCATCCCATCGTCCCTCATTTGCTTTGGAACAGACACACCTAAAAATCAAAAGTTTTTGACTTCTCATTTTTAAAAGGTCAACAAGGTGTCAGGTGTTAGTTTCAATAGGTTAATATACAGAATAATGCATTCCTTCCAAAAACGAGGGGGGAAGTGATGTCCAATTGTTTTCAGGTTAGAAACAACAAATCAATAGGACCAAATCGTGCTGACGTTCAGAAAGTCGTCGTGACACTCCATCTAGTGGACTCTTCTGGGACTACACTGACCCGAATCAGTCAGTCAACAAAGCGATCAGGCTTCGTCTGTAGAGCACCTTTTAAGTGAGTCTTCACAGTTCTGTGTTTTTTACGGCAAAAGAAAAACAAGTTACCGAAACAGACACCGTCGTCGATTTTTTTTTTGTTCTAGTGGTTGCTTTTTTTGTTGTTAGAAGTGTCTGGAAAAAATGTGTTTGTAATACAACAGCAAAAAAGAAATTTACGCAGAATCTAAAATCAAAAGTAAAATATATATTTGTCAGAATAAAGCAATATACGATGAATTATCATAAATACAAATTTATTCTTTTCAAAAAAGGATTCGTATGAATTATTGTTGATATACATTTTAAGTGAAAGAAGTAGACTTTTCGTAATATAAACTTTACAGATGGGCTCAGACTTTTCTTGGTTTCTTCTTGTTTACACGAGTTCCTCACATTGTTTTGGTTTACAAATATCTGATTCACATTTTGAAGAGGAATCCACCAATGGTCTGAATGCACTCAACTCTGAATGAACTGCGTGAGCGACTCGGTTACAACATTATCCGAAAAGTGTGTATGTGTGAAGTCTCTGTTGTCACATCGACACCAACTGAAACACAAGTAGATATTAGTCAGATGACTTTATCGGGTCACATCTCTTGGCTAAATGGGCCGAAGGTCAGCGGTGAAATAGGCCAGCGGGCCAGAGGGCCGCCGGGGTTTGTATGATGTTATTACAGCTTCAGACTGACGTGAGGCGGAGTAAGACCCATCTGCTGCCCTCTGCTCTTCAGCCGCCACTAAATGGATTAAACCTGCTGCACACTCAGCTCGGTGCGCACGGCCCAGGCAGGGGTGGCCTTGTGTCTTAAAGAAGGTGGTCACCGAGCAGTCTGCTGTGTTTCCGCTCAGCCAGCTGTTGCTGTCGGCCCGCGGAGTCCGACTGACCTCCACGTCACGTGTTTTTAATTCATAAAAGTAGGTTTCTGCGACGCCTGTGACTCAGCAACTCGTCTTTATGAATGAGTGTGGGCTGCATGCTTGAAGAGCATCTGCAGAGTTTCATGGTGTTGTTTGTTTTCAGGGAAGCACGAGTCAATAAAACAGAGAGCTGTCATCGTACAGGAAGTAATTAAGCCACCTCAGAAAACTCAATGTGACACCAAATATATGCTGACAGCCACATATTTCACCACACTTCTTGCTCACTGCAAACAACAGGCAGCATTTTCACAAATGTTGAAATTAGGACAAAAGGCTTTATCCATGTGAAATAATTCCAGCATAAAAGTAAATGTTCTGCTTTTCCTTACAAGTGAGGTGAACATTGCATTTTCTAATAGTTCGATCAGAAACAAGCAAAACACACTCGCATGAAACACTTTCAAAACATTATACAATCATTTTTAACATTTATTTATGATTACCTTCGCAACAAGAGCGTGAACAGACAACACTTTGGTCCTGTGAAACTGTTCTTGGATGTAAATAAAGCAGCATATTTCTAGCTGAGTCCCTGCAGAGACTCAAAGGATAAAGGTTGTAACACAGCTGCTGAAAGATGTTCACATGCTGTTTTTGCCGGGTTGTTTCACTTGTCGTGGACATTATGAGCTGGTGGTATCCGCAATGCTGTGTCAGAAGTGACGCCGCATGCAGAATCCGGAGCAGTCATGGGAAAACACATCAGTGTCCTCCATTGAGAGGAAGGTCAAGCTTTAGGTGTCAGACTGCTTCCCAGGCAGGAGCAGATGGTTGATCAAGATTAAACAGATGACCCGCTCATGGCTCGGCCACAGGTGTGCTGATTCTGTTCAAGGCCCCGCGGAAAATTATAACAAGCCTCCTTGTCCCATCTTTATATCAGGTCACACCTTTTGTTTCATGAGCAGTTCTTTTACAGGCCGCCTGTGACGAGTCCGACATGAGCAAAACATATTCAAGTGAAATGAAATCAGGAAAGCAATGGAAACACAAAATCTACCTAATCTTTGGAAAAACATACAAAATCACGGGTGCTTTATTTGTAGCGGATCTTGTCATGAAAGTACTTTGAGGTGCATAAAAACTTCAGCGTGTGACCCTTTTGTTTTCTTTCAGTGTTGATACTCTGGTAATTCCCTGTTGAAAATCCTGTGCTGTCTCTGTGGGACTCCGGCAGCCGGAGGTCAGATTAAAACAGAGAGGGCCAGTTGGCCACGTGTGAGCCAGGTTGCAGTCGGGGCTTAGAGAAAGATCAGTGTCAGAGGGTATAAAAACCAGCTCAAACGAGTGGTCCGGCGCACACCGCAGAACTGCTCCTCTGACTGCAGGGAAGCCGAGAAACACTGACTTCGACCTGCTTCTTCAGCACCTTCAGGAACTTCGAGCTCGTCATCCAGCCGGAAAGAGGAATCCCGGATTCCTGCTCTCCTCTGCGTCTACTTTTACATCTGTTTGAACATCTGCCGCGGTCACCCCTGCACCAGCAGCCATGGTTCTGGAGGACAACGAGAACGACTCTGTCTTCGAGCCCCATATCATTGTGAGTGTAACAGTTTTTAATCTCAGTGCTGGATCCGGTGTTGCAGCTGGGCAAGGGTCAGTCATCTGACATATATTTATATATAAATAACCAACTGCATCATTGAATTGCTTCTACGGTCTCATAACATTAAAATGTGAATGCAGTTTTATTTTCAAGAGGCCAATTCAAATGAGAGTGCCTCTAAATGTTTTGTCACAGATCTTTGTGCTGGGCTAATCTCTGTGCTTCCATGGGAAATGACAAGAAGGATTAAGCCTGTTGATTCAAAAGAGTGAGTAATGTGTGTGTGTGTGTGTGTGTGTGTATGTGTGTGTTCAGGAGGAGCATGTGGAGACTCAGTATGGAAAAGTCCACTGCATCATGACGGGGACTCCCAGGGGGAACCGGCCCACCATCCTGACCTTTCACGATGTCGGACTGAACCGTAAGTCCAAGTTTCGAGTGCACTCAGTATTTAGAAACGTGTGTATTTTCTAAGCCTGTATAACATACCTGGACTTCAAGTATACTCTTAATATTTGTCGACGTTTTTATCATCTGAACTGATGCCTGTTTTCTGTCTTCCTCTGATAGATAAATCCTGCTTCGAGCCTTTATTCAAGCATGAGGACATGCAGGAGATCCTCAGACATTTACCTGTTTGTCACGTGGAGGCACCAGGACAACACGAGGGGGCCAAAACTCTGCCCACTGCGTCAGTTTTGTTCTCTCCTAACTCAGTGGTCATTCTGTCGCTGTGCCGTAAACAATTCCGACTAACGTGAGTGTGATTTCGGACCCCTCAGGTACACCTACCCCTCCATGGACCAGCTGTCTGAAGCGCTGCCAGGCGTCCTCAAACATTTCGGGTGAGAGAAACATGAGGCTCCTCGTGTTGCTCGCAGCTAATCTGACACCAAACCCCCCTCTGGCAGGATTCTCGCTCACCTTGAACTCTGCCCGCTTAACCTTTTGACTGTGCGCTTTGCAGGCTGCACAGTGTGATTGGCCTGGGAGTTGGAGCTGGAGCTTACATCCTGGCCAGATTTGCAGTGAGTCAGAATTCTTTCTCCTCTTATCCCCAGATTTTATGCAGCGCAGTAAAAAGTGCGAATAAATCTGGAGATCCCAGACTGCTCTTTAAGCTTCTCTCAGACAGCATCGATGGGAATGGAGATGGGGGTTTTGGTGCGAATCACACAAGATTCTCTCCTGCCTCTGAATAATTTTGTTACTGGTTTCATGGAAAATATGCTTTCTCTCACTTCTGATTTGAGAGTGTACTTTTTGCTTTGTATGTGAAGTGACAGATGACTATTTCCTCCCCGTCTGTGCAGCTGAATCACCCTGATTTGGTGGATGGACTGGTTCTCATCAACGTCAACCCCAACGCTGATGGCCTCATGGATACGGTGGCGAACAAGGTCAGGAATTTTGTGAAGCGCATGTTTGTGCTTGTATTTGTTGTCTATTTTCGGGCTCTTTCTATTCCAGGGTTAAACATCTGAGTCATTTTGAAACATTTGCCTGTTCTGATGGTCGGTTAAATGTGAACACTTTTGGTCTTCATGCTGCCAGAAAGTGTTCAATCCTTTGACTGCAAGCTGAGTTCTGTTGGTAACAAGTTGAAACTGTGTGTCACAGATCACCGAGTGGACCCACACCCTTCCAGACACCATTATCACACACCTGTTTGGAAAGGTAGGTTATCGAACGTGGTCAGAGTTCAGGTACCTGCAGATGAGAGCTGATGCCAGGTGGGCTATATTTACCGTCTCACTCTTGAATTTCCAGGATGAGATCCAGACCAACCATGACCTCATCGCTACGTACCGTCACCACATCACAACAACAATGAACCAGTCCAACGTGAGTCAGTTCTTCCGCTCTTACAAGCAGCGCGCGGCTCTGGAGGTGGAACGGCCGATTCCCGGAGGAAACATCAACGTCAGGACCCTCAAGTAAGTGAAACCAGTCACATTCAATGTACTTCAATGGTGCTTGTGAAGAAGCAGCACTTCTTCTCTACAGGATGCAGAACTGCAGCAGAAACTAATCAGCCCTCTTGCCCTCTCTGCTGGTTTGCAGGTGCGCCACTCTGCTGGTCGCTGGAGATAATTCACCTGCAGTGGAGTATGTGGTCGACTGCAACTCTAAACTGAACCCCACCAAGACCACCCTGCTCAAGGTAACCAAGGGTTGTTTGGACACAGGAGTAAAACACTAACATCATTTCAAAAGAACTCACATTGGCTACCAGGAAATTGTCAACTTGCAAATGCTTATTATTAATGCGAAGCATTTAAATCGCTAAAAAATATGAATAATTCTTACTACAAAGCAACAAACATTGTTTGCATAGAAATACTTGTAACATGGAAAAAGTACAAGAAAAATCAATCTGCATAAAACACATTGATTGTTATTGAAGCCCATCCAATCACAGGCTTAAGAGGTAGTTTTACCTGTATGACATATATTTTCATTCAAAGTAAATTTCTCAGGTCAGTCATAAAGACATGTAGAGATACTTAGGTACACTGACACCAATCAGTGTCTGGGAGTCAGTTGCGGACTGAGGCCTCAAGTTCCTCTCGTTTTCTCTCAGATGGCTGACTGTGGAGGACTTCCTCAGGTGGATCAGGTATGCCGACACTGTCTTTGGCTCCTTTCATAAAACTATGAAAAATTCTGCTTTCAACCAGACTACTTAAACGTGCTCCTCTTTGTATCCACAGCCTGCTAAACTGACTGAGGCCATCAAATATTTCATCCAGGGCATGGGATACTGTAAGTACACTCAGCTTAAAGACACATTATGAAAAGAACAATACAAGTAGAATATATGCAGTGAGTAAAATGCAACTAACTGCAAAAGTCTTAATTGGAACATCACAGAAACAAATATTTAAAGGTTTTACTTCCAGCAATTATGACAAGTCATGATAACTATGCACTTCTTTTCATTGTCGTTTGATAAAAACCTTTGAAGGACCCCCTACCTGAGAAAAATGAAACAACGAGTTGTAAATAGGACGAATAGTAATTGGTGACCAGTGAAGCGGATGCAGAGCAGTAAACTCCCATTGTCTCTGTCCAGTGTCCAGCGCCAGCATGACCAGACTGCGCTCCCGGACCACCTCCAGCTCCAGCCTCATGTCCTTCGAGGGCTCCCGGAGCCGCGCCCACACCAACGAGCTGCAGCGCGACAGAACGCACTCGCACGGTGCCGAGGAGAAGCGCGGGCGCTCGCACACCGACATCTCCATGGAGAGCATCTCCAACATGAACCAGAACATCTCCAAGTCCACCGAGGTGGCCTGTTAGACGCGCTCACGGCTCTGAATCCCACGCACTTAATTCCACTGATACCTCAGCAGAACGACTCGGGGGTTTGCTACCTTTCTTGTCTGTACTTTTCTTCTTTCCTGTCCATCCATCATGCCCTTTCATTTGCACTATCTGTACCTGAAAGGCCGCAGGTCACTATTTCTTGAGACTCTCCTTTATTCAACCATTTTTGTCATTTCTCACTCGAGCTGGACCTCACCTCCTCCTCAGCTTCCTTCTCTCTATAGACCATCATTCAATCTCTTCTGTTTGTCACCTCTCACTGCAGACTTCTCCACTCTCTCCTATTCACCTCATATTTATCCTAATACAGAAACAATAGACGCTGATTTGGTTCCTAGGAAGCGCAAACTACAATGTTTTAATGGCAAACTCCGACGTGTATCCATGTGTAGAGGGCCCAAAGCAGTTTGTCCTGCTGAATGTTCATAACTGTAGGATTGTATGCTAATCTTATGCAACTGTGAAAGCTGTGTATTATTTACTGCAGGAGTGTGTTATGGACATAGAGTGTTTTCTAGAGCACAGGATGCATTGTTCAATACAGTTATGATCTTGTGAGTGAGTATACCCTGTATTCACTCCGACAAAAAAATGTGAGGGTTTGATAATGTACCGGAGAATACAGATCGAGAAAAAAAATACTGGAGAAAAAAAAATAAAGAAAACTTTAAGAATGAAAATTGTAGTGGATTATTTTGGCTGTTGACTGTATCAAACAACAAACATTTAAATTTAGCGACATTTGGGCTTTCTTCAGCATTATTTTCAGTTGTAACGTCGACGATTGATGGAGGAACAATACATGTTACTTCTTCACCTTCACCACAAGATGGAGCCCTGCAACCTTCTCTTCTTCAGCTTCTTGACGCCACTGCGCGGTCACTGGTAACTGCACTGTTAGAACAACGGACTCTAAATTGCACACGACAACAAGTTTCGACCATACGATTAGTTTTTAATATCCACTCGTGGCGCTCTCTTCCAGCACAGCATGAGGGCTCCTTTTTTAAAATCATTGTTTGTCCTCCTTTCTGGCGGTCAGGATGAAAGCGCTTTTTCTTATAACTTGGTCCCAATTCCGTCTTCTCTATCCATCTCTGTGCATGTTTGCTGGCAAGGAGGCACAGGCATTCAACGGTCAGGCAGTCCTATGGCTGGTGAGCTGCAAATGGAAATCAGAAGTGAGATATTAACTATTAGGATCTGATTGTTTTTGTTTGTTTTTTAATGTTTTTTGAAGTGTTGCTTCAGCAGTGTGTCTTTGACCCTTTCTCACCCTCCTTTGTGTGTACAGGGCCATCACTTTTGGGATTGTTTGCCGCTTTGGCTGTAAAACAGTGGAGATACACACATTGAAGGAAGGCATAATGAAAGTCAGTATGAAAAATCGCAATAATTTGCTGTGTGTGTGTGTGAAGGGTGCATCTCTATATTTTGAAAAAAACGGGGTGGGGGGATGGAAATGAAAAAAAAAACATGGGGATTTTCAGCTTTGGGAAAACAGCAAAAAGAGATCACACTGGAATCGAAACAGGGGCATCTTGATCTACAGACGGACACTATACCACTGAGCTATTCGTCCTGTGACTTTGTTGAGTGGTTTTATTAAATTTAGCATAGGTTTGCGAATTAAGTTGGGGTAAGCATTGAAAAAAAACCCACTGGGGACCTAGCAGACAGAGGTCACACTGGTTTTGAACCACGGATCGCTTGATCTTCAGACGAACACTGTCCCACTGAACGATTGCTGCTGCACCTTGTTGAAGGGGTTTTGTGATTTTTAGCACAGTATTTGGAGAACCGGGGACATCCTGAACTGCAGAAAAACACTGTACCACCGAACAAATCCTCCTGTGAATTTGTTGATGTTTTTTTTTTTTTTAAATTCATTATAGATTTGCGAGTGAAGCAATGAAAACAAAATTGCATTGAGGAGCTGGCAGACAGAGCTCATGCTGGAATCCATCCAGTGGCATCCTGATCCCCAAACGAACACTGTACCACTGAGCAACTCCTCCTGTGACTTTGTTTAGGGGGTTTTGTTAAATTTAAGCACGAGTTAAGCACTGAAAAAAAACTACATTGGGGAACGGGTCACAAGAGCTCTACCTGGAATAGAACGAGGGTCATCTTGAACTCAAGACGAACACTGCACCACCGAGCTATTCGTCCTGTGACTTCACTGGAGGGTTTTGTCAAATTTAGCATAGGTTTGCGAGTTAAGCATGGAAAAATCCTTCGTTGGGGACCTGGTTGAGATAGGTCACACTTGCTTTGAACCATGGGTCACTTCATCTTCAGACGAACACCGTCCCACTGAATGATCAGTGCTGCAACTTTTTGAAGAGGTTTTGTGAGATTGTACTCAGCATTTGAGCTCTCATTGGACTCAAACCGGGGACATCATGAGTTTCAGACAAACACTGTACCACCGAGCTATTCGTCCTGTGACTTCTCTGGAGGGTTATGTCAAATATGGCATAGGTTTGCGAGTTAGGCATTGAAAACAAAAATGCATTGGGGAGCTGGCAGACAGAGCTCATGCTGGAATCGAA
>JASSRZ010000007.1:12813502-12823549 GCA_032164315.1 Malacoctenus gilli
GCAGCAGCAGCAGCAGCCCAGGGGATGGACCGACTCTGTCTCACTCCCTCCCCGCTCCCTCGCGTGTTTTCCGCCCATTTTTTCTCTCACTCTCTCACTTTGATCCCACCCCCTCCCTCCTGACGAACATTGCTCTTATCTCTGCCTTTCCCCCTCCTGTTTTTTCCTCTTTTTCTATCGTTCTTCTTTTGGTTCATTCATTATAGAATAAGGATGTTTTATTCATTTCGTCTTCAGCCTTGATTCCCATTGTTATCTAACTATAGGCCCTCGACGTCACGGCGGCTCGGAGCGCGCTACTCTCCTGACCCATTTCTCGGCACTGCAGTCACAGCGATGTGTCACACACAAAATCATACGTCACTATAAACAGCGGTGGCCCATCTCGCGACATCCGTGACGCCGCCGCTGACAAGTGTAACTGCAGGAGTCACATTGTGCTTTATGGGTTCGGGGGTTTTTTTAAGTTTATCCATCCGAGTTGGTTCGCGGTCAGCGAAATGTGAAATCGCACCTCGCTGTGTCATCGGAGATAATACCCGCAGTTGAAGGGGCCACATTTGTCAAGTCCCTGCGCTGGCAAAACAGCCGTCCTGTTGACATGACAGAGCAGGAGAAGAACATCAGATTAGAGTCCACACTGATCCATCAATGCTGCTGTGTCTCCACAGACTCTGCTGGCTGTGTGAAGGTGGAGAAATACCCCAGAGCGTACGCTCGGTTTACCTGCGTCTCCATGCAATGTTGTTTTTTATTGGTTCTGCGATTGTGTTGAATTGTGGTTAAAATGACTTCAATGGTGAAGCAAATAATGTAGAATTTTTTTCTGAGCAGCTGGTATCTCTTGTCTGTACTGGTTGGGATTATTGGCCTGTTATTCAAAACACTGACATGGGTTGAAGTGTGAAATTCGCATTGATGTTTAATGAAGAAATCTGTTGTCACCCCGTCTGGTCTTTCCTTTTTTTTTAAAAAAATCTGAAGATGATTTCTTTCGCACCTCGAATCGGGTCGAAGTGGCAACCTTGAAAAATATTGAGGTCTGGGTTTGCGTCAGCTTTTTGAGTGAGTCAGCAGCGCTTGGTTATTAGTTTCGGATGCTTCACAGTATGCGATGTTCTGTATGTGCCTGTGGGAGGATGGAAGTGCACTGTGGTCACTTCTCTCATACCCGTCTGTCTCTCCCAGGTATGAGTTGCGAATGCGGTACCTTCCCAAAGGTTATCTCAGCCATTTCTCTGAGGACAAACCTTCCCTCAACTACCTCTATCACCAGGTAAGCACGGACATCGAAGCTTTCACAGGAAATGTATTTATTACAGAATGGAGCTGGTACAATCCTGCTTTTCAAGCCGATTTCGAAGGATGGCCCAGCTGCGAGTTTGGCGCCGTATTCGATCACATTCCCAGGAAATGTGCTTTGAAAGAGGAATATGCTCTTCTCCTCCAGGTCAAGAGTGACTACATGCATCATATAGCAGACCAGGTAGATCAAGACGTTGCTTTGAAACTGGGATGTTTAGAAATAAGGTGAGAAAGCAGTTTGTGTTTTTGTCACTGTTACAACAGTAACTTGCCAACATACCTTCAAAAAGACTCGAATTCTTCACGTGTACAATAAGTTTTTTCCTTTTTTTCTGTGAATTGTGCAGGAGGTTCTTCAGAGAGATGCCTGGTAATGCCCTAGATAAGAAATCCAACTATGAACTACTAGAGTAAGATTGATCGCATTGAATTTAATCTATTGGAACAAATGTCACGAAGGCAGCGCAAACTCCAACCTGTGTTGCCGCTGCTCCTTTCAGGAAAGATGTCGGCTTGAGAAGGTTCTTCCCTAAAAGCCTGCTGGACTCCCTGAAGGTGAGTCGGAGCCGTGACAGCTCAGGTTGTTCTTTTTTTTGGGTCCTAGTGACAAATGGGCCAGAAACAGAAATAATGATCCAGCTCCTGCTCGCCTGTGCTGGAGCGGTCAGGCTCCCTGGCTGACCGTCTGCAAGATAGACTTGATGACTGACTGGATGTCTGGCTGAATGTCGGAATATCTGATTGTCTGGAATTAAGTTCAACCCCCTGTTGTCGCTCTCAGCGCGTCCGCTCGCCTGTGTGTTGTGGTTTTCTTGGCGATCGACCAATTTCCTTCCCGAAAGACTTGTATCTTTACAATGCCGTCTCTCTCTCTCTCTCTCTCACCCCATTGTCTCTCTTTCTCTCCCAGGCAAAGGCTCTTCGTAAGCAGATCCAGCAGACCTTCAAACAGTTTGCGAACCTCAACGATGAGCAGAGCATCCACAAGTTCTTCGAGATACTGTCTCCCATCTACCGCTTTGACAAAGAGTGCTTCAAATGTGCTTTAGGGGTAGGACGACCCAATTCGTTGCATTATTATTACACATAAAGGTCAATAATTGTGTCACTTCATACATTGTCATGACATATAAATTCAAAGTCACGTGGCTGGGGGCGGGTTGTGTGGCGCAGACAGTGCGATGAGCTTAGACTGCTCCTTAAACGGCCAACACTTCCATTTATTGATCCCCAGAACTGCTCAGTGTCCGTAGAGTTTCCTAATTCACTGCTCCGCACAGGAATTATTATTCCATTCAGAGCACAGTTCAAACGTTACTCTTTCCCAGAGGGCATTTAATGTCAAATGTAATGAGAACAGATTAGAAAAATGAAGTGCTTTTATTCTATTTCACTGAAACGTTTTCATTTGCTCTGTGTTGCTGAATAAAGCGGATGATTCAATGGGACACGACATGTCTTAATGCTCCATTTTCCCCACTGTCTCGTTCCCCCCCCCCCCTCCAGTCGAGTTGGGTAATATCGGTGGAGTTGGCGATCGGACCAGAGGAGGGAATCAGCTACCTCACAGATAAAGGCTCAATGGTGCGTATGCACACACAGCTTATGATTTCATGGAGGCGGGAAGGGGGGGGGGTGAGGGGGCAGCAGCCCTCTGGCCCTGTGACACGTTTCACTTTTACTTTTTTGTTTTTTCCTGATGTGAAGCAAGTTTTCAGTGCAGCTGTGCAATATCCTTTTTGAATGGGTGGGAAGTGGTTGCAGTAATTTACCATACTGCCCTCTACTGGTCGGTCGGATTTCCTCACAGCTCCAAAATCTGCTCCCTTCAGAGTGACATTGGAAAAAGATTTTTGTCCAAAAACCATCATCCCGAGTGAGAGAAATAACAGATTGATGCATACTTGACTGAGAAAGCTGAAGTGCTGCTTTGAACAGGTGCAGCAAATGACAAGTGGGTTTGAAAAACAGAAAACAGATGTGCACTCTTAACTCCTCCATTGACTTCTTCCTAATGAGGACCGTCTGCCAGTCGTGTGTCAGCAGTTATTTTCCCAATCCATCTGTGCATTAGAATGAATTCTGAGTGCCTCTTACAGACATTGAAAACAGTTCTTCTCTGGTAGAATTACTAGTTGGGAAGGTTTCTCTGGGATGTGATTAGCAGTGCTTTTTCACCAATAGGTTTTATTACAGGGTCTTTAATCGTGGTACTACACTTTCAGACACTACTGCTCCTGTTCTGTTCTTTGTCTAACATGCTTGTGCAATAACCTTTGTCTCTGCAGCCAACACACTTAGCGAACTTCAATCAGGTGCAGTCCATCCAGTACTCTCCTCTGGAGGAGAAGGACAGGAAGGGCATGCTGCAGCTGAATGTGGCTGGAGCCCCGGAGGTGACACACACACACACACACACACACACACACACACACACACACACACACACACACACACGCAGAGTGTTTGTTTTAGATCACTTTTTATAATTTCAGTTGGCACGTTGTGTTGGACTAAGAGTAATGGAGGGGCGGTGTGCATCACTTGCATAGTGTCAGCCAAGGGGCGGGCCCAAGATTATATGTGCTCTGATGTGGACGTTGTTCCTAATAAAGCTCTCATTGTGTCACCGTGAAGCATCTCTCTGTGCCACTCTTACACTCCTCCCTGTGTGTGTGTGTGTGTGCAGCCGCTCACTGTCACCACAGCATCGCTGACCACAGCGGAAAACATGGCCGACTTGATTGACGGCTACTGTCGACTCGTCTCCTTAGCTTCCCGCTCCTTCATCGTCAGGGTCCATAAAGGTAAGACGCGCATGCATTGGTGTCAGATTGTGATCTTCTCTCGTGCATCTTGGTCCATCTTGGTGGTGAGAGACTCGTGCACAGCGTAGCGAGGATTGGCATTGTGTCAGTGTCGGCGTATGTGGTGACACTCAGTTGGAACAATGAACAGAAAATTACCTCGGGCTATAATTAGTGCAGGCTGCAACTGGTGTCAGTCGTCTTCCACTTGTGGTTGTGGCTGCTGAGGCTTTACAGTTGTCACTGAAAATAAACAGCATGTGTTTTGCTGGTGTTTTCTAAAAGAGTCGAGGCTGCAGAGAAGTTGCAACATTGTTGTCTTTGCAAAACGAAGCCTTTCTTCTGATTCATGTGTTCATCACGATCCACAGAGGGAGACCGAGCTCTGCCATCTATACCAAAGTAAGTCAACGTTTTCCATTCACGCCGATGATCTTGGAAATGTTTTTCTAGTATTTGAACGAGTTATCAAATCAACGCATCGTATATCGTATCTAGCTTTAAATATGAACCACATCAGGGATCCTTAATCTACATTTAAGACAAAAAATGGGGGGTTCATTTCCCTGCCATCCAATGCTATCCCCATATCCACATCAGCCGTTCATTCTCAACCCAGAAGCCACCCCCCTCCCCCCCTTCTTGTCTCTCCCGGCACAGAGTTTCAAACCATGAGAAGCGGATGGAGAAGCGGATGGAAGGCGTGCGGACCCGAGCTGTCTGCGTCTCAGGTATAAATCGCTGTCCCGTTCTGTCTTCTGCCAGCCGCTCTGTCTCTCCTCGGCCAGCGAGCTTCCCCGTCCTCCGCTCTAAATGTCAGGAACGACAGCGGCTGCTAAGTGTCGGATAAAGGGTTCATAGATATGTGTGCATGCCCCGTTCCCCCCCCCCCCCCCATAAAGCCTCATCTGTGTGCACAGTGAAGAGTCCTTGTCTGGCCAGATGTCCTCGTGGAGAGCTTTAGTCACTGTCCCTTCTGTGTGTGCGCCGACCATCCGTTGACCTCCGGCCGACTCCCATTTTTGCACGAACTGAAACTACCTTGAAAAACAGGCGATCTGACTAACATAAACTAACTCTGCTCTTCTCTCCCTCCCTCTGTGTCTCTGCTGCATGTCGCTCCTGCAGGTCACATTAGTGGCGACGGTAAACCTCTTTTTCATGAGTCGCACTTTGGATGGTGTCTGCGTGTGCACTGTATCTCCCGCTCCCTCTGTGTGTGTCTTCCTGCAGCTGTTTTGGTGTTCTCCATGACTCAACCTGTTTTTCTTCAGCTTGTTTCTATGGAAAGACCCGAACCTTTCCGTCCCTCCCCTTTCCTCCCCTCTATCTCTCTCCGTTGTTGTGCTCTGTGTCAGTCCTCGCGTGCAGCGAGCAGCTCGTCTGTCGTACGTAATAGTCGTGCATGTGTTGGGAACCAGGTATGGTGACGGCCTTTTGGAAAGGTACTGCTGTGATGCCGCTGGTGTGTTGGTGTTTCTTTTCGTTTGCGCACGATGTGATGGTATTTTTACTTCGCTCTGTGACAACAGAGGAGTTGCACTGATACTTCTTCACGATGATGCGCCTTTTGGTGTTTGCTGTCATAGAAAGCTGTTTAAAATGTGATCTTGTCAGCTTTGCACACTGTTATCTTTGCTTTGTGTGTCTTCGATTGAGACTTACCTTTCGCCTTTGCTTCGGCTCGGCAGAAACAGACGACTACGCTGAGATCATAGACGAGGAGGATACCTACACGATGCCTTCAAGTGAGTACACACACACACACACATGCACGCACACGGTGCTGGCAGCTGATGTGACAAGCTGAGGAGTCAAAATGACAGGTGTCTGTGTGCGTCTCTGCTGATCAGTGGGCCTCACCAGACTTGTGTGGCACACCATTTGTGTACTCAGAGGATTTGTCTGCGTGTGTGGGTGGGAGGGCTCAGGTGGTGACGGATGGGGGATTAAAGGTCCTCAGGAAGACATGACTGCTCGGCAGTGTGGTAGATTAACATTGTGTGGTTGGGCTGAGGAGGCTCTTCTACCGTTTTTAAAAGTAGACTTCAGTTTTAAATGTATTTACCTCCAGGAGACTAAATTGTGAAACAAGTGAATAATACTGGTTTCACATGAAAGGGAAAAAAAAAACCCTTTTATTTTAAATTTGCCAGCTAAACTTGTTCACGCCAAGTTCACCAATAAATCAGATATTCACCACCTATTTAGGTCACATTATTTTGTGTCAAAAAAAAATGCAATTCTCCCACTTGCAGCACGGTGAAGCGGTGTTGAATTTAATCTGTTCAGACTCCAACATTCATGTCAGCTCCTCTTTCTTTTTCGTCGAGTGAATAAAAAGATGACTAATGTGTGAATGAGCGGTCACATGGTTTCATCACATTTAGAAGGGGGAAGCCACTTCAACCACACACAAGTATAATATCACACTTGCAGCTTATGTTTGTCTTGGTTAAAGGTGCGACGATATTGGTTGAAAATAAGAGTTTGCCCATCTTTTTCGATCCTCACCTAAACATTATTGACATCACGGGGAAGTAAACATCTGTCGCCGGACCTGGTCCCTCCCATCACACTGTTCAAGTTGATCATTCATTTTCTGGGGATAAATCTGGACAAATAGACTCATTTCAACTCCCTCGAATCTTGCCTGTCATCACCAGTGCCCCAGATTGATTTGCTTCTTGGTCATCAATAAAATACTTCAGCTTTTTAAAAGTTTTTTTGAACATACATAAACACCTACGATGACACGGAGTGCATTTTAACAGCAGCTACAGTTAAACCTGTGAGGCTTTCAGCACTGTGAAAATGTGTGCTTTGTGAGTTCAGTGAAGTTAGGATTAGTAATCAGACTGATTCTGCACCTCTGGATTAACATCTGGTTGAAACTGTGTTACCAGCGAGGACCTTTGGTTTGTGTCTTCATGCCTTTTTTTGTACCTTTGCTTCACATGACTAACAAGCGTTCATCCAACCATGCAGCCCTCAATATCCTTCAATAGCATGTTGTTAAAATGGTCGCAGCTCCTCTCCTGTCGTGTCCAGAGCTCCTAACCCACCTGCAGCACTGTCACACTCACCACTAACGCAGCGACTGTTCAAGCGACCCTGACACTGTTGTTAAAGCCTGCAGTAACGATTTGTAGCTCTCTGTACTCACAGTTAGTTATTTCTGTCTTCTATCATTAACCCGTTTTCCCAGAGTACTATGGACTAGATCAAGGTAATGAACGGAGAACAACGCATCTCTGGTTGTTTTGTGGCGGCACTTTGAGTTGGTGGTTGTTGTGACCCTTTTTTTTGTTTGCTTGCAAACCGAGAAAAAATCTTAGTTCGTTTCTGTATTCGAGCCCCATTGATTTGACCTCCCCATCCCCACCCCACCCCGTTGACGTTTCATGTTTGAGTCCAATCTGATGGAAGCTTCAGAAGTCAGTCACATTTGTTGGACTTTAATTTGTGTGTAAATTTTTCTCAAAAATGGCCTAACCAAACAATTTTATTCACCTTTTTACTGAGATAAATGACATTTAACAATGATGAGAAAATAAAGCTGGAGAAAACCTACTTTGTCCTCTGAGAAACAAACATGGCGACACTTTGAAAACCATGATTAAAGCAGGTTGACTCAGAGCTTGTTCCTTTTTACTACTGTGGCCTGGAGGAGGAAGTGCAGAGGGAGGGAGCGGAGGGCTTTAAATAGTTGCATCTAAATACTGTAATATTTGAGACCACTTGCAAACAGGGTCAGCCCTCTCTTGTTTTTTTTTCCCACTTTGTATTTTCTTTTAACCTCCAGCTACATGGACGACATTTAGAGTCAGTGCGCACAAGCAGTAATTATGGCTAAGTGCACATTCTTGTGACTGGATGCTGCATCCGATCTCTACATTTAGACCATCCCCGAGGAAGGCTCCTACGCGCCTCACATTGTTGCCTCTCAAAGTCGCTCATTTGCTGGATGTTTTAGACAGCAGTGAATAATAGGAGACTCCAGAATGTCTGTAAAATGTGTGATTTATTATTTTCCTATTACTATAACATGGACAAAGTCAGGTCGACGGTGTCATGCCTCCCAGGCAGAGCAAACCACCAGCTTCCAACAGCCTCCGTTTCACAGACTATTGGATCTCAGTTCCCAAACCAAGTAAACTGTTCGATATTGACTGGGGTAAATATTTCGTCGAACCAGTAAAGTGCTCGGAGGCGACTCCCGATCGCTGCTGCTTGTGTGGCGCTCTAGGATCCAAAGCACCTGACTTTCTTCATCTTTCTTTGAGCTGTTTGTCTGTGTTTACATGGCATGTCTGGCTGTGGTTTGCTGATGCTGTTGTTGCATGCGGTTGACGTTGCGCGACGCTGATTGTTTTTGAAACCGAGCTTGTCAGAGAAGGAGGTCAGACATCAGTTTTCTGTCTCCGCGTGCCGCCGTGTGAATTTTCTGCCGTCTCTTTGTGTGCAAATTTAAGTGAACTGTTTTGAAAGGAAAACGCTTTATCTGTTCAGATGGAGCTATTTTCCGGCGCGCACGCTGTGAAGTGCTCTGACAAGCTCGGCGAATGCTCAGGCTGCGCCTCGCCAGCGCTGCGTGTGTCTGATCCATCTGTTTTTTGCGTGTCCCCATTCGTGTGCCC
The DNA here is from genome assembly GCA_032164315.1 of Malacoctenus gilli. NCBI lineage: Eukaryota > Metazoa > Chordata > Actinopteri > Blenniiformes > Labrisomidae > Malacoctenus > Malacoctenus gilli. The sequence goes on from JASSRZ010000007.1 coordinate 12,822,255, forward strand.
GTCTCCATTCATGTCTGCGTGCATTGTGTGTCTTAGCGAGGGACTATGAGATCCAGCGGGACCGCATCGAGCTGGGGCGGTGCATCGGTGAGGGTCAGTTCGGAGACGTGCACCAAGGCGTCTACATCAGCCCGGTACGCAAACACACACACACTGAATCATAAAGCTGTTATTCACCTTCAGTCTGCATTCAGTACAGTGCGTCACCACCGTCTCTGTTCTCTGCCTGCAACATCTCTCTGAAGATATGACGAGATAAATTTAGAATTACAGAAAGTCTAACGGTTTCTATTCACCTTGCAGCTTGATGTGAATGAGATACATTTTTTTCACTGCAAGGAACCAACAAAAAATTGTTTTTATGGTGCAATCTGGAAAAAAATGCAAATTAGTATAGTTATCCTCACACTTTTTTTGGTTGACATGCAAAATTGTGATACTACACCTCATCAAATTAAAAAATAACAAACAATAGCAAAGGACCTTTGCACATTATTTTTTCCTGTTAACTGTTGTTTTTTGCAGTCAGTCTATATGCTGAATGAAGGCTGATTTGTCTCATTTGCTTGCTCTGCCTCTTCCTCCCCCGACCTCCCCACAGGAAAACCCGGCTCTGTCTGTGGCGGTGAAGACGTGCAAGAACTCAACGTCGGACAGCGTGCGGGAGAAGTTCCTCCAGGAGGCCTGTGAGTTCGCTGCTCAGTTGTCGCACTCGGTCCCGTGTGACCGTGCCGGTCTGACCTCCGTCCGTTTCCTCCGCAGTGACCATGCGTCAGTTTGACCACCCTCACATCGTGAAGCTGATGGGAGTCATCACCGAGAATCCAGTCTGGATCATTATGGAGCTCTGCACGCTTGGGGAGGTACGTGTACACAGTGTGTCCAGCAACAGCTGAACTGAGGATCCAGTGAATTAAAATCTGAAGGTGAATTGTGAGGATGCTGATGTTTACACTCGCGTTTGGTAGTTTAGTTGAATGCAGTTTGTCTGCAAATTATGAACGTTCCAAACATTTGGTGTTGATTCCCAAAACCAAACATTTAGAGAAACATTAAATATTTCACATATTCGTGCAGTTTTTCACCACATTTGATTGTACACCGTGAGATTTGCATGATTGCTTTTTTATGGACCTTTACATTTGGGGAAACTTGTCACAACTTCCTTTTTCTGACACTATTTCTCATTTTTCTTGTTTTTTGCTTTTGTTTCATTCATTTGACAAGTTAAAGTCAATGTTTTGTTCTCTAACTGCCAGTGGGGGGGGGGGGGGGGGGGGGGGGGGGGGGGGGGG
>JASSRZ010000007.1:12839609-12853725 GCA_032164315.1 Malacoctenus gilli
GTGTGTGTGTGTGTGTGTGTGTGTGTGTGTGTGTGTGTGTGTGTGTGTGTGTGTGTGTGTGTGTGTGCGTGTGTGAGCGGGAGAGAGTTTGTAGGCAGGTGTGGCCTGTGTGAATTCCAGGGTAATGATAGACTTAGAAAATCTGACAGCCCAGTCAACAGTCTGTCTTTGACCCACAACCACCAACTGACAACACACACGGTTACTGAAAAGCTGAGGAGGGAGGCGCTGGAGTGCGCGAGTGCACGTGCGCGTGAGCGTGCATTAAGGCCTGGCTGATTCCCTGACACTGTCACTTCAGCGAGCAACCAGAGAAGGGGAGGAGAAAGGCGGAAGGTTTTGGGAGAGAGGGACGACATGCTCGCGTACTGACAGCTCGTTGGCAGTACGCTTCATCCCTCTCCCCACCTCCTCCTCCCTCCTCCCTCCTCCTCCTCTTCTCCTTCCCTCTCTCAGTGCGTCAGAGTCAGATATAAGTGTGCTGGAGGCAGGAAGCTGGAGCTGAATGTGAATTCTTCTCTTGATGAAACCACTGGCACAGACGTGGACCCAGCAGGCGTACAGACAGACAGACAGAGACGGACGGACAGGAAGGCGGTCAGACTGAGCCGCAGCCAGAGATACTGTTAGATGAGAGGATAACCGCAGAGACGCAACACCTTCCAACTATTCATCAGGGAACTTTTGATGAACTCAATGGCAATGCTGGTCTTCAAATCCTGTCTTGGAAAACTGGTATGCGGGGACGAGTGAATGAGTGAGTGAGCGTCTGGTGGGACGCCGTGGTCCCACTGCGTGATATCGCGACGTTTTTCTTTCAGTGTAGGACTCGTCCAAGTTTTAGAAGTTGGATCTAACTTTGTAGGTGAAGAGTCACAGCGGTGCTGGCCTTTGCGATGCTGCAGCTCTGTACATGATGTTGCTGCTTTAACCATAGGTTAGGGTTTTATTCCCTGCTGCAGTTCAGTCACTCCGTCATTTCCTCATTCAGTCATTTTGAGACTCTTTTTTCTGATTTCATTTGTGAACCATAAAAAGAACGGAATGCAGAAGTCCCTCAGTCGGACTGTACGTCGGCGAACGCGCACCATGTGAGCATCAGCCCGTACGACAGCAGGTTAAGACCAAAAAACAAAAGTGACTCGTTTGGGGGTTGGAAAAAAAATTCAAAAAGTGTCCTTACAGGTTTTTCATGCCGGCTTTGTGAGTCTGTAATTTCCCCTCCAAGTTCGAGCGTCTCATGTTTGTGTTCGCTCGTGTATCTTTAGAAACCAGACACCAGGAGCTCGAGAGGGAGTCTGGACAGGGAAGAAGGTGGACTACAACCACCGGTAGGTCACTGCACTTTATCATGTCTTCTCACTCACTGTTGTTTTTCCTCTCCATGCATCAGTGAAATCCAAACCCTGCAGGAATGCACGTCACATGACCTCTGTCTCTTTCGCGTTGTCCGAATCATGACGTTCTCCGCTCGCGCGACACGAGAGAGGACGATTACTCTTCCGCCTTGTTTTGCGTTTGGGAAGCGAGGAGGACGTCCCTTTAAAGACGGAGGTTGGAGAAAGTCCCCGTTGTGAGCGGACAGCCTGCGGTTGGAGTTTTGTTTTGATTTCCAGCTGTGAGGATTGATCCGGGGACAGGAAGTGACCCGTCAGGAGGCGGGGGCGGGGGGGGGGGGGTAAGCAAAGCGGAGGTCAATGAATTCTCACAGCGTCAGCAGATATTAATAGAAGGAAACCGAGTTTGTTTGGTTCCGTTTTCTTTGGAGCTCAGTCTATTGGTCATATGTGGAGGAACACGTGGTCGACTCGGCAGCAGAGTAGAAATACACAGCCCATGCAATCATGCAATACATTTCTGTCATGTTTCCACAAGGAGTTTTTTTCACATCGGCTTTAATTTGTTTGTTTGTGAAGGAATGCATGTTTTATTGGTCTTGGTGTTTGCACTCCCCCGACAGGCCGCCTTTTTTTCCCCCCAAACTTGCACGCTGATTCGTCACGCCGGGGCATCGAAACTAATCACACTGCTGGTTCGACGCTATAAACGTGGTCGTGAAACGCAGTTTTATCGCATCTTCCGTCTCGCCCCGACTCCTGCACATGAATGTTCCTCCCCCTAGCCTGTCAGCCGTTATCATCTTTACTGCATCCCCGAGTCGCGTGTGGACGTCTGTGATTTCCCTCGATGCCAGCAGAAGTTGTCAGAGCGGCCTGAAGTTGCCATAGGCCAGATATTTCCGTCTCTGTAATCCGTCTCTCGGCTTGTCCTCCTTCTCCTCCTCCTCCCATTGAATGGTTGTGGTTTGTGGTGGGAAAAATCTCCCTCGTTGGTGTGTGTGTGTGTGTGTGTAGCTGTGTACGCGTGCGTGTTTGTGCACGCGTGTGTAAATTGCCGTCGTATTTTTGGGTGTTGGTGGTTGTCAGACCGCAAAACTCGGATGGCACCGAGGCTTTCTGGAAGCCTTCTGCGCCGTTTCCTCGCGCAAAGAAAACAAAATGCAGGAAAAATAATGACAACAACAAAAAAACAAAACAATCCTGAAAGTGAGAGACGGAACGAGAGAGTGGCATCACCTCCTGCTTCATGAAGACGCGCTGCAGGAACTTGTTCCCGTTTAGCCGCGGTTGCTCCTTTTTTGGTGATCTTTGTGAAGTGAGAGGCTTTTTTTTTTTTGCACTCGCATAACGTTCGACCACACACTGCTGAAAACAGACGCGGCTCCTCCTCCTCCTCCTCCGCCGTCGACTCGCAATTTCAGGCTCGGTGTCGTGTGACAAGAAAATCAAACGCTGCGTCCTCGGCGTTTCCCCGACCGCTCTCGGTGTTTTTTAAGCCTGGAAAGTGTTGAATTCTTGCAGGGCGTCTGATTGCGGCTGCGCCTCTGCGCTTGCTAACCCCACATTGTGTTTGTTTTTTTGTTTTTTGTGCAGACAGGAAACCAGCACATATACCAGCCCGTTGGCAAAGCAGGTAATGGAGCCGTTTTTTTAAAAGGCTGATTACAGCTGCATCACTACTGACGTTTCCAGTCGCTCGCACGCAGACCCTCCGTTCCTCACTCTCACCTCACAGTTGGTGGAGCTCCTGTTTCTCTGTCTTCTGCACAACAGATCAAGAATCACACACAATACATGTATGACTGTAACCTCTTGCTGGTGGTGAGCAAACCAGCTTCTATTTTATGGCCTCAACAAGGCTGTCGTGCGCTCAGAACGCACAGATGAACGCTCAGCGCGGCGCAGACGCGCCGTAGTTTCACAGTGAGCAGATTTTGCAGCACAGTTTGCTTGTTTTCGTTCCAAGAACTGGTTCGTTTTCTTCTTGCTCTGTCCACGTCTCGTAAGACATTTGCACCCACGATTCTGACGGGTTTTACCGTTTCTTGCAGAGCATGCGGCCCCCCCAAAGAAGCCCCCTCGACCCGGGGCGCAGAGCCAGGTGGGCAGCCTGGCCTGTCTAAATACTGGAGACAGTTACAATGATGGAGTGAAGGTACACACACGCACACACGAACCCAAAACCGAAGCACTCGCACCTCCTGTATGAATATCTCACACAACTGCAAGATCACATCAACCAATTAATACACATTGCATGTTTTTTAAAGCTTAGAACAATAATATCTCCTCTTTTTTTTTTTGTATCTTTCCGTTGGCTGCTCCGTCTCCCCCACCCCCCTCCTCCTCCTCCTCTTCCTCCTCTTCCTCCTCCTCCTCCCGCTCTCTGCCTTACTGTTGACCCCGTAGCCCTGGCGGGTAAGCAGCACACTGTCTGTGTGTGTGTTTACTGTGCGTCTTGTCTCCTCGCAGACTCATCCGTCCTCCATCCGCCCGCCAAGTTGTTGCTCGGTAGCGTTAACGTTCAGACACCCGTCAGCTCCTCCCGCCTCTCCCCACTAACATCCCGATCGGACTCGTTTCCATTGGTCAGAATAAGCGCTGAAACGGATCCATTGCTGTTTGAATCGGCTCTGTGTCAATTAGCAGAAGTCTGTGTGAAAGTTGAAGCGACTGTTTGTTTTTTGGGGGGTACAATTTGAGTGTCGAGTGCCTGAGATGCTGTTGTGTTTGTCGCAGGTGGTGGTGAATGTTAAATGTGGCAAACAGAACGTAATACAGAGGTGAACGAGTGGTCTTGTAGTTATCCCTCTCGTTTCACATGTGAGGATATCACAGCTCCATTTAGGACAGATTCATACACTTTACTCATCTACTTTGGGTGCCTGGTTAAAAAAAGTTGGAGTCTTTTCTACTTGTTTTATACTTCCATCTAGTGGTGATTTTAGGAAGCGTCACGTGTCGTATCTGTTCGATCTGTCACACAAGTCATTCATCAATATGCTCATTTAAACATCAACCAGATCATTTGTCCGTTATGACATAGTATTTTGGTGAGTTTTAACATTTAATGACTTCTAACACAATTTCAAGATAAATGTCGTGTGTAAATTCATTACTCTGAATGATCACATGTATGTGTGCAAGTTCTTTTATCACAACATTAGTCAAGTGATAAATTGGTTGTATGAGTGCAATTTTTTCGCCTTCGCCGCCACGTCGCACCCTCCCTGTACTCGTCCCTCCCAGGTCGCGCCCGCCACTCACCGCTCGTTTTGTTCCCCGGTTGTTCAGCTGCAGCCTCAGGAGATCAGCCCGCCCCCCACCGCCAATCTGGACCGCTCGAACGACAAGGTGTACGAGAACGTGACGGGACTGGTCAAAGCTGTGATCGAGATGTCGAGCAAGATTCAGCCGGCCCCCCCGGAGGAATACGTCCCCATGGTCAAGGTGAGGGGGGGGGGGGGAGGCCCGGGGCGCCTCCTCGGCCCCGCGTCGCATCCATCACCGCTGCTCGCGGGCTTTGGCCGATTGCGGTTTGCGGCCGCTCCGATCGCTTGAAAGGTCAAAGCGTTTCTAGGCTTCGACCTCCTCGACTGACGAATGCGACGCGCTTGTAATTTGATGGCGTCATTAAGCTCCTCAAAGGGCAGATCGTTGGTGCTTCTTCCTGATGAATGATCACGGATCCCGCAGTTAGCCAGACGTCACCTTTCGGCTTCAACTTACTCTGCTCCTCATCACGGAGATGGACGCTTTCACCAGCATCCCTCAGTCGTAGCTCTACATTCAGTCACCTCAGAGTTTACGCATTATTACCAGGTGCTCATGCATTCTTCATTTAGTCGCAACTACCAGCTGTGATGCAGATTTTAAAAGTATCTGGTGACACAAGCGGTACATTTTTAGCACCGTTGCACTCAGCACATGAAAATGGAACAACTTCATGTGATCATCCCAACAACTTACTGTGTGTCTTTGTGCGTCAGGATGTGGGTCTGGCTTTAAGGACGCTATTGGCCACAGTGGATGAGACTCTACCTCAACTTCCTGCCAGCACACACAGAGAGGTAGACACACACACACACCCTCATCATGGCCTTAGCACCTTTTTTTTCCTTTGTGTGTGTGTGTGATGCTGCTAACTTGGTGCTAACTTGCGACACTCTGCTCCGTCACACAGATCGAGATGGCCCAAAAGCTGTTGAACTCTGACCTGGCAGAGCTGATTGGGAAGATGAAGTTAGCCCAACAATATGTGATGACCAGGTTGGTAAATGCGTTTCTTGACATATAAAAAGGGAGGGGCTGTCGAGAGTTGAATTTAAGAGCTTTGTGATATGTCCTTTGCTTAATCATAATATAAAAAAGTTCCAATTTTAATAGTTTTTGATAAAATATAAAAAACTAGAGACGTAACATATTTTGGGTTTTTTTTTAAGTTTTTCTTTATTCAAATTTTTTGGCTTCTGAATCCACGAGCTTTTTTGTTTGTCGCATCTTTCATAAATGCTTTCTTCAAAACTGCCCTTTTTCAGCCTCCAGCAGGACTACAAGAAACAGATGCTGACAGCTGCTCACGCGCTCGCCGTCGACGCCAAGAATCTGCTGGATGTCATCGACCAATCCCGGCTGAAGATGATGGCCCAGTCCCGCCCGCACTAGCCCCTGCGTCGGCCCCGAGCTGACCGACGGGAGCGACGGCGCCGCCGCCCCTCCCGTCGGCGAACAGGGGGGGGGGGCGCTAAAGACTGGTGGGTTCGTGACGTCAGGCGGCGGCGTGCGAGAGTTGACGGAGACGGACGCTTCCCCATCGCCGCGGAGGACGGCGGCCCTGATGACAGCCTGTGAAAGACTCTTTCGATGTTGAACCCTGCGCCAGCCGAGCGAATCAGATCACCTGGGATTAAGAATCTCCACCACTGTGACTTTCATACTACAACAAACCAGAGCAAAAACCCCTCCTGAATCAGGGACTTGGCAGCTTCGCTCTCCTCGGACTGGAACGCGACGGCGAGGGAGGGCGAGGAGGTGCGGGCGGGCGGGTGTGCGGGGGGGCCCGGCGGCCTCGGCTCGGAAAACAAGGTGGGAGCGACTTGGACGTGGAGGTCTCGGGTGGATCGGTTTCGACCATCACTTTCTGCGGGGGGGACGGACAGCAGCCTCATCATCTGTCCTCGGTGGACTCTGCTTCCTCAGCTCAAACAGCCTCCCATCAGCATCCGCGCAGGCCAGACCGCGTGCTTTCTGCCGGCCGCGCGGCGCTGCTCGCTGGGGGCCGTAACAACCGTGCGGGTTCACAGCCTCCTGGCCGCGGCGTCTCCGGCGGCCTCCTCTCTCCTCCATCCATTCCCGCGTCCATTCCCCTCCGTCTCACCAGCTCTTATTTATAGACTCAAATTGCAGAGGAGGAGACGGAGGGAGGAACGGGGAGTCGACTCAACCAGGGGGGACAATCCCGCACCGCTCCACTGCCTGAAGAAGGAACAGCCTGTCCTCCTCCTCCTCCTCCTCCTCCTCCTCCTCCTTCTCTTTCACTCCCCTCCTTCTTCCTCCCTTCACTCCTCTCCTCCCGCAGTCTTCCTCAGCTCCTCTCTGAGCAGGTTTTAAAAAAAGACTCCAAATGTGAAGAATCCAACCCCTGGCTGGGCAAACACCGCAGACAGGAACCCCCTCCCACATCTCTTTTTTCATTCAGCTGGCTCCATGTTTTCGTCTTGTTTCGATGCGGCCTCTCCCCTCCGTGTACGCCACCTGATGTTCAGTCCCATCAAAGACTGGTGTGCAGAAATTACAACACCTTGTGGATTCAGCGATTTCCAGGACACAAGTTCTCACGTCGGGTCCCCGAGCTTCTACCAAAACTGTTCCTTTTTTGAGGGGGCGGGGGGGGGAGATTTCTCCCCCTGTTTTTGTTCCCCCTCTTCCTGTTGAGCCCCTTGGAATCGTTCAGATATTCCTCCTATAAATAAACCTGCCTTTAAGTGTCGACTCACCGTTTGAAAAGTGTGTTTCCCGGCAGATCTGACACGTGGAAGGAGTTTTCCATCAGGTGCAACACTTAGGAAAAAGCCCCCCCCCCCTTCCTTCTACCTTAACAGTCATCCTCGGGGGGGGGGGCAAAAACTCACATGACTGGAACTCTTTCCTCTTCAAAACACTGAACTGAATATACAGAAAGATCACACGTGTCTTTGTTAATATCGACCCCACTTGACATATTGCTATACGACATATACTGGTGACTGTACCAGTATAGCATGGGATACTGGTATGGGAAGCAGCATATTTGCACAGCACCAAAATGAAAACACACACACACACACACACACACACACACACGTCCTAACGTTTTCGGGCCCTGTTTTACCCAGGTGAGATCTCCATGTTTAGCCAGCAATGAATCTATCAAATGTCTGGGTAAAAAAATGGGATCCAATTGTAAAAAAAAAAAATGATGATGATGATAAGATGAACGAAGACGACCACACACAAGAAAACAAAACAATCTATTTTATCTTCTTGTCGTTGCGTAAATCTGCTCATGTTGGTATATTGTAAGCTATACTGGTGTGTACCACTGGTGAATTGTACAGAACTCGTACTAGTAAACACTGGTTTTTATTTTGTCTCCTGGGCCAAATCGGCCTTCCTGTCAAATAGGAGGAAAAAAAAAGAACACAATGAAATAAAATATTGGTGAAATGGAAACCCGTCTGTCTGCTTTATTCTAAAATTCCAGGTAATATTGTGGAGAAGTACTGAAGAAACGCTAAAGTGTTCAAGGTAAGTGATTGTTCTGCCAGGGACTCTCGCATGACGAATGAATTCTCGATAGCAGGCCTGGATGTGTACAGATGTATATGAGTATGAGCTGGTTGTTACTTGTGCAACTCATATGGTTCAAATTCCTCACATTTTAGGGGTGAAATGTACATGAAAATGTATTCAAGTGTAAACCATTTTTCAATTGGCAAGATATTTTTTATTTTACAAAATCAAGCAGGAAAAAGTTCCAAACAAATGCTGCTCAGGCAAACAAAGTAACATCGGGAACAACTTGGCAAGAGCATAAAAAAAGCTGGATTGAACAGCACAGAGCTCCAGTGTGCTGAGTGAACACTTGACACATTCTCTTTTCAAGCAGCCGCTTTTGTTTCATTGAATGCAAAACAAGCTGATAAATGTTTTCATACTGACCACTTTGCGCTTTTTGGGGTTTTTTTTGCAGTATCCTGACAGCGAAAGTAACTTGCAAAATGTAGCGGGGAAGACTTCATCAGGGGACATTTTATATACAAGAGAAACAGTAAATCTACCCAGAAGGTAGCGAGTTAGCACCCTGTGACACCCTGAACTTTATCCCCCCCACCCAGCTCAGACTGATGTGTCAAACAACAGAAATGTCACTTTTTCTCATTTTGTTTGTTGACAAGTTGTTTTTTTTAAAAGCTTCACATTGCACGGTTTAGCTTTAAGGTGCTGATTTGTAGCAATGCGATTTAAGTCCATCTCAGCTGGACCATCGATCCAAGCTGTTGCTAAGCAACGAAATGTTTATAGAGCAGCAGGGTCTCATCGGGAGAAAGAAGGTTTAAGGACGGCAGACATGCAGTGTGGCGTTTGAGGACATCAGGAGGAGGAAAAAAAAACTATACAAATCCAGAATTTCTGGAATTTGGTCCAATAGTGCCGCAAAAATAAACTGCAGAAGCATCAGACAAATATACAAATGCAGCAACAACAACAGCAGCAGCCATTTCCCATCTATTTACCTTGGAAGCCCCCGAAAAACTCCCTTTGGGCCTTGAAGGCCCTGGACCCTGCCCATCCATTTGTTGAAGCTAATGATGAGTAAATATACGTGACTTAAAATTGCCTCTGCTTGAATTACCATCTTTGTCTGTCATGCTTGTTTTATCTTTTTTTAGTTTTATCAGCAAATAAAGGAAATAAAAGACTTTAAAACTTTTCTTTGTTTCCAGTGCGGATATTAAAGGGTTATACAAGCTTGCTGCTCCTCCCTCGGACCCTCGTTGACCTTTGAATTGTCCAAACCTCACCGTGATGCCACACGGTGACAGCCAGCACCATGTGATCGCAAAAGCCTTCAAAATAAAAGCGGCGAGCCTTGAATTTTAGAAAGAGTCTCGGCGACAAAGACAATCATGTCCGAGTCCATTTTCGACAAGCATGGAGGGAGCAAACTCTCGTGTTCTCTGGCGCCCCCATGAGGAAGTTCTGTGACACTAGATTGTGTTAATTTTGAACTGCAATGTTGGGGGACAGAAACGCTCATCTCCCAGAGCTTCATCAAATATTTCAAGCTGAATACTTCTGCAAGAGACAAAGAGAGTCGGACTGAAAAGAGACAAAGTGTGTTCATGAGTTCGAAGCTTCATGTTCGATCACCAGTTTTCAATCGACACCGAGTCACAAACTTGAAGCCTCGAACTTCCTCATGGGTCTTGTGAAGCGCAGACTCCAGCCAATCGGTTCACTTTTTAAGTCGCGTCTGTCGTCATGGGACGCAGCAGGAAAATATACAGGCGAGACGCTTGTGTGTTGAATGAGTCGGCTTGCTGCAGCGGTAAAAGGGAAGCTCGATCGTTGCCAAACAGAGGGCAGCAGCAGGAGTCTGGAGGAGACAGGTGCTGCTTGCGTCTCTGTCCCACATCCCACAGGCTGATCGCTCCCCGTCTGTGCTTTTGTGCATGTGCTCCAGGTGGGGACGAGTCGCCTCCTTGTCACTGAGTCTTCATTTTCTTGGCGTGGCCGCAGCACTCTCGTTTTCTGGGCCTGGCAGCGAAGCGCCTGGTGAGGAAAGGACGCGGTTACGCCGACGGGTGGGAACACGCGTCCGCTCAGGTGGACGGTGCGGCCTGAGCAGAGAGTGCGGGGGTTTGGACGCATGTGTGAGGCTGAATGCCCGCAAATACCGTCGCTGGTAGAGGTAGAGGAAGAAGAGGAGCTCATCTCTGAAGCAGGAGAGCTGGTGGGAGGAGGAGAAGGCTCCCGACGAGGAGAAAAAGGAGGCGCAGGAGCACAGGTCGGAGATGAGCGTGTTCACTCCCTGCGGAGGAGAGGAGGAGCGACTGAGTACCGGCGCCTGTGTAAACGCAACGGAGACGCACCGATCTTCGGCTGTTTCAGCTCGCGACTGCATCGGAGGAGCGCTCACCCGGTACAGCAACACTGCCCCCTGCAGGTGGCTCACTGACTTCAACTGAGCCAAAGAGAAGGGAGAAGAAACACAGAGGAGGACGTCTTTTAGTCACTGATCACAGGATCATGAGCAGCGCGTCAGGTATGTAGAGTTCATGCTGCGGCGCAAACCTTATAGTTAATGAAGAGCTGAGGGGCCATAGACAGGAAGCCAAAAGCATACACGCCTGAGAGCATCAGAACGTGGAAGGAAAATGTCAGGGAACACCAATCTTTCTCAAACAAACCACTCCGGCTTTGACTGTCTCGTGATTGAGTTTGTTTCCATGGAGACAGAGAGGATAATACTCACCGGTCACCAAAGTGTTGACCAACCAGGAGTAATAACTGTTGAAAGGAAACGATCCAGTGTCAGAGGTGCACAATCAGTGGAGTCTTTACTCTTTACAGGAAACATTGAGGTATGACTCTACTATAAAATCCGCACAACTTCAGGCAGCATTCTGCCTGAATACTGCCTGAATACTGAATACTGAATACTGAATACTGTGAGACGCAGTATTCTGGGAGAAAACTCCGAGAAGAGGTGTTGGAGATGTGATGAAGCGCAAGTCGCATGGCAGAAAGTTGAGCGAGCGGATCGGGTCACCTCTTCTGACGCAAGTAGGCCAGCGAGAAGACCGCCCCGCTGATGCACAGGGGATAGACCAAGTAGGACAAGTATCTGGACGCCTGGCGGGGACAAAAACAGAGTTTTGAGACGAAAACGAGGCCCGAAGGCCCAGTTCACTCGTCAGAGCTGTAACCGAGGGCAACCTGGCGCACCTGCGCATCGTACTCCGCCGTCTTCCGCTCGTCTTCGTCCAGCTTGTTGAGCTGCTCGGCGGGGGGGGGGGGGACACACAGACAAGCAGGCGGCCCGGGGTTAAACTCGGCGACCTCGGCACGCGTGCGCCGTGGCTAAGACGCGCCGTACTCACGTGAAACTTGCTGCTTTTGCCGTGCAGCTGGATCTTAAACACTTTGAAGACCTTCCACACCTGCGGGGAAAAAAACGGCGGGTTAAAGGCGGCCCGGTCTGCGTTTGAGGGGGGGGGGGGACCGGGGCCAGTGATGTCGCGTACCTCCACGCAGGCTCCCAGACCCACGGGGAGGAGCACCAGCAGGCTGGTCTCCTCCAGGAGATGGAGGAAGATGAGCAGAGTGCTGAGGCTCCGCCACAGAACTGGGGACGGACACACAGACAGCGTCAGCGATTCCTCCGCCAACGGTCCGCGCGGGCCGTTTCAAGCGAACGCGTCACGAGTCGAAAATGTCGCGACCGGGAGAAGAGACGCAGGGCGATGACGATCACCTGACTTCCTGGACATTCCCACCATGCTCTTCTTCTTCCCCCACGAGCTGATGTCATTTTTAAGCGCCAGAAATTCACAGATGAGCTTGGGAGCAAAAAAACAAACATTCGTGACCTTTGATTTCTGACGATGAAAGCTGCGACTCGGCAAACTCTCACTTGTATCGCTGTGATCACTGCCGTCAGCACTAAAAGGTAGAGATTGGATCCCACCAGCGTCTCTTTGATCTCGTCGACGTTTTCCTCCGTGAAGCCTGATAAAAAAACAAACAAAGGAGGTTTATCTGATGATCAGATACGGAACAGAGTGAGAGGTCTGATAAACTGAATCGAGCTCCGAAACTTCTCAGACCTAACGAAGAGCCCTTTACCTTTCACGCTTCAAAGCAACAGCTCTGAATCGTTCCCGTCTTGCTCTCGACTCACCGAACTGTCTCAGGGAGTAGACGATGTCCTGCAGATGGACCCAGAACCTGAATCCCCTCAGAGAGATCCCCTCGTAGGACACAGTCAGAGGCAGCTGGGCGGTGCTGCTGTTGATCTCCTGTCCCACAGAGAGAGAGAGAGAGAGAGAGAGAGAGAGATGCGAACAAACAGTGTGTATTGGCTTAGGAAACGCGAGACAGAGTCTTCGTGAACGCGCTGTGAGGAGACGAGTCCCACCATGAGGTCTCGGACCCTGAAGTTGAGCTCGTTGACCAGGATCAGCGGCAGGTAGAGCATCTGTCTGCTTTCGTGGGAGCTGCACAATGAACCGAGAACAACCATTACAGTCCAATTGTGACACTTGATCTCGCAAATATATGGAAGGATGGATGTCTGGACAAAGAAACTAAAAGATGTGACATTGCATTTTGGGTTTGCGCCGTGCAGAAAGACAGAAATCTGTGAAGGTCAAGAAAACACTCATAATTCTCCACTCTATTCTTAGCAGTAGATTTGTTACTTTAAGTGCTGGGATTGCTTTATTTATAGACTTTTCCACTGGGATACGCTGTGAAAAGTGGTTGACAGTGTATGAGGGTAAGTCTACGTCAGACGGATCTTCATTCGGCGGAGTGCTTTCAGCCCCTCCGGGGTTCAGGCCTGACGCGCAGCAGTGATACCGCTGCAGTCAGCAGCTCTCTGGGAGCCCACCTGCCTCCGCCCCCCCAGAGCCGCATGTGACCTACACTCTCATGTAGCGGCGCACGTCGCTGGGAAGCCCCGCCTTGTTGAAGGTGAAGTCCTCCGACATCACGGTGACTGACAGGTGAGGCCTCCAGTGGGACGCCGGGCGCTCAGATCCCGGACCGGAGCCCTGGCGGAGCCACAGAACGACGCGTATTAGCCGGGAAAGCCGTCCCCGGGGGAGGGGCGCGGCACCCCTCCAAAACCCGCTTCGTCACACTCCACCTTCGGCGTGGCGTCCTTCGGCCCCTCCACGTGCGCGGGAGGGATGTAGGTGGTGAGCAGGGCGGCGGCGTGGACCTCTCTGTTGTCCTCCAGAGGAGAGACGCCCACTTTGTGAACATAGACGACGGCGTACAGAGAGCCGTTGGCGCGCGTCTCCTCCGGCAGGGACACATTCACCTGCCTGCGCGCGGAGAAAGGAGTTTAACGCGACGCTGCTGAAACCGTTCGAACTGTGAAAACATCATTCAAAGGATTTTCGACCACTGAGACGCCTCTAAGTTTTGGCTCGCTGGAGAATCGCTGACAGACGCATCAGCACACCAAACCTACCTGGTAAATGTGGAGTGAGGGTCAAAGGGGTCGATTTTCACCTCCAGGTTGAGCGGGCTGTTGTCTGGCACCAGACATGTAAACACACTCATCTGAATAACAGAGAGGAAGCTTGAAAACACTTTGTTGGGTGAAATTGAAAAGATCGTGTCGGAATATGAAGCAAAAACAGATCAAATCATCCGATTTATAGGACTAAACACTCTGTTTTGAACAAAATGGAAAAAACTACGGTGCACATGTGAACATGGTGCTGTTGCACTGCTTTCTGGCAGCATGATTAAATTGTAAATATGGTATAATAGGTGGGGGTTTTAATTAATAAAAGATTAATAAACGCACAGTAACTAAACGATTCCTGTTTGTGGTAAACTACACGATGGTCCCAGGTGATCTTTACTGAAGCAGCAGAGCAGCTCAGCTGGATGTGACAGATGTGACAGACGTGGTCGTAGTAAAGCGAGGGAGGGGGGGGGGGGCTACTGACCCGTAGCCGGGGTCTGGCGGCCAGGTAGGAGGAGATGCAGTGCTC
>JASSRZ010000007.1:12853825-12868263 GCA_032164315.1 Malacoctenus gilli
GAGCCCCTCCCCCTGTGACGTCAGTGAAAAACTGATGTGAAAAAAAACTCCCTGAAACAGACCGTTTCTACCACCATAGAAACTGAATGGAGCGGCACGCTGGATCTCTCAAACATGAGTTTATGTGAAAAGAGGGGCGCTGCTCACTTGTCTGAATGAGCTTTCAACACTGTCACACTGTGAATAGCTGAAGAAAGTCGAAATAGCATAATAGGGCTCCTTTAACACCAAAGGCAGGAAAAAAACTGAGATGAACAGCCTTACACCAGTGTCAGTCTGAAGAGAAACACAGCGACCACTAGGAGTTTAGACTCCAAAAATAATTCCAAGTCAATCAAATTACGTTTTATACAGAGAGCAAGATGTGAGATGTAATCGGCGTTTACTCTGTTTCTGTAGTCTGTGCTCTGTCTCTGTCTCTCTCTCTCGCTCCTGTAGTCTCGGCTCTCCTTCTACCTTCCTGCAGTGGGACCTCAGGAATTTGGGTGGGCAATGAGCTGTCAGTTCTGGGTCTGGTCCAGCTGGATATTTCTTCCTTGAAAACGGAGAGTTTTCCACGGTTTCGCAGTTGCTGATGCCGCCCATGTGGAATTCTTTCGCTGCACAGCTTTTGAATGTAAAGCGCCGCAAGATAGCAATGTTGTAATTGGTGCTCTATATATATATAACGACGTATTGAAATAGAACAAGTTTGGCACTCCCGAGTTGGACTTTATCTGACAGAAATGCATGTAACTCAAGGCCGTGTGTCTCTGGCATGAATGGAACCATACAATATGCATGAGGCTGCTCTAGTTCTTTTTCTTTGTTGTGCCTGAAAAACTCTAAGTACATCATACTTGTCGGGACTGACCGACCTTACGGCACGAGTTTACACGTATGTATCGGGTTGGGACGGAGCGTTGGAGCAAGAGTTGAAAGAAGACAATCGGTCGCGATGGGTCGACTAACGACGGGTTGTCAGCGTCAGGATGAGGTCACGGTTCGAGTCATGCATTCAGTTGTAATTATTAAGGCCGGAGTTGGTGACTGGGGAATCAATTACTTGCCTCTTTGTGCTTGTGCCTGCATAAAAAGCCGGGGTTAGCTCTGCTGGTAGCGTGTCTTCATCATACCAGCGCATTGTGTACATTTTCTGTAATCATTTTACACTCGAGGAGTCCACTCAGGGCCCGTGGGCGCCCTGCTCCTGTCACCAACAAGGGGGGGTAAGCGGGTGGTAGGATGGGGGGGGGGGCCTTAAAGTTGCGGTGTTGACTCTGATGTGATCTGACACGCCGCTCGACTTTTCACCAGACATGACGGCGTGTGGAAGGGGAAGGAAAATGTGAAAATTGAGTGAGAAAAGGGAATCATTATGCAGAGAATCAGGCACCTCAAACACATCCTGCCGCAGGTGTTAGGTGTCACAGGAGCGGCCACACTAGCAGAAGAAGGAGCGTTGAAAGCTCGTACGTGCGCAAAGTGAAAACGACAATTTCAGTGCAGAGTTGGGTCGCAGCTAATAAATGAGAACAAAACTAAACCCGAGGAATGTCGAGTGAAGCCCTCAAGCGGCGCTGTCTTTATTTTTCTCGAAACCGTCGTGACTCCGTGTCGCTCGGATCAAACGTACGCGTTTTATTCCCGGTCATGCCTCCACTGAGGCAGCGGAACGGCAGCACGGAACACACCTTGGTCTCGAAGCGGGAAGTTCCGGCCCCGCCGACGGCGGGCAGCCACGACAGCGCTGTCACCTGCTTGAAAGGCACGGACAGACTGTGTCGGGGGGTTCTGTAACTTTATCGCAGGTGAGTTTGCTGGCGTGACAACCAGGAAATCAAAAGGCGCCCGATCAGCCCAGCGATTCACAAAAAGCCAAACACTCTCGAGGAGGGATGGAAACATTGCAGCGTATTTTTGCCTCCCTCTCCGCTTCTCTAAGCCGCTCCTCTTGGGGGGGGGGGGGGGGGCTACTGACCTGTAGCCGGGGTCTGGCTGCCAGGTAGGAGGAGATGCAGTGCTCCCCTCTGCCTCGGTCGCAGGGTTTGGTGTTGAGGAAGCCGTACAGCAGCCAGGCGGTGTGCAGCATGTACACCACGAACACCCCGAGCGCCAGCTTCGCGAAGGAGCTCCGCTTACCGCCGCCGCCGTCGCCGCTGCTGCTGTCCGCCGGTTTGGAGTAACAGGACGGGAACATGGCAGCCTGCGGTGGTCTGTTTGAGAAGAGAAGCCGTCAGACCGGGAGAAGTAGAGAAACCAAAATACTAATGGTGGAGAGCGATCGCGATGCTGGGACGGCGCGTCGAACAATCTGATCCCCCACGTTTCCTGCCTGCCACAAGCATCCTTCCGGTGGTCCGCATCCAGCAGAGGGATGCTGATGCTGACTACACCCACACTCACACCGACCCAGGCAGGCTGAGCAGCCGACACACGGCGTCACCCTGGAAACATGTTAGCCGAACAAAAACTACAGTTTAGCATCGATTTGTTATTCTTGTTCTATCTTGATTCCTTTTTTTTTTTTTTTTTTTTTGCTTTTTGAATTTTTCTTTTTAGCTCTTCAGTTTTTTACTGTTTTATTTAACGTTTTGTCAATCAATTTGTTCCAGTTTAAAAGCTCTCTCTCTTTTTAGAATATTGCAGGACGCCTTCTTTCGCAAATATTACAACTTTTGTTGTTTGGAAATTAGATTTTTCCTTTAAATTTTGTACATAACTCAAGAAACCTGAAGGTTTTGTATCCTCACATATTCAATTGTTGTCGTTTTTCAATCATGTATTTTAAAAATAATAATAAAACAGACGTCGCTGTACATTGTTAATCGTCACAACAAACACGTGTCAAGAGAAATAGTAAAATAAAAATATTTGGCTCTCATATATCGTCTTTATCAGTTAAAATACTTAATTCCTAAGTAACCCTTTTAGGGTTTTTACGGAAGTCAGTTGAACTTATCATTTTTTTATCACCTAAGTCTACTTTCAATGTTATAAAATGTATTTTTTTTTATCTTCCCTCAGTGACCGTCTGTGCTTGAACTGATGTTTTGCGGTTGGAGTGACTTCCCCGTGCAGAGACGATCTTGGCGGGGCCGCGGTGCATTGTGGTCCCGCGCGGTGCTCTTGCCTCTGTCCTCCTGCCTGCTCTCCCCGCATCATGCTAACCCCGGAGCGCCGCGTCTGAAGCGGGACTGAGCGCAGTGAGAGCAGTGTCCCGTCGCAGCGTGGCCAGCGGCAGCTCACGAGGGGGTCGTCGGCCGTGACCGTGTTTGTTGGGGTCGCAAGTCGTGACGGTTTGTGAGAGTGACACGTGCCGCAGCGGTGACAGCTAGCATAACAAACTGAGCCCCGCGAAGAAAGTTGGAGGAGGCAGCGCGTGCACGCGGGAGGAGGGGAGTGTCACTCATCGTGTCTGCAGGTGCGACCACTCCCCTCAGGATAACTTGGAGCGCGACCGAGGAAATGACTCGGTGACCGGTGGACTTTCCTCGCTACGAGCCCCCTCTTATCTCTGCCTATGGAGGCTGCGGCTTCTCTCCATCACCTCCTCCTGCATGTTCCAGTGACCTCCTCGCTGTGCTGAACCTCAGCTGAGCCAGAGCAGCATGGCGGTTCGCGTGAAGGCCGCGGTCAGACTGCACAGGTGGATGCTGGCCGGCTGCAGGAACTGGACCAGGAACACCTTTGTGAGGGACCCTCTTCCTGAGATGCTTGGTGGTCCTTTCTCCTCCAGAGTTGGAGGGAACCGAACTGTAGTTCTGAGCAGCTGTTCATCCAGCGGGAGTAAAAAGTTGGGACTGTTCAGCGGGACTCACAGGGACGCTTCAGCCGCTCTGAGGCTCAGGAGAGGATCTCAGTTTGTGGCTCCCTGGAAGGAGAAACTCCTGCAAGGAGGAGCGACATGGCCTGGTGAGACTGGAGCGTTGGAGTCGCACACTCATCGCCACAGCTCAGCCGTCAAACACCATCGACGATATCGTTGTAAAATTACAAAACAGTTCTTCAAAACTGACCTCAGAAACACCAACATTTTGAAGGCTGACAGTCTGAATCCTCTGAGACACACACACCTCCTCAAACACACAAAAATAAACCCTGACTCAAAAGACAAAGAGACACAATTCACCAAAAAGCAACACATTTTTTTCATGTTTTTTTCCTTTTTTAGAAGCATGGTGGTGGTCTGTTGCAGTGTCTCCTAATCTGCTCTTGACAGCAGAACGTTAAATATTAGAGGCCATGCAAAGACACAAGTATGTGAGTTTTAAGGCTTGATGAGCTTGTTGTGCCTTTTCACTATACAGCTATATGCTCCTGTAATGAGCCTAAAGCTGTTGGATGTGTTTGTCCTCCACACAACCTCACCCTTTGTCAATATAAACCTTCCTCATGACGGTTTTTTCCAGAGCCTCTAAGAAATGCTGCAAGAATCTCTGATTTGACAAAAGTACACACACACACAAAGCAGGGGCCTTCAAAATAAAACCAGCGGGGAGTTTCTTAGGCCCGTTCCAGGCTTCCAGAAAGTCTCATTTCTGATTGGAATAGAATCGTTTGCTTTCACATGCGGTTCTGAACTCGGTCTTGTGTTTGGACAGTGTCCTGCGTCCGCAGTCGGGTGACGGACACGTCTCTCTCCAGCGTGCCTCCATCTTTCGTCGTGGTAAGACGCGCTGCGCGTTCCCGAGAAACTTCACCGAAACACACGGGGAGGTTTTGCTTCGTTGTACATTGGTTGAAGCTGCGGTTTGTGGATGGAAGTGAACAAAGGTTTTTGTTCAACTCCAGATGCAGTTTGACCAAGACGGCAACGTGACAACATTTGGTAAGTTGAGCCTTATTCATTCTGTGAAACACTGTAATTCATGTATTCATTTTTAAACTGGTGACAACGTTGTAGTTGACAGCGATGACGCGTGGTCTCTTCCCCCGACGGAGGGACCGCCCTCTGCAGATTGCAGACCTAGAACATTCACTCTGCTATTGCAGGTGATGTTGTGTTCTGACCGTTAATAGGCCGTATCGATCCCGGTGACTCTGTGGTGTTCGCTCATATTTTTGCCGAATAAGACGCGAAAATCTGCCCGCATCGAATCCGTCTTGTGGAGAGAGCGAGTGAATCGTCTGGGCTCCTCTCAATGTGCTTTTGCGTTGCAGAGAAGAAGAAGACGGAGCTCTGCCAGGAGCTGAGTCTGCAGGCCCGAGACCTTCGCTTCCAGCACAGCACCAGCCTCACTGCCAGAAACAACTGCATCATAATACGAATGGCGGTGAGTTCCCCCCCCCCACCGCCACAGGGGCAGCAACAAGCTTAGATTTCTGTCAACTTGACAAATAAAGCGTGGAAAAATAGATATTTGGTGTGTTTTAACATAGAAATAAGACACATTTCCACAATTATGTGTGTGTCTCATTTTACTAGAATATATTTATTTCTCTGTTCAATGAAGAAAAATCGTTGAGAGTTATTAAAAGAAATCAAACCAGCCCGAGCGAGGACATTGTCGCTTTTGAACCACGGTCACGTGTTTTTCATTGGGAGTCTTCTTGTAGGTGAAGTAGTACCAGCAGTCGTCTTTGTTGCGCTCCTTGCAGTGTACTCTGAACTCTTCAGGTCCAGGCAGGTCATTGACAGTGGCCACCGTTGTCATGTTGAAGTAGTTACAATCCGTCTCACACCTGCAGAAGAAGGGACGAGCACAGGCAGGCTGACGAATGTCGGAGCGTCCGGTGTTGGAGCAAAATTCCCAAAACAATAGATTTTTGATTTTGGAAATTGTTCCAGCAAGGAGGACTCGTTGACTCGGGATGATTCCACACCACGTTTCCAGGCACTGCTTCACAATAAAAGCCTGTTGATTTACCAGGTAAAGCTTTGTAGCACCTGGACAGGTAACCACCCCCTCACCCACCCACCCACCCACCCACACTCAAGGAGCCCCTGCAGTCTTTGCACAGCGGTGCCTCAATCAGACCAGAAGAAGAAGTAGTCAGAATTCATGCAAATGAGTGCTTTGCCATTTGGACAGGAAATGTGTTGGGGGGGGGGGGGATAAAACTCACCTGTCCATCATGTCCCCGATCCCATATGCACGACACTCCACACATGAGCTCATTTGCGTGCAGACGCCCGGACAGGTGGGGCAAATTTCACACGTGGGCCCCTGGAATTTGACGTCGGTGCAGTGACACGCGCCACACTCGCAGGACCCTCTGCCGTTACAAATCTCCCCGTTTTTTGCCAGACAGTTGGAGACGTCGGTGCTGCAGTCGCACCCTTCGCCGCCCCAACCGTCGTTGCAGATGCATTTGCCACACTCGCACTTGCCGTTGCCTCCACACAATCTGTTGGACGATACGTTATTGGCGCGTGGAATGCGGCACCGCATTGGCAGTCAGGTGACAGAGAAGGTACCTATTGTTGCTGGATGGACACATGAAGTTGTTGCACTCGCAGTACTGCCCGCTGTACCGCTCGTTTGGATCGATTCGTTTGCTGCACTCGCAGCCGCCCATCACGCACGTGCCGTGGTCGCTGCACAGCGGCGCCTTCGAGTCAGGACGGCAGTAATCGTCACCCCGTACAAAGAAAGGGTCGACGTCCGTCTGGCAGCGCTCTCCTTCGTAGGCGTCGTCGCACTCGCAGTGGCCGCACACGAGGGCCCCTTTGCTGTCGCAGGTGGGGCTGCGCTCCTCTCGCTGTAGCGAACAGTCACAGTGACCTGTGGGAGCACACGTCGCCGTTCCAGTGCAAGTGTCGGTGTGAACGGGCCTCCCCTGCGTGTCTCTGCAGACTTACACTGCAAGTTAAGGTTGATCTTCACTCTTAGTAGCGAGTGTCTGCTTGCAATCCGAATGATCCACGGCCCCGTCATGTTCTCCTTCCTGCTTGGACACTGGGGAGCCTCCACATTCACCTGCAACCAGCAGATGACCACGATCAGGGTTTTTGTTGACACCACGAATGAAGAGCAAAGGCTTCTCTTTGTCATAAAGCCGTCTCGGATCATCCTGAAACGGTGTGGGGCCTCCTCCTGTCTTACCTGCACCAGCATTGGGTTTCCATGCAGCTTGCTTTCGAGGGAGGCCTTGATCCCTGATTTGGGCCAGCTCTGCTCCAGGCTCAGCTCTCTGACGGAGCGGTCCGTCGGCATGGTGACGTTCAGGAGGAAGGACTCGGTCTTGCCCGGCCTCATATTGATGGAGACTTCCTGAGGCTGCAGGAACACAGTTTTGGACGGAACTGGTTCCGTGCTGGGAGAAAGATGCAAATTACCCATCAGAGAGGAGAACTGAATAATTTGAAGGCTTTACCACTTCTTTTTTTTTAAAACAGTAAACCTTTATATTGAAAAATGCACAGTTATATGGTTTAACTAAGACAAAAAAAGGTGGTAATGTAATGGAAGACGCAAGTCTGACGTTAATCGTGAGGCCTCACAGAAACATAGAAAACAGTCAATATTTTTGAGATTGTTTGACAAACTCGTGACTGTTTCAAAATAAAGGCCTCAGCCAGCAAACTCTGAAACTTCTATGTTTAAAAGACTCTGTTTTAGTTGACAATACAAGATAATTGATTAAAAAAAGAATCTTTAATCATTCGTGCAACTTTGTGCTTTGATGTATTTCATTTTTGATTCTGTTGGTTTGTATTTGTTCAAGCATATGTTGCTCGTTTAACATCCACAGTAGGCAGACCTTTTCCAGAAAAAGAAAAGACAAGGTTCTTTGCTGCCTTTCTCTGTAGTTCCCTCAACTTTAATTATTAAAAGACCCAAAATGGTCAAAACACAAACAATAGGACTGTGCATGAGCCTTGAAGCAGGATTCCTACCTGGGCTCGTTCAACAGAAACGCCACGTTTCCCTGCGGGTTGTACACGTGGCTCTCCTCACAGCCAGCTTCCAGCAGCCCCTGCAGCGTGTGACATCGAACGGCGGCGTTGGGGGCGCCGCACCACGCGCACTCGGGCCCGGCCTCGATGCATCTGTCGCAGCTGGAGGCCGACTGCAGACACTTTTGTTCTTGGGCCCCGCTGAGCGTCAGCGGGAGCAGCAGCAGCAGGCAGAGGAAGGGCAGCTTCACAGCCATCCCGCAGGCATTGGGATGACGGCTCGGAGGAGTAGTTCGGAGGTTTACCTGACGTATCAGAAGCCTTCTGCGCCGGAGCTGGGAAGTAGGATGTCAGCTGTGTTTCAAAGTGCACAAGTGTGTCTGTTTTCAGTGTCTAACGGAGGCTTTTTAAAGCAAACAATCAAATAGCATGCACAGCTTCACTGATCAGGTGGCTCCCTTCAAATATTTACCGATGTGGGGATCAGAGTACATGGCTGACGTCCTCTCCTGACCTTGCGTTCACCCCCCCCCCCCCCAGTCTTTGAAAGCCATCCTGACCCCTCACTCCCTCATGGTGCTGGACTTCCGGGGTCTGGGGCTGGAGCGCTGGCTGGTGCTGGAGCTCGCCTCTCAGCTGGCGTCGCAGACCAACTCCCTGCCCTTTGAGTTCAGGGCCCTGGAGGCCATCCTGCAGCACAAGGTCAGACGGATCACAGAGACACAACGCCGCGGCGCCGTTTTGGCCCAGTGCCAAGTGCGTTTGTCCATGTGCGTCTTTGTGTGTGTGTGTGTGTCGACAGGTAAACGCCCTACAAACCCGGGTGAACGATGTGGAACCAGTCATTTTGGACACGCTGGAGTCTCTGGTGGATCCCAAAATCCTTTCCGCAGACAGAAGCAAGCTGCACGTACTGCTGCAAAACAGCAAGAGGTAGCGCACGCGCAAGCACAGATAATGATTGATACAACCAAGCAAAGAGGTGAAGACGGCTCCTTTATTCATTCAGGGTTCGTCTCTCCTCTCTTGTGTCTCTTTCAGCCTGTCGGAGTTGGAGACGGACATTAAAGTTTTCAAGGACTCCTTGCTGAAGATTTTGGATGAGGACGAGATCATTGAGGAGCTCTGTCTCACAAAGTGGACAGACCCCCGGGTTTTGTAGGTTATTTGTGTAACTTGATCATAGACGCCCACTCCGTTTTGCTTGATTGGGCAGTTTGTTTGAATCTGTTGTAACGTCAGTGTTAGCAGATAAAGAACAGGTTTGGTCATCTTCTGCAGGCTAAAGTCTCATTTCCTTTTGGAGTGTGTCCCTCCTTCGTAAATGAGGTTAGGAGAATTACTGTGGCTGAAAGTTGTGGGGATTCAGTGAGACTCGGGTCACACAAAAAGTGTCTTTATTCAGTCTAATACCACAATCCACAAGTTGGCCTTTGAGTATTCTCTCAAGTCGGTATAAGAATACTGTTGATCAGCCATGAACTGAAATCAAAGGACTCCAAAAACGCTTTGTCTGCCTTCCTTTGTAGCGAGGAGAGCAGTTTGGGGATCGACCAGGCAGAGGAGATGGAGCTGTTGTTGGAGAACTACTACATGCAGGTAGGGACACTCCTTCAATTATCCTGAATGACCACAGGGCAAACAGACTATTCACCAAGGGGACACGGGCATCCAGAGACGAGTTGCAAGCATATCAGGGAGGGGAGGAGGAAGAAACACAGATGTGTGCACGCACATGCACTTATTGTTGCTGCAGTGACTGTGAGCTGCTGTTTGCAGGCTGAGGAGCTGGGGAACAAAGCCAGAGAGCTCAAGGAACTGATAGATGACTCTGAGAATGTCATCTTTATCAACCTGGACAGGTGGGTGCCGATTCATTTGGACTTGGAGGCTTTTACTTCCTGTCCATTCGGAACATTCACTGGAGGCGGATCTGTTTTCTCTTGCAGCCATCGTAACGTGATGATGCGTCTGAACCTGCAGCTGACGATGGGCACCTTCTCCCTCTCCTTATTCGGTCTCATTGGAGTGGCTTTTGGCATGAATTTGACCACAGCTTTCGAGGATGTGAGAACTCTTACAGCTAAATCAAATCTGGAGTCGAGCAACTCGATCGACTATTTGCAGCTTCTCAAAGAGACGCTCTCCTCCTTGTTCCTCGTTTGGCTTCGCACTGATTCGTACTGGCTTTCGAGTCACGTGAAGAGAAAGTGAAGGTTGCTTCCGCTTAAATATTTACAAAGTCTAACTCTTGCGACCTCTTTATCCCTCACCAGGACCCTCGTGCTTTCTGGCTGGTCACAGGCTTCATGTTCTTGGGCAGCGGGCTGATATGGAGGCGACTGCTGTCCTTCCTGGGACGCCATCTGGAGCCTTCGGTCCCCCCACTTGTAATGCAAACACTGTCATACTCGTCTCGTGTACTTCCTGCAGAATTGACCCCTAGAAAGTCTACTTACAGCGTCTCGAATCTGTGCTGCAGATCCCTCCTGTCTGGAAGAGGAACATGAGAGGAACCAGATGAAGTCCTACCTCCACTCTGGGAAACGGCTACGACCTCCCACAGACTCTGTGGCTTTACCTCACCATGAAAGCTTGGGGGAGTTTGTTGTTTTTTTGCACACCTCAGTTTGAAGTGTCCTAATCTAATCACAACACATCCTCCCTCATGCGGATCAAAGCAGTGAGTGGGCAGAGGCCCGGGAATGAAAACAGCGTAGAGCGCCTCGCGCAGTGGTCGCAACCTGGAAGAAGACCCTTTGAAAGATAAAATTGTCTATTTAAAAGAAAGTGATATGTGAAACTTATTAATGTGTCTGCCGTCAGAGTTCCACAGACTTTTATTCTGTACTGATGTTCAGTATGCGTTACAATCTGCCTTCTCAGAGATATGCACGCATTGCGGAAAGCGTTTTTGTCATTGGTCCAATCAGGTCGACGATTAAGACTCTTGGGACTGGCAGGAGGTCAACAAGACTGTAACACGTTGTTTGTTGTGATGTGTACACAATTAAAACACCAGAGGTGGTGATTTTAGGCCCCTGCAGGCGGTCCGTAATGAACAGGATCATAATGACGGTTGTGACAATGTTCATAAACTAAATATCCTTCTCACACTGGTAGCCTACTGTTTAAACTCTCGCCTGCTTCTCTTCAGCTATGCGTTGCTGCAGACTCACACAGATACCTCTTTAAAACTGCCGTTTCCTCATTTGATCCCTTTGTTTATTTAATTTATTGTAGATTGTGGCCTTTGTACTTGAGTTAGATAACAGGACAAAGCAAATAAAAGAGACATTTAACATGCTGTGGGGTCCTTTTTTGGATGGTCAGCAAAAAGTAGCTTCAAACCACTGCCTGACGCTTTTTTTTATCGTGTTATATTTAGTTTGCCAACAGTGATCTTGAACTGCAATTGCTCCATTCTTCTCCATCCCTCCCCGTGAACTACGAATGGGAGTGACATGTTCTATTAACCAGAAGGGGGCGCTAGTGTTTAAGTGTGGGTCAGCTGAGTGTTTGATCAGAATCTGATTGGCCTTCAAGGTTTTTTTTATGGGGAAAAAGAAATCATTCATTTCTGTCTTTTACTTGTGAGTATAAACACTTGGAGTGGACTTTCAGCCACAGCCAAACTTGAGCTATTAATTTTAGTTTTCAAGACTTAACGAGATGGGATCACTTTGTTTTGATGGCACAGTTTTCAAAGATGTACTTTCTTATTGCATTTGTTTTAAATGGATGACTCATCAGTTCTGGTTGTTTTATTATCTTTGGCCAGTTATGCATGAGACGCGCAGGTTTCAAGGACATAAGGACGTTCAAAAACCTGTCAAGGAGAGGAAGGCTGTCAGCTCCACCAGCATTTGTTAACCACAAATATTCTAAAGGAAATGAAGACATAAATGGGCACAAGCATCGCGTCACTTTCCGTGCGCGCTGGCATTCCTTAAAAGCAGATAACCAGCCCACACAAGGGCCACCTCGCCTGCCTGCTTTGAGTTGGCGGATCTGATTGATAGTTTCCACCCCTAAAATACACATAACCCTCTGAAATTAATAAAAAATGGGCAAAATTCTAGCCTCTCAAATAACTATTGTTAAAACGTATTGTTGTTTGTTTTAAATAACGTTGTATTGCTCTCAGTTAGGCCGCCATTCCATTTTAACCACCAACAAAAAATGACTATTGAAGGGATTCCCAAAGTGCTGTGCGAGCTGCGACCTGGGGGTGCGCGAGAAAACTAATGGCAGTTTTTGTACTGCCTTTTCGACACTACAAATCGTCCATTTTTCATTGTTTGGCCTGGGGTGCGACCTCTTCTCGAGAACGACTTAAATGTGACGGGACAGTAGCTCCGTATGCTGTAATTTCACACTTTCTTTAATTTTACACTGCCCACCGCAAGAGGGCGCTCTAAGTCGGTGTACCTGTACCTTCCGTACCACTGAAACATAACATTTCCGGAAACTTGTGAAAACAACAAAGACAGGGGGGGGGAAATGCCATCAGCAGCACTAATCGGGCAGTCGAAATAAATTTCGGAGTTCCCACACTTTCGGAATCCCTGCAAGGAACAATCCAAAGTCGAGCTTCTAGCACCACTGAGCAATTTACGTAGGAATGAACGGAGCTCCGCCTCCGACGTGGTATCCACGGTGCCTACATGCGAACGTGCTCTGAGAAACGCCCCCTGGACTCACTGAACGTCACGCCGTGGTGACGTCACGCTGCAGCCACGCTGCATCGTTCGTCCAAACAACTTTTTAGTCTAACTCCGCACAGCGGGCAAGATAGTCGAGCGTGAGCCTACTGAGATTTAACAAAGGGAGCGAAGACCCCCACAAAGAAAAAGACAAGACCTATTTTCAACCCTGTTGTACCGTTCGTTCAGGTGAACGCGTTTTTTTCTACCGTACCAATATATTTTTTGCAACCGCGTGTTGCTTTTTTCTCGAAGTTAGGATGAGGAATCTGTGGTTGTTGTTTCTCGTCGGGCTGATGACTGCCTTTCTCACAGAAAAGGTAAGTGGCTTTTAATGACAACGATTTACTTAACACGTTGAAGATTGTCTCGTCGTTTTCTGTTTGAAACCTCAATGCTCGTCGACTCCTTCACTTGTTTTGTTCTTTTTGTGTGTTTCGTTTTCTCTCAAGAAAAGCTCCGCGGAGCCATTAAGTTACGTTTGAGCAGCCAAGCCATTGAAACGCTCGATTTTGTCCATTTGGCGACTGTTCGATGTTTTTCATTTTAAATATATGAGAGTAGTCTGAAATTGGCCACATGACTTACTTTACAACGTACTATTCGTTTTAAAAGTATTATTTTTGAAATATATCTATTTTAGTAGGCCAGTTTCTTATCGACATTAACCCTTAACTTGAGGGGGAAAAAAAGCTTCTTTTTGTAGCACAAGCAAATAGTGCCGTCCAGGAAGCAGGGTAATTTACATGAGGGATATTCGTGGGATTTGGTGTTCATGTCAACAACAAGAGACTACATTCAAACCAAGTTCCGGCGTCCACGGAGTGCGAAGTTCACACAGGGCCAAAGTCTGTTCAGCCTTCTGGCTTGAAGCTTTCACATTTTAAACCGAGATTTGCAGACCTGGCCAGAATTTTGAACACCTGGAAAATAGGATTGTGTTCATTGTCTCCCCCCCCAAAAAAAATCCCTTTTGAAAAGGCTGTAAAAAAAGAAAATCCCAAATGAAGGAAAGGGACTTTCAGCATCTCTCTAGAAATGCATCACGTTGAAGATTTATGGGCTGCGTATTGTGAAAAGCAGCGGAGTTGTAACATGAGATTGCCCTGGTGGATTTTTTTTTTGTCACGGACACTGAGAAGAGGGCCTATGCTCGCTGGCTGGAAAGTACATGGACACAATTAAAAGCCATCCCTGACAATACCTTGGTCTGGTGAAATCGATTTTAAAGAGGTGTGATCCCTGAAAAAAAAAAAACTGTAATTGTGTCCTCTGATCCACACCAGCTGTTTTCCCTCTTCACTTGATGCCACTAACACAGATTCCAGTCCTGAATTACTGGGCGTGATTATTTTGTCTGTTAATTCCAACCGTCTCTTTCTCTCTTTTTTTTTTTTCCCGCAGTGAAGAATTACAGGTTAGTCAGTTGGTGAGGTTACTCACATCTGAGTGTTGAAACAGGCTCTGTGCCCCATGACAGTTTGGGAGCTGCTCGTTGTCCTTTTCTGGATGGGTGACTCATGCTGAGTCCCACTGGGCTAGTCCAGGCAGGCACGTACCTACGTGGGATACACGCATTTTTCCATCCAACCGAAGGGAGTTGGATAACTGTGACACCTCCTCTGTGTGCCATTATAAATGATTTTCCCGGTGCGCGTTGAGCGATGTAGTCAAGTTCACCGAATTCAAACAAAAGGGTTTTGTGTTATGGCGAAAACAAATATGAGGATAATTGTCGGAGTGTGCTTGTTTCCTATGCTGTCAATCACTGTCAGGAAGTACTGAGGGAACACGGCACACACAACGATCATTTGGGACTTTGCTTGTACACTCTGGAGCAGCGATGGTTGGGGGGGGGGGGGGGGGGGGGGGGGGGGGGGGGGGGGGGGGGGGGGGGGGGGGGGGGGGGG
>JASSRZ010000007.1:12868273-12879081 GCA_032164315.1 Malacoctenus gilli
CTGGAGCAGCAATGATTCCCCCCCCCCCCCCCCGCTTCGCAGCTTTTAAATGGTGTGGATTTAGTTTTCCAGTGTGGGATCAGAAGTTTCAAGTTGCCGTGACCTCACTTAATGAGTCCCTTACATCATCCTTGCGAGAGACAAAAGTGGTATTTGTGTCACTTTCTGCTCGTTAGAATCGCATGTTCAGAGAATCACCATCTTGCCCAACTCTGTCCTGACCTGCAGACTCTTTTCCTTTTCTTTTTTATTTGTCCAGTGTCAAAATATTTTCTTGCCTTCAGAGACCACTGCAGCTGTCAAACAACCAAACATGCATTTGCTGTCGGGGGGGGGGGGCGTCAAACATTTTATGGCCATGAACCTTAGTCAAACATACCCCACCCCCCTCCGCAATACCGCGTTGAACATGACGATGACAGGTCGGCTGTGTGCTTTTGGCTGTTATACAAGGATCCTCACTGCCTGCTGACCCGACTGCGCTCTCGCTGACTTCCAGCCCGTTTGACAAATATTAGACCGTCAGGGTTTGCTGAAGCAAAAAAAGTTCTGAATTTGTTGATTCCTGGATTTCACACCACACGCCTGCTCCGTTGAGTTCCACCGCTGCGTTCCAGCTGTTTCCAGTAAACTGTCTTCACTGTGACAAAGCTCTGGGACAGCAGATCGTTATATATGGTCTGTGTGTCTGTGCGTACACATGGTATGTTTTCCAGATGTGTGTATCTTCTGAGTCATGTCTTCCAGTAAACCATAATACGAAAGGTTGTTCCCAAGGGAGACAGTGAAAGTGAGAGGCATGTTTTTTCCTATGTTCAGTTTATCTATCATGTTGGGGGGGGGGGTTCCAATCAGTATTTAAATAAAGCAAAAAATACAAGTTGTATTGATTTTTAACAAGTGGATCATACAGACAAGTGTCCTGCTGTAGTTCCTTCCCCTTGAGCACACAGAAACCGAAGGTTTATTGCTCGACATTGCACTCCGATATCAGTTCCGCAGCCCGCCAATTCATCGCGGTGTGTTTGAAATAAACTGTCATAAACTCCTGGTTGAGCACCACCTGAGGTCATTGACAAACTCTTATTTGGGGGCCTCAAAAGGAAACTGGTTGTTCTTGCCACACACACTGAACACCTCTTACATTGACGCTTATTTTTTTTTCAGTATTCCAGACTCAACCAATTCTTCTGTTCTCTTTTAACTGCTGCATTTGCTCCCGCAATTTGAGACGTCCACCCTGGGAAATGTCAGACCTGTCAGCCTGCCCACCCATCAAAACAAAACTCACGTGCAAAACTCTTGTGTGGTCACCCGCTCCAGTGCTGTATTTAAAAAGCGTACAAGTCACCTGACGTTCAGTCGTATACTGTATGTACGTATGCCGGTGACCTTTTGTGCGTGTTTGCTTTGCCAAGCATCGCATCTGCTTTTGTAATCCCCGGCTTGACGACGGCAAGAACGTGAACGCCTTCTCTGCTATTTTAGTCAGCCTTGCGGTTCTGAGACTTGGCAGTCAAGCAAAATCTGGTGTGAAGGGTTTTGTCGCTCGCAGTATTTTGCCCCAGTTTAGACACATCCCAAGGTTTCGATGAGTTAAGCTGGACAGAAAGTAAGCCACGAGTTTGTCCAGGCTGATGTTGTGCGGAACGAAACCGCATCAAGTATTTATTTTCTAGTAATAGAGAAGACAGTGAGGGTTATAAAAATGATGTGTGGACATTCTGTTCTATACTGCATGACGGGACTTTTGGGGGTTTTTGTTTGTTTTTTTTCCCCTTCAATAATTGTGAAAAACATGGCAGAAAAACCCAAAGACTGTCACTGAAATCATCCAATATTTTACAATCTGTTCTTGTAATATTCATTGCAGGAGAACAGAACATCTCGTCCCATGTCCTGTCGTCTGTCTCTAGCACCTGTTTTACGAGGAACACACAGAAGTGTCCCTGTCTCTCTCCTTCCTTTCTTTCCTTCAGTGTCCCTCCTTTCTCCCTCTCTCAGCACCTGTGTTAGTGGAAGCATAGTATACATACCAGGCATACTTCAGGTCTCAATGGGCCATATTCATCCACGTCTGAGTGTGTGTGTATGTGTGTCCGTCTTTCACAGCGACACATGTTTGAGCCTTTTCTTCCCGTCTTTTGGAGTCCCAGAGTCATTATTGGGCTTCTCTCATTGATTTGTGCATCTTCTGCTTTGTTGAATGGCTGAAAACGAGGAGAAGAGACAGCTCAGGTCTTTAGTTGTCATCATGCTCCTTTGTTGGGGATTAGTGAGGGGGGGGGGGGTTTCCAGATTGAATATGAGGTTTTTTTTCTTTTTACTACGTGTGTGTCCACTTGGCTGTTGTGTGTAGTATCTTTGAAGCCCCACTATCGTCTCCCTCCTCCTCTTTCTCCCTCTCAGACACTCTCAGATCTCTGTTGTCTGTGAGGCATCACAAATTACTGCCACAGCACATGAAATGAACAAGAGAGCAGCTCCCACAGACTGTGCACTGTAGTATGGATATAATTTGCTCTGTGGTCACAGACGGCAGCGCTCGCTCGGGCATACTTGGCCCGCATACATCATTGGTTGTGAGAGGTATTGTTTTACTCTGTGGAGACATTCACATGTTTTCAATTAGCAGGAGGAATTTTGCAAGTGTGAATCTACGTGTGTCTCTCTCTCTCTCTCACTCCCCCCTCTCCTTCTTATCTTTGTGAGCATTTCTCCCTCTCCCCTCGCTTACCATAACAATCATTCCTTTTTCTCCCCCCTCTCTGGCAGACTGTCTCCTCGCAGACGTCTTTTGCTGCAGACGACCTGTACATAGAAGGGCACACATCAGGGGGGCTACCTATAGATGACGAAGACGGCGATGATGACGATGGGTCTGGCTCGGGCTCTGGAGACTATGGTAAAGACGGTGTATGCTTTTGTAAATGAAGCTGTTTTGTGTTGGGAGAATGTCCCTGCTTGTTTTTTTTGTTTTGCAAAATGTCAGCACGTAGGTTGTTTTTTTTTCATTGTTGTTCCAAAACAATGGCCACATCTCAAGACAACAAAAGCCCTGCGCATAATTTTCCATCATCTTGTCAGCGGAATGGAAACTTTTTCTGTTTCTAAATGAGTCACGAACATCAGCTGTTATGTCGCACCTTCGACTCGCACATTTAGAGACATGAGCAATCCCCTCTGTAGACACTGATGCTGGAGACATGCACAGAAGCACGCCAGATGTTTGTCCTGAGGTGGTATGGTGTGAGCCAGGTGAATGGCAGCACGCAGATGTTGAGTAATCCCTGGCTTTCCTATGGATGACTCACCTGTGTGCCCACAGCGAACGCTGCGTCCAAACGTTCGGCTCTGGTGAACGATTCTTTAAACATTTCATAAAACTAGAGCTTATTCATGTCGCATTCACTGAAAGCAGGTTAATGAATATCTAAAATCAACATTCCATTAGTCTCATGTTAACTGCAACAATTCAGAGTTGTTAAAAAAATGCCCTACTTTGTTTTCCATTCCAGCTCACTTGAAACATTTGCACCCTCTAGTTTATCTTAGCCAATGAAGTTGCAAAACTTTTGTGCAAAGGCTGGTTTAAAACTTGCATAACGCATGCGGTCCACTTTAAGTTAGTTATGGTCGTCTGTGAAAGGAGGAAAAGCTGCGATGTGCTGGTTGGATCACTGTGGGATGCTTCCCTCCCTCTCAGGTTTCGGCATTCCAGATGAGGACAAGTTACCCAGGAGGTTCCTCAACGTCTCCAGCACCTCGGCCCCTGAAGGCTCGCAGCCTCTCCAGCCGCAGCCGACAGCAGGCTCTGCTCACAACCCACCAACCACAGCAGGAGCCGGCCCGGAGCAATCGGTCACAGAGAAGGACAGTCAGACGACGCCGTTCGCTGTTCCGGATGGAAAGAGCGACAACAAGGAGGTAAAACAACACCCTGGTAATCTTCATATGATCTGTATTTATTGTCCTCACTTCCGTACTTGTTGCTTTTTAATAGTGATTTATGAAAGAAACGTCAAAGGGATCCAAATCAACGAATTCCCCGTTTTCTTTCAGTCCCACATTGATGTGCTTCATGTCGTCTTCTCATGCACATGTCCCTCCAGGTGCCAGATGTCGGACAAACAGAGGACTCGGGATCCAGAGGCCCCACTGCTCGCTCCACCACCATTCCCCAGAATAAAAACGACGGAGGCAAAATCAGCGTGGACATCAGTGTGACCGAAGAAACCGAGCACGACAACAGCTTAGACAGGTGGAACGTGGCCACCACCAAGGAAGAGCTCCCGATCAAAGAGGTCGGCAACGAGATCAACACGAGAGCCGGCCGAGGCAGCAGGCTGTTGGATCCGAACGCGCCAGAGGAAGTGACCTCCGAGAACTTGTGGGAGAGGACGGAGGTGCTGGCAGGTAAGCACTGATTCACACTGTGACGGACAAAGACGAGCACTTCTGATGTCGGATGTTTCTCAAATCATTGACATGTTTAAACACAATCAACAACATCAGCAGTTCGTCAAATGTTCCCTCTTATCTTATCTTATCTTTGCTTCTGCAGCTGTGATCGCATGCGGCGTGGTTGGGTTCCTTTGTGCCGTGTTCCTCCTCCTCCTCCTGGCCTACCGCATGAAAAAGAAGGACGAGGGCAGCTACAACCTGGGAGATACCAAGCTGTCCACAACAGCCTACCACAAAGCCCCCACCAAGGAGTTCTACGCCTGAACAGGCCCGAATACAGACGATCCCGAGGGGGAATCTGTCTCCTGTCAATCAGGACTGACAAAGGATCAGCTGAAGATGATTCCTCATGATTACGTTTGAAGTCAAAACACCTCTCGCTCTACTTTGTTTTTCTCCTCCATCTCCTCAGCTTTTCCTGCCCTCTTTTCCTGCCATCTTTTCATCTTTCGTGCTTAATCTCCGGCGCCAGTAAAGAAGGAGTTGCGCGAACAAACCAGAAAGACTATCATGATGTTCTCGTGCGGTGTTGGAGATACTCGCATCCTGAATTCGAAGAAAGGAACCTTTTCTCTTTTTTTTTTTTTTAATTTTTTTTTTTGGTGCAGGCGGAAATGTCGACCAGCTTTTTGATCACTGTGCCTGTTACCGCTCTGTAAACTGAACCACTCTGGGCTTGTCTTGTAAATGTGTCACAGAAAAAAAATTGATTGTCGCCCCCCCCCCCCCCCATACTGAACCAGCTTAGTTTCGTTCTTATTTTATCAGCACAAGGAAGATGACAGAGACAGGGGCCTTCAAACATTAAGACCTTCCTTCTTATTGAGGTCAGATGTGTTCTGCTTATTGAAAACTGTGTTACATTTCGTTTATTTTTCTGTACGCTTCCTTCGCAGGATGTCAATGAACATGCCTTTTCTTATGCTGCCCAGTATTGATATGAAAAATGTTACTCTGCAGGTACAAACATTTGTTGTTGTGTTTCTCTCTGATATTTGATTCTTATAGAACTGACCAAATATAAATGTGCTTTATTTGCTTTTTGGAAGATTATTTCAGTAGCTTTTTCAAAGTGGTATTTTTTCCGTTGTGTTTTTTTTTTTTTTAGAGTTTATTTTTCTGTAAGCCATTTTTAAACAAAGACTTCTGTCTTTTCGTTGTATTTATAGCCTCGGTAAAAATTGCTGTGCTTCTTGCAGACGTCAGTAATATATTCAGGACTGTGCGCTGCCGGCTTGTGGGTCAGGTAGAGCCAAAGCTAAAGACTATAATTCAGCAACCGTAGAAGAGACCAATGTGTTGTGACGACAGCCAAAGTGCATTCCTTCTCCGGACTGTCCTCACTGCTGCACCAGTGCGTTTGGAGCTGAAGCTCACACAGCAGGATGGAAGACTCCGAAATGCAGCCAACATGTCGTCTGCAGCCACGCTTTTATTTGACTTTTAATGCGTTCGGTCTTTACCTCTGCCGGCGAACCAAAGAAACACGCACCAGGGATACAAAAGGTAGCACAGACACTTTGTTAGAAATAGATATCTAAATAGACATTAAACAGCAATTGGTCTCATTTCGTCACCAGCTCCAAGTTTCAGCTGGTTTCCACTACAGACGTCAGTTCTTGGTTCACATTCGTTGGTGAATGAAGGTTGATTTTACAACACTTTTTCCTGTCCTGACCTTGGGTTAGTGCGACACACAATATTTATTATTTCTATATGCAGTTTTAATAGGATTCTAATGTCGCAGGCCGAGATCAAAGTTCTTTACCCCATCGAGTTGGACTGCTTGTAGCAGCAGCAGCGCGTGTTTCCAAGCTTGCCGCCTCCTCTCAGACCGTCTCAGATCGCGTGAATTCAAAACGACCTTTTTACGGCGGAACGAGCGGGAAGATTCGGTAAACAACCGCGATGCAAACCGCGTTGTTCTTCGTAATAAGCTCTGATCCTGTGATAACACTGTACGCAGAGCCCTCCTCAGTGCCTTACCACGTTGGAGACGTAAAAGTTGCAGCGCTGTTTCAGGGCGACGGTCGTGCTCCAGCTGCACAGCATCACAACTGTGAGTTCTTGGCGTCCCGATAGGGGAACGACTGGTTTCCTACACGAAGCTCAGCCAAAGAGGGTAAAGCAACGGCTTCGCGATACTTGTGTTTAAAGACGGTCTCTTCAGAGCTCACTCGGTATGTTTAATACTCTATAATTTATGTCATAATTTATAGGTGCTTACACTATAACCTGGGTTAACATGTCCTTTATAAATGAGATTGTACGATCAATGTGCGTCCGCGGTGAGCAGTTCATGTAACTGGTGAAGTTTAATTTCAGTTCATCCATCTGTTCAACCCTCAACGTTTCAGTGGATGGTTCCTCTCATTTTCACACCTCTGGTTCTCCAAATAACTCGGCACAGTTTGATTCTGATTCTCGGGCCGGATGACCCGACCGAAGCCTCGCGTGTCGGGGAGAAACAAAAACTCGACGATAGAGAGATCCGACGAACCATCGGGCAAACCAGCAAACCAACCCATAGGTTATCTACACATGGAGGCAGCCAATCCAGAACTGTGTTGCTGCAGTGTTGTGTGTCGTGAGGTTCACTACTGAATAAAAGGACGTGGCTTTTATGCAACCCTGAGCCTGCCTGCTTTCTTTCAAACTCCTTTGTTTGCTTTCGGGATCGGCAAAATAAAAGCACACTTTCTTTTGTTGACGTGACTCAAATCAACAAGACAAATGATCAGTCAACAGTATGCATACCGGTGTTCAAACACCTCTTTCTTCGTTTTTACCCTCCTATTGACATTTTCCTGTGGCACAGACACGCTATGTGAACGGCCAAGTTTTTTTTAGACAAAGTTGTTTGTGTTTGGGTAAAGCTGTTTTGCTTTTTTTTTTTTAGCAATTGTACTCCATCGACAACAAATCTTCCTCGCAGAAAAGGTATTGGATCAGACAGAACACCCAGTGAGCTTTAGTGCTGAATGCTCCGCCATTGAAAGGTCCTCTGCAAGTAAAAAGCTCTCTGTTTTGTTCGTCCTGTTTGCATAGCAGTGCAGGACATTTCCTCCCTGAGACATACTTGTACAGATGCAGGTCCAAGAAGGGAGTAAAGAAAAAAAAAAGCAAAGTTTTCAAACCACGGTGTTAAAGCCAGTCAGCAGCGTTCGAAGGGAGCCAAATGGTCAAATCTGGACTCAGTGATGTCGAGAAAAACAAAAATATGGGATCTTTAAAAAAAGATTTGATGCAGTCGCATTCCTGCAGTCTTTGCAAACCAGCAGCACGTAAAGAGTGGGTGAATTTCTGTGGGCAGAACTGTTGTTTTTCACTGGGCTGGAACACTCACAGTGATCAACAGCGACTGCAGATAAGTGGTGGGAGGAAAACCACAGATTGGGGTGTTGCTGTTTGTGGTTTGGACATCGTGATGCACCAGTCAGTCACTGATTAACGATCAAATACAAAACAAAGGCTTATTTTTGTGCTGTAGAAGTGTGTTTGCGATAGAATAAACCTCATCACTCCTGTTAAATAGTAAAAAAAAAAAAAAAAAAAAAGCAGAGTTCTAATGGCTTGGTGAGTTTTACTTCATGATTTCAAACTATTTATTCCAATCAATAAAATAAATGTCCCTGCCGCTTCCATCATGACTGCAATCCTGCACAAACAAAAGTAAGTGAAGGCTTGAACGACAAGGAACGCTGAGCAACGTGCTCACATCCAACACATCTGTCTGAACTCACACATTAAGAGGAGCAACAAAAAAAGAGAAGAAAGAACACAGTTAATCACAAGCCCTCCTCGTCTCACTTCATGACACGAAATTAGGGTTCATAGTTTGGGGTTTTTTTGTTTTTTCCAGGGGCCTTTCGCGCTCCCGCTTTTATTGTGAAATCAGACCCACCGGCAGGTTGTTTCCTGTGTTTCCAGCTGGACTGAATCACGAGGACGGAAACAGAGAAGTGTTTCACGTTTCCTTGTGTTTGCGTCGCGTCTTCTCCTGCTCTTGCGGCTTTACAGTGAAGGTTTGTGTCACTGTTGTGTTCTGGAGACTGTCAGAGGACATAATCGCTTATGTACCGTATTTTTCTGCTCTTCTGAATGAAAAATTCTGTCCTTTTTTGAAAATATTGTGTTTTGCTAGTTTAAACCGGTGTCTGTGTATTTATTATCTAGCAGACTGTGGTGTGACTTTGATTTTTATCCCTCTAAAAAGTGAAGGATCTCGTCTTCACTTCCTTCTTTC
The DNA here is from genome assembly GCA_032164315.1 of Malacoctenus gilli. Taxonomy (NCBI): domain Eukaryota; kingdom Metazoa; phylum Chordata; class Actinopteri; order Blenniiformes; family Labrisomidae; genus Malacoctenus; species Malacoctenus gilli. The sequence goes on from JASSRZ010000007.1 coordinate 12,876,984, forward strand.
CGGTTGGTCAATTTAAATTAAAGGGACCGCACGATGCAAAGAGGAGCAGCCACACTGCGCTCACGAGGAGCTCTATGAATCAAAGTCCAGCTCCTTAAAGGGAGTGTAGTCAGAGGACACCCTGTGGAAAAGTGTCGCCTTGAATGAAGTGCTTTACTCTTGAACATCACCAAATAGTCAGAGATGTCAGTCTAATTTAGTGGCCGCTTGTTCACTTTGCTGTTTGATAAAAGACTCACATTGATGCATGTGTGTGCGCGTGTCCACAGATGTCTGAGGTGGCTCCGAGCCTCCTCCGTCTCTCCCTCTGCCTGCTCCTGCTGCTGTCTCCTCTGTCCAGCTCTCATCCTCACTCTGCTGCATACTGGAAGTCACCCCCTGCTGTCAGGGCTGCCACCAGTCACACCAAAACATCAGGTGACACGAACATGTCGGACTCTGAGACGTGTTTGGGAAAAGAGCAATAAATAAAGATGCATTTGCATGGTGATTTCTTTGTCAATTAGTTCTATTGAAGTAGAAATGGCGCAACTACTGGTGAAATTTGACATTTTACTCATGTCTTGTTCTAGTAAAAAAATGTCCCGAGTTGGTGGGAATCTGTTGGACTGGGTACGAGCTTCTGTCTGTGTGTGACCCACTCCTTCAGACGTCGCAGCAGAGGTCGAGGGCTATGCCGACGTAGCCAATAAGATCATCGACCTGGCCGTGTTCGGCGCTGCCCAGAAGCGCTCCTACAGGAAGCTGGCCGACTTCACGGACACCATCGGGAACCGGGTCAGCGGCTCTCCGAGCCTGGAGATGGCCATAAAGTACATGTACAACGCCATGACGCAGGAGGGGCTGGACGTGCATCTCGGTGAGCGCGCGTGTTTGTTTACAGTGCAGATCAACAGCGTCCCTTCTTATCTGGGCGCTGCTGATTTCACGTCTGTGGAACCGTGGCGTTTTTTTTTTTTTCCTCCTTCAGAGCCAGTAAAAATCCCCCGCTGGGTGAGAGGCAGGGAGAGTGCCGAGATGGTCCTGCCCAGGCCCAAGAGTCTGGCTATCCTGGGCCTCGGCAGCAGTGTAGGAACGCCTCCTGAAGGTAGAACTGCCACCTGAGTCGTCGCCATCGGCCACTGGCACCGCTTGGTCTGCTGCCCACCGGCTCTCTGTTCTCTCTTCAGGGATTCAAGCCGAGGTGCTGGTGGTTCAGTCCTTCGACGAACTGAAGCGGCGAGCCAGCGAGGCCGCGGGACGGATCGTGGTGTTTAACCAGCCCTTTGTCAGCTACGGCGAGACGGTGGCCTATCGGGCTTTCGGCGCCTCCGAGGCGGCCAGAGTGGGAGCCGTGGCGTCGCTCATTCGATCCGTCACGCCCTTTTCGATTAACAGGTTCCTTACTCGGGCGTTTTGACTGCTCACCCAAAGGGGCTGTCCGAATACACTGGCGCCCGGGTTCAGCCGCTGTACTTCTTGTCCAGCCCTCACACAGGCTGGCAGGATTACCAGCCGGGAGTGAAGCGCATCCCCACCGCCTGCATCACGGTGGAGGACGCCGAGCTGATGTGGCGCATGGCGCAGAGGGGTCAGAAGACGGTGGTCCGACTCACGATGGGGGCCAAGACCCTGCCGGACGCCGACTCCTTCAACACGGTGGCAGAGATCCGAGGCTGGCAGCACCCGGAGCAGGTAACGTTCCGTCGACGCTCAAAGCTGCATGACTGCATTGCATCGTCTTGCCATCTGTGTAAACAACAGTGTGCGTGGACGGCACATTTTATCAGAGAACATTCATCATCTCATAAACGAAATATTTCTTCACCGTAAACACTATGTGGCACGTGTTTTCCGAAGGCTTTCTGAGGGCTGCATGGTGATGTTATCATTTTGACCTCATAGCAAGAAAGTCCTGGGTTGCCCCTGGATTGGCGGGGGGGGGGGCTCTTACGTGCACATTTGGTGTGTTTTCTTTTTTCATGCATGGGGTTTTCTCTGGATACTCCTGCATCCTCCCACACTCTAAAAACATGCATATCAGGTCAGTGTGTGTGTGTGTGTGTGTGTGTGTGTGTGTGTGTGTGTGTGTGTGTGTGTGTGTGTGTGTGTGTGTGTG
>JASSRZ010000007.1:12879181-12896007 GCA_032164315.1 Malacoctenus gilli
TGAGACGATCAAAAGATCTCAAGAGTCGCTTGATGGAAAAACGAGAACTGGGAAGTATCTCATCCTGATTTCAGTGTTTTTTTCCTGTAATGAAGTGCTGAACGCAGTCACACTCCCACCAAGATGTTTTCTGTGCGGATCTGAATTCTCACGTCAACTCGCATAGAACAACATTAAAGTTCACGTTAGAAAAAAAAAAAGGGTAAATATTGTTCATGTAAAAACACAAGTAGAAGTTTTAGTATTCAGACACTGATTTGAGTTGATGACATTTTTCATCTCTGGTTTGTGGGAAAATGAAGTGCTGAACTCGTCAAGATTTTTGTCCAGACTTCAAACTAAACAAAAGCACTTCTGTGTTTGGCTCTTGGTTTGAGTCTGCGGTCTAAAGCACTCTGTTCAGTTTCTGTTGAAAGCGACTTTGTGCTACCCTCTGATGGCTCTCTGCTCACCACCAGATAAGGAACTGCAAAAAAAAGAACCCCCCCAAAAAACGGAAATGCAGTGACAGAGTTTATGAGCAAGCAGTTACTCAAGGAAGCTGTGGTCAGGGGCCTCTTTGGTCTTACTTTTTTCGTGCTCAGCACTTTTCGGATTTCGCATTTCAATTTCTAAAGGCTGAACTTGGACGGAAGTTGTTGTGACTTCTGTTCAGTGGTGCAGACCACCAGTCCTACCAATCGAATGGTTTGACAGCAACACAGACCCTCAAATATTAACGGTAAACTCTGAGCTGCCCACTGAGGCTCAGTTGCAGACGTTTGCAGACGTTCAATTTAACATCGAAGTCGAGCCACTGTGGGTTCGAAGCCTTGCTCAAGAACAGGTGAAACACACGTGTACTTTCGGTGTAATCTTTGAGTGTTACTGTCATTAAAAGACATTTTAAGCTTCCGAATGAATTCCTTTAATCTCTTAAATTGCCCTCTATAATATTTGCCTGTTCGTCTGCTTCATCCCCTGTCCTGCCTTCCCTTGCTCTGCTCGTCTGCGCTGGTGAACCGCCATGAACGCCCACTGTGAAATAAAGGAATCAGTGACCAACACCTCATTACACTGTGTAAACATGTTGGTGCACAGACACCTTGATCAGCGCCAACATTACCCCGAGCTGATCCGCTTCTCCACGAGGAGCCAACTGAAACGGCAAAAGGAAGAAATCACTTCTGTGTCACACCTGAGTCCAGCAAGGGATTTGCCCTTTTTTTTCACATAGTCGGGGGTTTTTTTGAACAAGCTTTTATTCTCACAACAGGATGGGAATGTCCCAACAACTGGGCGAGGAGGCGACGCCATTAAAGCCACTCCTGTGATCAGTGGCTCATGACACGTCCGTCGACATCCAGCCGATGTGCCGAGCTCAGTCTGGCCTCGTCCAGCCAAACCTTCTGTAGTGTTTCGTAAACCTTCAGCCCTGTTCCCACCTGATCCCGTTAATCCCGTGGGTACGGCAGGCCGCCGCTCCACACGCTGCACTCGCAGTCGCATGCTCCGGCTAAAGGGAGCGGGCGGCGACGAGTTGGCGGCTTCACTCGCGTCCTCCTCTCGGTCCCTCGTCCGACAGAGTCTGGATGCTTTGCCTGGTTCTGTTTTTGGAAGGTTTATGTTTAGTGAGTTGACATTTCGCCGCGATGTTTCACAATATTATTACATTACCACCTCACCACATGGAGCCTTCCTCTTTCCCTTTAAAAGGTTGATGTACCAGAGTTAGTTCCGCTCCACAGAAAGTTAAGTCAAACTGTGGTTTTGTGTGTCGCATATTGCTTAAATATCACTCACACTGTGTGTGTTTGTGTGTGTGTGTGTGTGTTGCTCTGCCTGGCTTTCCCCCCCCCAGGCGCCAGCCTTCACGTGGCCGACAGCCGATACTTCTGGTTCCACCACAGCGAGGGCGACACCATGAGCGTCCAGGACCCCCGGGACATGGACCTGTGCTCGGCGCTGTGGGCTGTGGTGGCCTACGTGGTCGCCAACCTGCAGGACATGCTGCCCAGGTAGCAGGCAGCCGGCGGCTGGATCAGCGGAGTCCCAGAGCACCCGGTCGCGCCCAGATTCTTTCTTTAGGCCTGGCGCAAGCATATTCGCCAGCCAACCGCAAGACGCCTCGATAATCAAACATGATTCGAATGTGATCTGTTGCAGCAGCTGTCTGAAAGGGAACAAAGTCATTTTAACACGTTTTAATTCGCCCTCATTAGGTTTAGTTTCGGGGCTTGCGCTTCGTGTTGGTGTTGAGCTGAACACAATAATAAAAGGTGTTTCAAACAGTTCGGCCATCCCATGAACAAACATCATACGGGCAGAATATTAGAAGCACCTGTTGACATAACGCGGTTCAGCTCAGCACCACCGCGAACGGCAGGCTGAGGAATAACGACATGAGTAAATTGAAGAAACCTGGTAAAAAAAAAAACAACCCAAAAACGTCACATCTTGGTTCAGGTTCTCGGTTTGTGAAAGCAGAAAGAAACGGCGGAGAGGTCGTCCTAAATCACGTCGGGTTTTTTAGGAGTTTACATGATAAAGTTTTCCTTTCCGGGCGTTTTGTTGATGAAAAACAGATGTCGGGACGTTTTGCAAGGCCTGAGAATGTGTTGGAAAAAGTCAAAAGTGTCCATTTGATAGTCGCTTTTTTTAATGAGAGAATTTCGGCATCAAACACGATTGGCCTGACTGCAAGCAAAGCAGGAGACGTCAATGATCTCATAGATAAGAAGCTGTTGGGAAACCGCGACGCTGCCTCGAGCTGGAAAGGTTTCATCCGTTTCCGTCCTTCGCTGAAACTTATCAGCGCCGTGCTTTTTTAATCTGAAAGTTTTAAGCTTGTAAGTCTTTTAAATAGACCCTGGAAATTCCTGGCGGGTTTGTATGTACCTTAATGATGTAACACCAATGAACGTTTGATGCTACCTATCATTGATCATTGCCTGCTGACTCTGATGGCCTCCAGTTTGAAATTACACAACGCTCCACTTCAGATAAGGTGAACTTTCCTTTCACCCGCCTGTATCTGTGTCTGTTTTATATTGTTTGCTGTCAAAAATGACATAAAGATGTTGCACTATCGTAAAACTTTAATTCGTCACTGTCGTTACTTCCGTCTGGCCTTTTGCTGTGACGCTTTTAAATTCCGCCGATCTCATCGTTCGCGCGGAGAAAGGAGGAAGACGAGGCGAGATGACCACTGGTGGGACGGACGCAAATAGTTCACGGAAAGGAGAAGCAGAGGCAGTGGAAGACGTGAGCGCCGTCAAAAATGAAAGATCACAGAGGCGGAGGGGAAGTCAGGAGGATTAATCACTGTGGGCGCCGTGCACAGCATCACTGCTGCTACAGCGCACACACACACACACACACTCACACTCACAGCTGGGCTCTTTAACCCACTAAACTGACAACTCAGCACTGCCAATGGGTGATGTCAAAGTTAGTCAGTCAGACAGTTTTGATAAAGTTTGTGTGTGTGGACACAGAAATGTGTTGGCCTTTGTCTGGTAAGACACACACAGACACACACACAGAGTCTGTACCTCTGATTCACAGTTTTGTTAGTAAAGGTACACAGTCTGTGGCTGTGGATGTTGAACACACACTGAGTCACACACGTTCACGCAACCTATAGCACATGAATGCACACAGTAACATCGACCAGGCTTTCAACGATGGACAGGAGCTCTAAAATCTTCAGTTAATGTGTCGCTCTGAATAATAAATATACCAAAACACGCATGCACAAATGATCCCGAGATAACTCACTCAAGAATTTTTACTTGGGAATCGATAACTTTTCCTCCTTTGGCTTCTCGGAGCTTCTTGCTTCTTAAGTTTAGTTTGTGTTTGAGAAGAATGATTTCAGTGGGCGTGGCTTCAACAAGGGTAATTCCAGCATGTGTGGATGAAACAAACAAGATGTGTCTTCTTTTGTATCCATTGTTGCCTCTTTAATCATTCCAGAGGTGGAAAAAACCGCCAGAAAAAAGTCCAAATCAGCTTTCAGGATGTAATTAGACAGACTGGGGTGAAAGCACATTCCTCTTTTATGAAGTTAACAACTTTCAAAAACAGGCTGAACAGGTAGGAAGATCCTCTAAAGGTCTGGGGGTTTTTTTCACTTGACTGCATTTCGCAGTCGTTACATCTTGTATTCACTTTTGCTGGGTTGAGACAGTGAATCAGCGTGGGGTTTTTTTTCCCACCTCGTCTGCACCGTGTTCAACCTCAGGAGGTTTCTGCAGATGGTCTGTGGTTCCCCTGTCTGAGGCTCACATCAGCTGATTTCAAGTAGCTCCACATGAAACTCAAGCAGCGATTTGATCGTCATCTACTATCTGTGACTCCACATCTGTAATAAATTATTTTAACTTTGGCCGGATGAAAAGCTCTTCCCTGCTTCGACATCCGTATACATGTTTACACATTTGTCTGCTCCTTCTGCATCCTTCTGTAAACGTTTACAAGTGTTTGTTTGACCACAGTGGATCAGCTCCTCACACCAGAGCGGCGCTGCTGAGGCTCTGGAATGAGATTATTTAGCCTGGCTTTATCAAAGCGCTCAACACATATCATTTACCTCCTCAAGCATCTGCTTGGCTCCAGTGCAGTGTCCTCAGACACGTGTGTCAAACACTGTTGATGTACGCTGGGAAAAAGTCCAAAGATGAGTCACCCAAAATGAGATCACACCACTTATTTGTTTCATGTATTTTCCCCACTTGCTAATCTGTAACTCATGAGGATGAATAGTTTGAGCCTCCCTGTTGGGAACGACAGCCTCTCATGGTGGTTTTATTTATTTATTTACATCAAGGCTCGCTGGCAACTGTTTCCATCGTTGATCTAACATGCATTGGGTTTTAAACCATCAACAAACCTTTGAGTTTTAGATGATCTGAGTCTCAGAGGAGGCTTATTGGGTTGTTTGCAGCAACAAGCTGCTGACGCACAGCAAATAAACAACTCCCATCACTTGATGTCGAATGTGTGTGGTCAGAATGTGACTAACAGGATGCAAGTCATTTAGGTTTCAAGGCATTTGTCGCCACCATGTGGACAATCTATGGAACAGCAGGCAGTGTGCTATTACCATCGCTTCCATTATACAAACAATAAATGCTTATAGGAAACAGGAAAATGCTCGTTTTAAGATCATTATAACTTTATTTATATGTAACAAAACACAAAAATGAACTTGGTCTCAACTTCACTTACAGAATCCTTTAAATATATTCAATGTGGTTTGTTTTGTCGTGTTCGTAACCAGCTAATCGTTTCTTAGTTTTTCCAGAGCTGAGCATTGAAGTGACTGATTTCTGTGCGCATTCATGTGGCCACCGGCCGCCTGGAGTTGAAAACCTTGATCCCGTTTTGCATCGAAGAGCGAGCGTACTTGGTGAGGAGCGCGCCGCTCGTCTGCTTCTCTCCACACAGGTCTCTGGGAAGGGAAACGGTGGAGAAAACACAGCATCACGCACTGTTCTGGACCACATCAAGTCGCCGCTTGTCCACTCGTCCGATCGATGACACTGACTGTATATAAGGCGTGATGTCCTCTTCTGTCCACTTCTCTCTGAGCGTGAAGAGTTGGTTAAAACGCTCCAGCGTGTCCTCGGGGAGATCCTCCACACGCAGCAGGCAGATGGTCTCGGGACGGGAGGTGCGGTCCACCAGGGCGACGCTCTGGAAGACAGTGAATCAGAACGAGTCTCACAATCCTTCCCAAATAAAAGGAACGCACACCCGCCGCCACCACTGTCACTGGTCTCCTGTCTGTTTCAGCCTCGCCTAATCTGGCCCTGCATGTTGTCCCGACGGCCCCTCCCTCCCTCCCCCTCTCGATAGCTCAGGCGATCACCTTCAGCTGGTCCAGTCTCGTGCTCATGCCCTCGGGGACGCTCTGCTGCCAGACCTCCTGGAACTCCCTCAGGTTGAACTTGACGGCGTTCTGCAGCAGCATCAGCGCCATGCCGCGGCACACCTTGTCCTCCGACAACGCGTAAAAAACCTCACCTGCCCAGAAGAAAGACACACAACAGGTCAGTACCAGAATGCGAATCTTTTCTCTACTGACATATTGTCTTCGGTTACCGTTTTCGGTGAAAGGCTTCCCGTAGCAGTTCAAACAGTGTGTAATCATCTCTCTGTGAATAAAAGACAATCTTATTGTGAAAAACTTCCATTATTGATCACTACATTCCAAAATTATGACTATGTTGTTTGGATAGTTGAGGTCTGTACTATAACGGTCTTCTCTCCAGAGGGGGGGGGGGCCCAACTGATCCCGTAGCAGTAACAAACCTGGGCTCCAGGGGTTCCAGCTCCTCCAGGCTCGTCCTCAGAGGGACCTTGTTGAAGGGCCACGACTCCGAGTCCACCAGCTGAGCGACGTGACCGAGCAGCTTCATCTCGTAGTCAAAGTCCAGCAGGCGCCAGTAGCCTAGAGAGAGAGTTATCTGCTTCATCATCGAGTTTCTCGAAACACGATCAACGGGACAATGACACCGTAGAAGACACTGGCATTTACCGTCTATCTGACAGGCGTGGATGGTCTCCAAGTGGGTCTTTATCTCCTCTTCACTGGCTTGGATCCTCTCCAGCAGGTCCTGCATTGTATACTGGCAACAGAGCACAGCTCTTACAAACAGCGACCATCATGTTCAACAGAGGAGGACGCAACAGTTCCAAAGTTGACTTCCTGTCACCATACGAACATCCATAAACACACACAAATTCCACGTGAAATGTATCCACCCTGTTGTCCGCGTTCTCCTCCTGCCCTGCGAGAGCCGGTCCTTCATATGGATTCTCCATCAGCAGCTTCTTCAGTTTCTTCAGCTTGGGCCGCTGTTTCCTCAGCTCCCAGTAGCTGTTGCAAAAGCCCCAAATCTGCAGCAGGAGGACAGAGGACCGGGGTCACGAACCGTCAACCGGCCCACCGGTCAGAGAAAGGCCGTCTGTGTCCGTACCTGAGCGTGCACCACGTGGGGGCTTTCCTGGGAATCGGTCAGCTGGTCTGCTGTTTTGCAGCCGGGCACGAACAGCAGCAGGTTGGAGGTGTCGGCGATTTTCAGATCATAGGTCTTGCCCTCGGTACAAACCACGGCACGCTCGTCCTTATCCCCACGAATGATAAGACTGATACACACAAGAGAAAATATTTGCTTATTACGTGCCATAAATTCAACTCCAACAGTTTGTGTAAGACCTCTGCGGGTCATCCTGAATGAGGTTGTGGATTTGACCTGTTGTGTGATACAGTTTGAATGTCACACTGCAACAAAAGTGCTTCTAAACAGAATTGTATTGCCACTAGTTAACTATTGATTAATTGGTCAGTCTCTTTACTGTCTTGACGTGTTGTGCCGGTTACCTGCGCCCAGCCTCGATGTGTTTGCAAAGCGTGTCGTCCAGCTCCATCAGGCAGTAGTCCGCGGAGGACACGCTGTCTCCGAAGGACAGACAGTGGACGGTTTTCTGGAGATCTTCCTCCTTCAACTTGGCGATCTCCAGAGTGGCCTGCACCTCCTCCAAAGTCCTCATGTTCGCTCCGACGGCAGCTCGAACCGGAAATACCCCGGAGTGTGGCTCCTTTTTCTACCCCTCCAAGTTATTTTGTCCTCTTTGACGTGTTCAATCCGTCCAGGCTGAATGTTACACTCGCTGGAGAAATCTGTCAAATTTACCCGCGTTATTACTGTTGGGGGAAGAACGGGAGGAAGTGACGTCACGGTATACAGTGAAAATAATACCGTGTCGAAACGTTCTTTAAAATATCGATGTACAAAAGAGACTCTTGCGATTCCTTACCTGTGACTTAGCTCTGATATGTGTACCAAGCGTGTACTATTAAAACCAAGTGCATAGAATGTACTAAGGTGCGTGTAGAGGGTGACAGGTTTAATAAAGGAACTGTGTTGTTGTAGTAGCATGTTTCACCCGAACCTATTAAGTGAACAGACGGGAACTCACGTTGAGGGTCAAATATATATTTTTTGGAAGATGTGTTGCTAGCCTTGTCCAAATGTCGAGTTTTTCCAGGTCAGCGCAGGTAAGTTAGCCGTCCAAACGACACACTGATTGGATTCCTGCTCAATTTACTGACATTTTGAACGTCATGTATCCGGAACGAGCGGACTGTCGTCGCCGTGTTCTCACGAGTTTAGCTCTAAAGATGATTACGAGAATGAGTCGTTCGTAATGTTTGAAGGTTTTATGTTAAAAAGTAAAAGGTCCCATCTGTTAAATTTGCTTGCTGTTTACTACTATAACGGTGTTAGTGACGTAGTAACAACAACACACCTTATGACAGCATTATTAAGGTGGATAACGCCTTTTATCTTTCTGCACTGCAATGCGTTAAGCGACTTCAGTCTGACGTGAGAGCTTCAGACACGTAATTACCGCCACCAACAAGGTTCTGCTTTCAGTGCCAATGGTTGTTTGGCAGAATGTCAAAAATGGTCTTGAATGACGCTTAGAAATTATAACCAGAGGTGTGTTGAAGCCCAACTGCGACCCATTAAATTCTGATGGTTCACGGCTCACCTGGTGATCAATATGAGCAAACACAAGTGTTTAATTGTAAAATTGTGGGCGGAGCCAATCTATGCTCAGGCGGAGCCCATGCTTTTAAACGTAACGTGGGGTGGAGCCAATGCGTGCCTGAATGGAATCAATGTGTTCAAATATAATCACTTATACCGTCTATCTTACTTTTTATTTTTAAATTGTCATTTGAGATACTTATAGTTTTGTTTCAATAGGACATGAGACCTTACCAGCACATCAACCGAGCTGTACAATACAAACGTTTACCTAAATTGTGCAGTTCACGTGTTATCAGAGGCCATTGTGAAGCTTCATATTTTACTTTGAGAAAACAAGTTGCATAGTGGCATAACAAGTAGTCCTTATGTCAGACTATTATTCATACGTTCACATTGTGATGCGTCGGCACTTGCCTGTCCAATTCAGTCCCTTGATGGCTTCACGACGTCTCTCATTTGGTCTTTTGTCCTCCTCTTCCTCAGCAATGGGCGACCTTCGCTCGTTCCTGGTTCCTGATCGATGCCCGCATGCAGCCGCCCGGGAAGATCGCTATGATGTGTGCTGTTAGACTAAAGGGCAAACACAAGCCTATTTATCACGCTCTCAGTGAGTACATCACGTTGGTTAATTACCAAGCACTTAAAACTTGCACTGTTTCACACAGTGTTGAGATCTCCTTCAAGTGCACACTTGTTGCACGGAATTGCCACACGATGGCAGTATTGGACAAACAAAGTTTTGGATCCCTCTCCCAATATGTCATTAAAGTTCCTGTTTTGGTAAATCGCTAAAAAAAAAAAAGCTCTCCCCAGACACTTGAACTCAGCCGCCCTCTGCGTCCTTCCAGGTGAATGCGGGGACCACGTGGTGGTGATCAACTCCAGGCACATCGCTTTCTCTGGAAACAAATGGGAGCAGAAAGTCTACTCTTCGCACACGGGGTGAGTCGACGGTGCCCCAGGAGCTGGTCGCTCAGCCTCTTCTGCGCTTCTCCACGTCACTTTTTAGTGTCCCAACAAATCCAAACTTATAAATCCTGTCAGTCGGGAGCTCGCGGCTATACTGTTTTATGTTCTCGATAAAATTGACACTTTGTTTGTAGGCTGTTTATTTTCTCAAATATTCTTTTCTATGAAATATAGATAGTGTGTTTATCTTTAGCTTTGTTTTGGCATCCAAACTGGATTTTGAGTTGTTAGAAATTTTAATTTTACATTGAAGTTCGCAGTTTTCATGAATTCCCCTCATGAGGAATCCTAAATCCATGTTTGTTTCTTACAATTTTTATCTTCTTCCATCCTCTAGATGTCATCTCTCCATTCATATACAATATTGTTGCGTACAATAAAGTGTGAGCACGTCAGTCACCATGTGTGCTCCTCTCAAGAGCCCGTCACCTTTAGTCAGACTGTGTCGGAGCGAACGCACCGTCAGAGCAGGAACTCACCGTGTGCCTTTGTTTCCCAGGTATCCAGGTGGGTTCAAGCAGGTCACAGCGGCCCAGCTCCACCACAAGGACCCAAAAGCTGTGAGTGGGACCCGCTAATGTTACCAGAAACTCTGTGACGGCACCACGCACCTCACTCACTGCTGTTTGATTCTCCTGCACACGCGGTTTGTGCCACACAGCCAGAAATCAGGGCAACTCCTGCGCGTGCCACATGCTGAGCGGAGCACTTCCTCCTTGTTTGACACTTATCCCTCGCTTCATACGTGCCGCTCATGCATTTTAATGTGAGATGGGATTAGGCTGCAGTGGATTTGTGCTGCTGTGTTCCTTGAAAGTCAGAAAGGAGAGCGGCGGTTCCGGGGATAATTCCCGGGTTTTCTGTCGCGCTGCATATTCACTGTGTTTCGGGCGAGGGGCTCGCAGTCGAGTCAGAGGAAGTGTCGGCTCTTTGCATTTACAGTGATGATTACAGTCGGCGCTCGACGTGACCCACATACTGTGCTCGCAGGCATCCAAGGCCCTGATCCTGAGCTAATAAGCAAGCATATTGCGATGCTTTTTCTTGTTTACTTATTGTTTTACTAATAAGCAGAACAAGGTGTGAAGGATGCTGTTTTCTTGGCATAGTGGGACAATGTAGTCGATTCGCAGACAGAAGCATTCCACCTCAAATCGGTTCTTCCACACGATCAGGTCTATTTCTGTTCGGGATACCTTTGATAAAGCAGCAGCAGTGAGGATCTGTTTTTAGAAATACACGGGAAAAATACACTGTAATTAATGTCACAAGTCAAGTTTTGCGAGTCGAGGAAAACAAAGATATTCCGAGGAGTTCAACACGTTGAATGTTGCGATGGCGGAGCTGAAAATCAAAGCCGGCGGCTGCCTGACACTTCAAACTGTCTGTCCTCTCAGACAGCCTGTCTTCATGTATCTTTAATGACTTCATCGCGGCTGACAGCAGCTGCATGTTGCATGGCGCCCAGATTTATTGGCGTCTCCTGTTGACCGATGTGATCTTTTGAGCCCGGCGCCGCCGTAAAAAAAACGACAACAACAACAACAGCAGCGCTGTTGACAATATTTAACACGACAGCTTCAACTCCTCCATAAAGAGCCACGCAGCAAGAGTCTGGAGGTCTTTTTTTTTCCCCCCTCATGCAGCGAGTTCAGGTTAATAAAACCACCACAAACGGGTCACGAGGGGAACATAAGCAGCAGGTGGATGAGCTGTGGAGGACTCCAGTCTGTTGTTTACAAAAGCCAGCGGAGCGAGGCCTCCACGCGCTCTGCGCTCAGGCAGGGCGAGTCCAGCCGACGGCCGCGGACGCGCGTCCTCGCGGCGGCTCGAGTCGAAAATGCGTCCGGACGCTTGGCGAGCGAAGGAGGAGAAACGGAGCGGCGCAGATGACCGATTCGTCAGCGCCGGCCTCGTCCGGCACCTTCCCGCTCGGTCCGAGGCCAGCGGCTCCGTCCAAGCCGATTTCACATTTGCGCGAGCAGCTTCGCTCCGAGAAGCAGACTCGCATTCACAAACCAATATGGAGAAAAACACGGAGGACGTGTGTGCGAGTCCAGAAAACAGGCTGGTGTTTTGTTTTTTCTACGAATCACTGAATTGACTTTTTTTTTTTTTGTGTGTGTCCTCCTCCAGATTGTGAAGTTGGCGGTTTACGGCATGCTGCCGAAGAACCTGCACCGGCGCTCCATGATGCAGCGATTACACATCTTTCCCGAAGACGTGAGTCCCGTTCCGTTTCATTTCCCGACGTTCATCATTCAGCCTGACAGTGTGAGAAAAAACAATCTGCTGATGGAATCTGACTTCATTGACGGCTGTTTGCTTGGCATCATTTCCGGGGTTCTTTATCCTGCTGCTTCTCTTCCGCGGCTAATGTTTGACATTTCTCGTCTGCGTGTCTTTATTTGACCACGTAAATCACGGAGCTGTTCTCATTCACGCTTTGGACCATTTCATGACTCTGAGCTCTTCTCTCTGTTCTTCCGGTTCACGTCTCACTGTTTCATTGTCCTCTGTTCAAACAGCAGCTATTTATAGATGTAAATCAACCAAGTAAAGAGTTCACGCAGCACCATCAACTCTTATGCATCGCCCAGGTGTCATTTCTTTCTCTGAGCTTCATTTTTTTGCTGCTGTTGTTTAACATTCCCCAAAAAACTGAACTATTGTTTTAAAATGATGATGTAAACATGGAAAATTTCAAGCAGTTTGTTTGATAGTAACATCTATTGAGGCTTTTCAAGGGTTTCAGAGGCCACAATGTCTCCGTTGAGGCCAAACAGCTTCTGAAATGCATTGAAAGGGGAGGAAAAAAGCCCCACCCTGACAGCCTGCTCATTGACCCTGGTGGGCCGCCCAGATATTAACTGGATGTAATTACTCTCGTCGAATCTGCACGGGTGTGACAGCAGATCGAGCCCCAGCGGGAGCGCCGCCTTAGCGGGAAGACTTCTGCGGGTCTCTTTTATTTGTCCTGCGTGGATCCCGCCCTGCAGGATTATTAGCGCGAGGTGTTTGTCTCTAATTGCTGGCAGATGGCCTCCCCGAGCAGCCGAACGTCTGCAGCATCACCGGCAACTCAGAGCGGTTCAGGCCCAGCGAAGTTGTTTCCGAGTGTTTTTTCAAAGTTCGCCGTTGTCGTTTTTTTTTGTCTTGGCGTTGGAACCGAGCGCTCGCTCTATAAATGAACCTGTAGGCACCAAACCAGCCACGATGAATAGTAATGAGGCTGTCTGTCAACACCGTACGCTGACGGACCCCGAAGCCTCTTCAAGTCTGTAAATCGGGTCCAATCTGCTCGTCGCGTCCCTTCCTCTTCGTTTTTTTCTGCTTTCTTCCGCGTGTCACCGCTGGTAAATAATTTTTTTTTTTTTTTTTTGAACAGCCCATTTTCTTCCATTTTCTTTGAAATTTACTGTCCCTCTGCCGGCTTCAACGTCGGCTCCGCAGGAGCTGCCTGACGAGATCCGAGCCAACCTGACAGAGGAGCTGCCTCAGCCCCGAGAAATCCCCAGGAAGCTCAGCGAGTACACCCAGGAGGAGATCGACGCCTTCCCCAGGCTCTGGACGCCGTACGTACAAGCGCATGCCGGCGCCCTGAAGCATGTACACTTTATATTATGCAAAAACAAAGCAGGAAAAAAGCCCGATTTTCATGCGAAATCAACATTTGCGTTGATAATCTGGAGCCCTGAATCTTCAAAAAGTTTCAAATTACATACTTTTTGTTTTTTAGCGTTGATTTAGTTGGGAAATGTTTGGAAATCAAACAATTTTTTTTTTGCAGTTCGTATTGATGAGGTACAGCCAGAAGGGGGCGATATTGAACTGGGCACCGCCTCAAAGGCAAAACATGGGGGTCTCAACCTTTACAGCCAACCTGTCTATATACGCTCACTTATCAAATTAAGACCAAATCATCACGGTTTGCAACGCTATCGCCGTTTTCCTAATTGCCGTCCAAATGTCCACAAACCACACAAAATCGCGTCGGTTTACTTTGTTGACACTGGTTTTTAGCTCTGATCAATAGGAAACTCAACGAGTGCAGTGAATGGAAACATGGAGTCATTATCTCACACGCGGTACAGCGGGCGGTCCAAGTGTCATCGCGGTGCGGCCGAAGAGTCCCTTTGGAAGCTCGTCTGCTTCGCAGCAAAAATTGAAAACGAACTGGAAATAACGGTTTGTTTACACGTCATCGTGTGGACGCCACAAGGAGCCACTTCAGGCAGGCTGAAGAGTTGTGGGTTGCAGGTGTCTGGGCGACGCCAGCCAAGACCCCCCCGTGACGGCATCCCATAATTCACCTGTTGGCACTGAAGTTGAAAATGAAAATGAAAAGATAAACAAGCGAAGGACGAAGCGCGGCGTCTCGCTCAACGCTGACGGCCCCGGTGAAACGATCGTCATGAAATCTGAGCAATCCGGGTCAAATCTCAAGAATCGACAAACATTTGATTTCCAATCATGCAAAACTGTCCGCGATCCGTCTCTGCTGTAAGCCCGGACGGTTGGTGCAGAGCAGGCAGCATATGCGTCTCTGTCGGCCGCACTTTTGAGACGCGCTTGCGAGAACCGGATGAGTCATCTTCTATTTGGGACAGTTTCACCGCGAAGAAAAAAAGCGAAATTTGATACACGAAAGGAGAATCGCCGAATCTTTTGGAGTTGTTCAGTGTCACCGAGGGGGTGATTAAACCTCTTTGTTTTTTCCTTGCCTTCCTGTTTTAACACCGACGCCCTCCCTGACAGCAGCGGGCGGCTCAGACAACTGCGATGAGCTGTCTGTACACACGTGGACTGAATTCATGCCGACCCTTTGTGTGACACGTTTCTCTCATGTTGGGGGGAAAAAAAGAAACATGTCACTTCTCTCCGTCGCAACCAACACGTGAGTCTGTTTCCGCTGCGGTGCCACACGCAGAGACGAAAGACCGGCTGCTGTTTGAGTCCTTCCAGTTCGCCCTTTTGTTGCACAACTACATAAAAACACGGGCTTCGTCCCTACGGTGACTTTTTCTCGGGGCGCACGCGACGGCTATTCTGAGGATTTCCCTTCTCTTTGCGGTCAAACCGTCCATCCAGAAAAAAACGCCGGGAGCGTCACAACCGGTGTCAGCAGGTTTTCCTTTCACTCGCTGCCTGTTTGGACGTCCCCGCTCCCTCTGTAGGCTGCGAGAGAGAGCGAGCGGGCGGGCGAGCGAGCGAGCATCTGTTACTCTGCATAATCATATTCATGGCTTTTTCGGAGTCAAGTATTTCCTGGTTGGAGATGAGGCCGACACCGTGACCCGCGGCCGGCCGCCATGATAATGCCCGCGCTGTTTCTGCTCCTCACCTGCGACAAAACATATTTCTGTGGGGGTTAAGTGAGAGCGCTCTCTCTCTCTCTCTCTCTCTCTCTTCACCTGCTAAGCAGCAGCCCCCCCCCCCACCCCATCTATTATTCCATCACTCCGTCCGTCCGTCCGTCCGTCCTCCAGCTGCTCTCCACATCAGGCTCCAGGCTCCCCTGAAGAGCCGTGAGGTTTGGGGACCCCACAAGTCGTCGGGGCTGCCGTGAACCGCGCGCTCCAACTTCGTTCGGACCTTCCGGTGTTTGTCGAAAAAACGGCACCGACCGATGCCGCTTATTCCTGCAGCTCCTTTTAGTTTGATTCCGCACTCGTCAGACATTTCGCCGCATAATAGAGTCGAATTGGGTTTTGTTTACGAGGCTCGCAGCGTGTAAAAGTGGCACTGTTAAACATTCAGCGGCGTGTCCGGGAAAAAGGAACAGCCCGCCCTGCTTCCTTTTGTCTTTGTTTTCCTCGGAACCGTTTTTCCCCGCAGAAGGCGGCGTCCCCGTGAACGCCGTGCGAGTTTGCTCCGGTTGAGCGGCGCTGACACCGTTTTCTGCAGATAACGCGGTCGCAGAGTTAGTTCGGGGGTTTTTTTGTTTTTTTTTTTCCGAAAGTATTATCTGTGAGCCGGGTGTGAAGCGCACGCGCAGCCCCTTTCATCTCCTCTGTTTTGGGGTCGATACAGAAAATCTCCAAACCTGGTTAAATAATAAAAAAAAAAAAACCCAACCCAAATCTGCACGGCGATTTATCACCAGAGGCAGCTCAGATGTGCGTTTTGTAATCTCCGCCGACCCGACACCTTTAATCTTCCGCACGCAGGCGCTTTCGGACGAGAAAACATGGCCCCGCGTTTGTTGCCGTTCGAGGCGGCGGGATCCGCTCGCTGGGCCGTCGCTCACCGCCGCAGCTCGTGTACGGCGCGTCCGTAACCGCTGTCAGGCCGCGCGCGCGGTGATGAATGAGCCACTTCGCGTTGTTTACTGGTTCAATCCCCACAGCCAATCAGCTCGCGCGCTCGGGCCGCCCGCCGTGCGGACATCAAGGTCAAACTAATCCTGGTTTATTTAAGAGATGGGCCTTACCTTCGTTAATATTCACTCGTGCTCCGTCTTACTCATTTTACTGATCAAATATATGTGTGTGTGTGTGTGTGTGTGTGTGTGTGTGCGTGTGTGTGCGTGTGTGTGCGTGCGTGTGCGTGCGTGTCTGGGGAGACGGGGTTGAGGTCATCAGGGGCGATTCAATCGTTACCCTTTATTAAACACATAGTTAATATTCTCTGAGAAAAACCTGGGAGCAGAGGCGACAGATTATTATTGCACGGAAGCTCACCCCCCCTCCCCTCCCCTCCCCTCCCCACTCCGCAACCCCCCCCCACACACACACACAAACAAGCGCCCCGACAACACAAACACAGTGCGCTTGATAGCAGAGCTATTACATTAGATAATAACATTTTTTCGACTTTGTATCAGACCTAACGCAGCCCGCCCTGATAATATCTGTCTGTTGCGATCGCTGCTCGAAATTAAAGGGGAGCAACACAAAAAGAGGAAGCTGTGTGCAAACTCATTTTGAAAAGATGAAGAAGGGGAGGGGGGGGCGGCAACAGCAGCAGCAGCAGCAGGGTGATAGGATCTGCCCAGTTTCTCATCTGTCACTTTCTATCCCTGTTTTTCCTTGTAATCAGTTCTTTTCTCTCTCCCCCCCCCCTCCCAGACTTTCACGCCTCCCCATACTAATGCGCTGTCCTGTGTTCTCCTCCCCAGACCTGAGGACTACAGGATGAAATGAAATCCGAGCCGGCCGTCGCGACCGAAGCAGGAAGTCCTTCTTTTTAAAACGCGAACACAGCCGCAGCCTTTGAGCGGCGTCGGATCGACTAAGTCGCCGGCTTATCAGGATTTGAAGTGGGGGGGGGGGGGGGGGGGGGGGGGGGGGGGGGGGGGGGGGGGGGGGG
>JASSRZ010000007.1:12913461-12930531 GCA_032164315.1 Malacoctenus gilli
GTGTGTGTGTGTGTGTGTGTGTGTGTGTGTGTGTGTGTGTGTGTGTGTGTGTGTGTGTGTGCGTGTGTGTGTGTGGCTTTAACAGGGAACATAAATCACTTGGCAAAGTCTTTGAGGGAATACAAACAAAACACAATCAGTGGAAAAGTGGCAGAAAAAAACAACTTTCAAAAGGTTCCAGGGAACTAAAAATACATTTCTCTTGTTTTGGTCCTATTTTGGGGTTAAGTGGTCAATTAACTATTGATCTTTGCCAATCAGCTGACAGAAAAATCTTTTGCGGAGTGTTCTCATAAATTGCCTTTGTCTCTGGTGTCTTAAATCAATATCAGATGTCTGATATTGCATCTTGGACTTCAGGGTTTTTGCGAAGTTCACCAAAAAAATGCTTTCCCCCCCCCCTCCCAATATAGGCAGAAACACAATTACATCCTCCAGAGCAGCTGTTTGCGATTAGGCACTTGTTTGCAGCTCTAATCCAATTTGGTTGTACTATTTTATGTGTTTGAGACGTAGCCGTTCAAATCAGGCAACAGAGTCATTAAATACTTTTTCTTGATTTCTATTCCACCCCCCCCCCCCAAAAAAGGAGAAAAGTTTATTTCTCCCACAAATCCAGCGACCTCCCAGGAAGGTGCTTCCATGAATCTTTCATATCATCGGTTGGCGGCTCTGCAGCGACTCTGTGCTCAGCCTAAAGAAATATGTTACTACCTCTCACCGCTGCTCTGGCACGACCTGTAAAACTTTAGGGGAAGAAAGTTACAGTTTCCCCTAAATAATCACCCTGATCACTTGATAAATTTCAAGCATTTGGCAGAATTCGCTCACAGAAGTAAGAAGTGAGCAGAAGGAGTCACAAGCTTGAGTCTTTGACGCTCTTCGAACCAACAAACGGGACCGCGACTGAGTCACGTGACCGAGGTCTGCTAACGAGCGCTCACTCGAGTCGGGCGTGACGAAGCGGCACCGGCGAGGAGATTGCGAGGCGGCGCCTGGCGTCGTTCCCGCCACTTCCGACCGCCGCGTGGGTCGCCGTGAGATGCGGCGGCGAACAGCTGGCGAGTGCAGCGCTGAGAGCCAGACACAGAACGAAGACCCCGCAGCAGTAATTGGTTCGAGAGCGAGTGTCAGGGAACGCGTTTTGGCAGCCTGCTGCGTCCCTCGGTGCTGCCTCGCAGGTACCGCTGACAGGCATGTTTAATATCTGCTCATCGGATTCAAATGGACTGGCTGTGAACCATCTCCCCAAAGGTCGGCTAACGACCTTCGTATGAGGTATATGTTTTACATGTAGGTCAGCGGTATCAACGGGCCAGCCTGTCAGTTTGAGCGTTGGCATTATTTAATGTTGTTGCATCCAGAACGAGCTCAGTCGTCCTGACAACAAATGAAGGGCGTCCTGCAGTCAGCCTGAATCCAGAGCCGCCTCCTTTAGAACCGACTGCACGTTTATTGTCTCAGCTGTTTTACGTTCTGCTTCTTTTAGCGATCACTTCATAACAATTGGTTTCTTTCAGCATGACTCGAGGCCAAGTGCAGATGGAAACGCGCTTACCAACCGACGAGCCAGATATGAGCAACACTTTTCAAAATAAAAGCACAGGAGGGTTTCTTTTTTTTCCTGATCTACATTCCAGAAAAAGGTCTTGAATTGGTTTTCATGCTCAACTAATTTGGACAACTTCAGAGCGACGCAGTCTTGAACACACCCCATCAGGGTCCTGGACCTCTGTTTGGAAACCACTTCATTAAGTAATGGAAGCACTTTTTGAAAAGGTATCTCCAGGTTCAGAGAGAAAAAGTAGTCATATATATCCCTCCCCTTAAGATACATTGCTGCAGAGATCTTCCTTGAGATCTTCTTGGTGCAGTTACGAGAACCCTGACTCTGTTTTTGCTGATGTCCAGGACTCCCAGTAGAACCCCATTAAATTAATTCAGTAATACCTTTGACTGGTTCACTGCCCAATAATGGAGACGCTGGTAATGATTATTCACATCTCAATGATTCCATTAGACTGTTCGAGTCAGTATCTGTGCCTGTGTGTGTGTGTGTGTCTGTGAGCGCGTGCGCATGTGTGTGTGTGTGTGTGTGTGTGTGTGTGTGTGTGAGAGAGCAACAAAACACTCCACTCACTCACAGTGCTTGAACATTTATGACTCTCTGTAATCTAACCTCCTAAACTGTCCTCTCCTCCTCGTCCCACTCTCTCGCTCTGTAACGCTGTAAAGTCCTCCATGTTTTAGTGTCCTGGGGTGTCGAAGACGGACGAGGAAATGCGATAAAAAATGGACTGAAGTTGCAGCAACGTGTCATTATAGAGCAACAGTTCTGTGAGCCGGCAGAGCTGAGGCACCTCACAGATAATAGCTGAGGAACCAATTTGTATTCTGTATTCGCACACACACACATGCGTGCACACACACACACACACACACAAAAACACACACACACGCGCGTGCACACACATGCATGCACATGCATGCATGCATGCACACACACAGACGTGCGCACACACACACACACACACACACACACACACACAGACGCACACACACACACAGATGCACGCATGCACGCACGCACGCACGCCCGCACGCACGCACACACACACACACACACACACATACACACACACAGTGTTTGTCAGCTGCCTCTGTAGCTCCTCCCTTGTCATGTGTTGGGAATCATGTGAGCGTGCTCCAACACACACCTCAGCACCACGACCTGTGCTGACCACGGCTCTTTGTTCCTTACCATTGGCCCGATGAGGCCGATCTCTCCTCGTTCTCCTTTCTCCCCAGCAGCTCCCTGTAAAACAAACAGCATCACTGCAGTCTCACTGGCTGCCGCGACAGCAATCAAAGCAGCGCAAAAGCCAACATCCGTTATCTTCATGGGACGCGGGGCCGCCGCACGTCCCCAGAACGGCCCCAGAGTGCTTCGGACGAGCTCCTGCCAGCGTCTGGGAGTCTATCTGGGACGTATGTCAACATTTGTCCGTTTAAACTGGCAGGTGGCAGACAGTTCAACATGAAGTCCCTCCACAAGTACCATTTGTGGTGCTGAGGTGGGAAATAAAGTGGCAACAGCACAATTTTAGTTTCCAACATGACGGATAAATTACTCCAGCACAACTTTCACTTTGTATTCATCATGATTGCTGTTATGTAATTTAAAAAAAAAAAAAACCCAAAAAACTAAACACTACTTTTTTTGGACACCTTTTTTTAACACTCACGATACATTTAAACAGTTTTCCTTCCTGAACATTTGTTGCTGTGTATAAATTCTGCTCATTTCATTGTCAAAACAAGTTTGGGAGAGTTCCGAATGTTCCCCTCTTTTGCTTTCAACATTATCTCAAATGAGCAAGTTCTTACCGGTGGCCCTTGAATGGAGAGGCCGCTTGGTCCCTGGGGACCGGAAGGTCCTGGGGGTCCGCTTGGGCCAATTTCCCCTGCAGGCCCTTGAGGTCCCTGTGAAAACCAAACACAGGAGGATCCTCCGTTGGCAAGAGCCAGAAGGGACAGAATGTGGAGACCTCAGTGGAGGAAATACAGTCTACCCAGATCTTACACACATATGCACACCTGAGCCACTAAACCCAGTAAACATATACATTACATTCAATGTATAACTGTAAAGAGAATTGTGGCTGGAACCAGCAAAAAAAAAGCCTGAGTCGATATAATTGTTGGAAGTGTCATTTTTCTGCAAGTTGGAGGTCTAATTGTTCAGTGGCTCTGTGATGAATTGGTGCAGCCTGTGTGTGTGCGCGTGTGCGTGTGTACGTGCGTGTGCATGCTGATGAGGATCAGCACTCAGAAGCAGAAGCAGGTTTAAGAGCCATTATTAGTCACATGAAGTTATTACAGCTCTCATCCCACCAGGATCCCTCCAGGTTAAGACGTGCCGATCTAAACATAGCAAACGTACATATTCATCCTCAAACCTCGGCTACACGATTCCCCCTCTTCTTATAAGTGTATCAAACCACTGAGGGGTGTGGAACTACTCATCATGCGGCAGCATCGTTCCTCAGTGTGGGAGGTGAAGGACGTGAGCTCGATTGCTCTTCGTCTGCACTTATTTAGGGTAAAGTCCCCGTCAGGTTCAAAGTTGGACCTCTGCCTACCCCCGTGTCTCGATCGCGAGGAGGGCGCTCGCTGTCATTGGCCGCGCCACAATGAGATAAGCATCAGGAAGCGGATTCGGCCATCTACAATGCGGTGGTGCCGCTCATTCGATCCACGTGTATGAACTGCAGACAGAGTTTCTGCAAAGGGAAGCGAGAGAAAATTCCCGCAAACCGCCTGCCGATCCTTCCCGTTTGTAGCCTGTTGCCTCAGCGGCGGCAGTAGCCAAAGTAAGCCTCGCTCCAGCTGAATTTATTGTTTCACTACTCAACCCTGCAGTTGCTCGGTTCATGTCTCTCTTATCCGTGCAAACAATCGAAACGGGGGGAATCAGATGTACGTGAGCGGGAGCGGGAATAACAACAAACAAGGGACCGAAATGTGCTATTTCGCATTACACTCATCACGTCCCAGTGTGATGGCAGCGAAACCCCCCCCCCCCACCACCGAAAAGTTGAGGACGGCGAGAGAAGGATTCAAATTGAAATGACTCACAGGTTTATTTCAGTGGCTGAACAATTCATCAGTGCTTGATAAATAATGCACCAAAAGGGATTAGTGAGCGCGAATAAGGATGAGTTCACCGAGCAGCGCGTCTCATGCAGGAGAATAATCCAGCTATTCATGCGGACTTGGCCGAAACTGCAGCGCGAGCGATCTGGCGAGCGAGCATTAATGTAGCGTTCCGTGCCGCACGTGTGCGCCAGCAGACCAGGGGAACGACGGGACGCTTTCAAAGCGAACACGATCGCGTCGCAACGTCGGGGCCGGGAAACGCTTTGTGCGTGAGGTTGAGCTTCTCTTGGTTCCCTCCGTGGGAGTTCTCAGGCAAAACACGCGCACGCTTCCCGGTTGTGTGTGGGCCGCTTCACGCGGGGCCACTCGATCCACTGTCAGTCAGCGCAGACATGTGGTTCATATGAACGGCGCTGGAGTCATGACTGGCAGCCTGAGCCGAATGAGGCGAAGCCCGAAGGAGGACAAGCTTCCGAACATTTCGCGTTTCTGCTGCGGGAGCTTGAAAGCAGAGATGCAAATCTCGAAACTTTCGGGGAGAACAGTCTGGGTCGAATGATTAAAAATAAGATGGAAGACTCGATAAGGTCTCTTCCGAGTTTTTTTGTTAATATCCCCTCGTTCTACCTAAATGTCCTCCACATCGCCCACTGCAGGTCTCTGATTTCCATCCCTCCATCAACCTGTATTTCTGCCTCAAACGGGAGCTCTGTTATGACTGGCGGCTACAGCTTGTGCACGCTGCGAGTGAATAAACACACATGTGAATATTTCCAAATGAGCAAAGTGAGATCTGCTCGCCACAAGTTGTGAGCTGACCCTTCCTCAACCTCGCAACAGCTCTCGCTCGGACTCAACTCGGCCAAGAAAAACCACAAAGCTCGACGGGAGGGGGCTACGATCGAGGTGGGGGCCAGCACGTATCGATTCTTCGGGGGGTTCAGGGTTTAATTTATTCACCCATGAGAATCACAGGGATTTTCTAGCGACCCTTGGTTTCAAGAGGCGACCGTACTTCCCGGCAACCTCTCGCCACAGCGTGCACCAATGTTTTGGCTGGTTTAAAAAAACAAAAAAAAAAGGAGTCTCAGAAACGAATTGCTGTCAAGTCCTGCGGTGATTCAATCTCTTCGAAACACCAGAGTGCATCAGAAAATGATCCCGAGAACGTATGAAGTGTGGCAGAATTGAAGTGCTTCACACACACCGTCAGCCCTGGCTCTCCTCGGTCACCTCTGGCTCCCCTTATGCCCGGACCACCCTGAAACACCAGAACACACTGTTACTGCACAACATATTCGACATTTGTACACTGTGTGCTGGAAAAAGAGCGATGGCCGGGACGCAAGCACGTAAAACGTATATTCATCAAAGAGGCCTTCGAAACATGGAAAGTGTGTGTCACGGCGAAGAGTAGAAATGCACATGCCGCCTATATGAAGGGATTACGACTGTGATGGACGGGAGCCAGTGCCGACTGGAGCCACAAACCGGCCCCGGTGAGCACCGCCGTTTACGAGGCCGCATCCGCACGGCCGAGGCCGTAAACCCGGGGCCGACCCCGCCGGCTGCCGGGTTCACCCGGGGACAGACAGACACACATCTGCTAATCGTTGGCCTATTTGGGACGTTTCCTCTTCCTGAGTCTGCTTGAACCGGCCTCTCCAGGGAGGCCTGTACAGAGAAAGGTGCTGCCTTGAGCTTTAAGCCAGAGGAACCGCGGACGTGGTCGAAGCAGACAGGGCGGCACGCCAAGAAAGGTCAACTCATCGTTTCTGTTCTTACCTGGTAGCATATTAAGCAAGTATTTGGCCTTATTTTGTTGTTTTTGTTCACACATTTTTGCTGCTGATCTCTTATTTCTGTTCTGTCACAATACATCTTAATAGAAGCAGCAATAAAAACTCTCGCAGCCAGGGTTACTCAAATCCAAGGGATATCCTGCGCCAAATATTTCCCCTCAGTGTTCCTCCTGAACATTTACTCTCGTTTCGGAGGGATTTCGTACAAAACCTTTTGTTGCTCCCATGAAAAACCCTCCAGACGACAGCAGGGTGAGGGTGTCAAAACAAAGATGGCAAGCGAAAAACCTCCTCATTGATCCAAGCCGCATTGAGCTGACTAGATTAGATCACATTATAATGCATCACTTCATAATGACCCTTGTGGAGAGAAGGAGTCACTGCATCAATCAATAGTTGCTACATTCAGTGTATGTGGGGACTGAAAACAGACATGGAGCAGCCATCGATACAGATTTGCATGAAACAAAAGATATTCCATTATTATTTCAGTGTTTAAAAACAACAAAAATAGTTTCTGCAGTTGTTGATTTATGTAAGCAACTCAACTGAATGTGGTACTTTAAAACCCCCTGTTGTGTTTTCTCCTCCACCCTGACTTGTTGGAGGCCCAAAACAACCTGCAGAACGCCTTCTTATTCGGCCTCCAAGAGAAATGTGACAATTATGTTTGTGTACTTTTTTCAAACTTCCTTTAATGGAGAAAGAAAAAAAACCTTTAGCTGTTGCAATTTAACTAAACAATTTGATGCTGAAATCAAATTTACATGTTTTAAATAATGTTTGTATCTGGAACAGCAGGGGCGCCGCGCAGTTTTAACAAACGGAAATTGTGGGCTGAGCGCGTCTCGTTTTCCTTAATATTAGATTGATTGTGGGCTGATGTTCGGTATTAAGCGGCGGCTGTGCCAAATCAGGCAGCACAGATTGCAATCCGATGGTGGCAATCAATATGATT
The DNA here is from genome assembly GCA_032164315.1 of Malacoctenus gilli. Lineage (NCBI taxonomy): Eukaryota > Metazoa > Chordata > Actinopteri > Blenniiformes > Labrisomidae > Malacoctenus > Malacoctenus gilli. The sequence continues at coordinate 12,920,881 of JASSRZ010000007.1, forward strand.
TGAACCTGTTTTCCAAAAGCAGAGAGAGAAAGAGACAAAAAACCAAGGAGCCTGCTGTGACTCCGTGAGGCAGGAAAAGACAAACATCTGACAGCGACGGCAAACAGAGATTACTCACAGGAATAAAAGCACAACATTGTTTTAAAAGGTTTCTGCCGGGCTGCTCGGAAGAGATCAGAAAAGAAAAACATCATGTCGGAGCAGCGACGTCTGCTATTCACTCTGAGCACTTGGAGGGCTGAGTCCTGTCATCATGGGTGTCAAACGTGGGGGTCTGTGGGGGTCACCTTTGTAAAGTTCACTGAAATATTCATCTAACACAACACTTGCAGTTCCAAAGATGTCCACCGGGGCTCAAACAGAACTGAGCAGCCCACAGCAGCAGAACGCAGTCGTGAGAGCTTCACGATCCAACTCATAATGAGAGAGAGAGAAGCTGTCCAAATTTAAAGGTGATCAGTATGAACCGAAGCCAGGAGTTGAATTAGGAGTCGTCCAGGTTGCTAAGTTACGATTCTACCGGTCGGGGCTGAATGGAGATAACAAGCGGCTGTTTGAAGCCCCTGAACTGAACAGCCTTTGAGATCCCCGTCCTTAAGGAGACGAGCAGAGGCTGTTCTCTGCACAGATGTAACAAGTACCGAAAAAAATTTGTATTCAGAGAGGACGACTCCACCTCCACATATTGCTTGAATTGTAACCAATTACAAGGAAAAGTAGTGATGGGATACACAGCTCGAGTAAAAGTACAAGGTGCTCTCCTCAAAAACTAATCAAAGTTGAATCTTTTCTTTTTTTTTAAACCTCATTTAATTGCATCACTGCGCGTTTCAATTGGCTTGTACAAAACATCCACATTGATCAAAGTCTATCTTTCGACATTAATTCAAATTGTAAGGTCATTCAGAAAACACTTATGATGCTGAAGATAATGACATTTTTGCATTGTAATATACCGTCGCCTAATTTGGGCCTGAAGCCTTGAAAGCAGAACACCCGCTTCTGTCCTCATGCTTTGTTCGCAGTGAGACTTTCTCTGACAGAGCCTGTAAAGGAATGACTGAAGATGTCCTGAAGGAAGCCGGCCTGCTACAGGGAAGTGGCACACGTGCGCTTGTGGTGTATCAACCTTTATCGTGTTCAAACAAGGTGAACGTCGGTACTTTTTCACCCCCCCCCCCCTCACACTCACAGTCCTGCAGAAGACAGCGGGCAGTTTTAGCACAAAGGCAGCGATGATTTCGCCATTAAATCCTTCATCTGCGCCCATATGCTGCAGTTAAAGTGTGATTTAAGAGGCCCATTCGGCGCGCGAGCGAGGAACAGACACAGGGAAGGGACAGACGCAGGGACACAGAGGCGTAAAGCGACGATAAAAATAGAGGGTGGGGGGGACGGGACGGGGACGGGGGGGGGGGGCAAAAGCGTCGGTTTAAAGTGAAAGGAAGAGAAAAGACAAAAGGGGGGCGAGAAGAAAAAAAAAAACAGAGAAACGCTTCGAGTTATTTACTTTGTTGTATTGATCTCCAGGTATTGAGAGGAGAGTTGGAGGCAACGGGGATTGGCAGGGGAAGCACAGCAAACAATAACGCTCTCAGTTATTTCATGATCGCCCACCGTCTGTTTTGTGCCAATAAACCTTGTTCTTCTCTGAACAAAGAGAATCAAAAATGGGGGGGGGGGGGAGAAATTCAAAAAGACAAAACTGCCAGATAGAGCCGCGCATCATCTGCGAATGAGCGAATATGACAAATGTCAAAGGTGCAGAAATAAGGCACTAATGAGGCGATAAACAGACGTAGAGGTAAAAAAAAAAGGACCGGCTGACGCGTGGATTTAACATTAGAGTGGCGTAAGTAGATATGAGTCATCAGGCAGGGAAGGAAAATGAGGAGAGTCGCAGCCCGCCTGTGATAAATGGGAATCATCCCATAATTACTTTCTCCAACCACAGCAGTGTTGATCTCCACCCCTCTCATCCCCTCAGTGCCCGAAAAAGTGAAGGCAAAAGAAGGACAACTTGAACAGCGAGACAGAAGGAAATTTAAAAAAAAAAAAGAAAAGGGCAGCGAGATAGAGACACAAAGAGAGCGAGGCGGAGAATAAAGGGAGAGGGAACATAAAGCGAGAAAAAAAAAGAAAAAAGTCTCGGGCTGTAAATGAGCTCGTTTACTCGCTCTCATCTCGCACCCTCCGATCGGTTTAACCTGCAACGGCGTGAGAGGACTACAGATGCCAAGCGCGCGCCGCCCGTCTTCCTCTGCTGCAAGCCAACTCAGAGAGAGCTGGACTCAATACTGCAGGCGAGAAAGTTACAGAGAAGAAATGGTAAATAAAAGATACCCCACGCGCACTTCTTTGTACTTTTTCAGGCAATGCTCCTTTGTATGACTGAACACTGTTGGATGGTGGTGGAAAAAGCAGCAAAGATTCAGTCATTTGCGAGAGGGTTTACCCGACTGAATTTGGTGAATCACTTTGGATTGCCGTGTCAGTTGTTGATAGAAAGTTGATGTTTTTCCGCGTTTTCATATTGGAAGGCCAACTCCAGGAAATGCACTGAAATAATGAACCGAGTGAAGCTGAACTAACTTCAGCTCCGATGGCGTTTTCAAAGTTGGAGAGACGCAACCGTGTAAAAATTTTGTCCCGACACCAACGAACGACATTCACACAGCAGTTATGGCTGAAACCTGATGTTTACATCACGTCGTTTTGTTTCAACGCCGCACGTAAATCGCACCAGCTCCAACATCAGTTCACTTTCGCTCATCGGACAGAAACGGTTTGAAAAACTGACCGAAATCAGCCGCTATGTTGCGTGTCCCTTGTAAATATCAGAGGATCTTATAGGGTGTCATAAGCTGCCACAGTGTCTGTTTGATGTTTACGAGCAGTGTCCACTTTGACAGTCCAAATGCACTTCCTGAAACTTCTTTGTGTCGGGAGCAAAAGAGTCAGAAAGGTCTTTGGGGGGGGGGCACGGTGTTTATGTAAGAGGGCGTTCTTCAAAGGAGGCAGAAACTTGGAAGAAAAGTAAAGAAAGGGAGAGAACCTTCCCTCGAAGGGCAACGCGAACGACAACGCCTGTACAGGTGTTTGCCAACTCTACGGATGAATCAGACTCGACGTTCTTACAGGGGGTCCGGAGGGTCCTGGAGGTCCTTTGCTGTCCTGGGAGCAGGTGCAGGCGTGGGGCAAAGGAGGGCACTGCTCTTCAACTCGCTGAGAACACACATAGGCAGAGCGCTCAGTCCGCGTGCCGCTGGCTTTCTCGGAGCCCACGCCAAACATGAGCACAACCACTAAAACTGTCACGCGTGAACTCCTCGATCGCGTCAGCAAGCGAGATAACGACGTCCGAAAACCGGCACTCGAGTGTCAGACTTGTCCAGCTTGTTTGGACGAGGGGGGAAATTTATAGCACGGTGAAATCAGGGCATGTACTGATACTCGCATGGCTCATTAATTACAATAAACCGAACGCATTCCCGGAGTGACTGGACAGCAGATAAATATGCATTTCCCCCCCCCTCATCGTTCATCATCGGAATAATCAAATTTTAATTGAACTACAAAAATGAAAAATCAAATGCTCTCAGAGACCTGGAACAACAAACGATGATTTATTCTAATCCAAAGACATTTCCTATATGTTACCTAAAAATTGAGCTTGTTTCAGCACACACTGGTAGAAAAGTGACACTCCAGTCCGATAACTATCGACAGAGTCACTTTTTTCATTTGTATTTGACAGTTTATATGAATTGTTGACCTAAAACAGCACAAACAATAGTAGAGGTGAGCTGTGGCTGATGGATACAGCTCTACTGGTGTAGTGGGAAAGATCCAAGGGTGTTTCTTAACAGGTTCTCCGACTTGAATTTCAACCAACTAGCAGAACATAAGAATTTAAAGTGAACCTAAACAATTTTAGGGAAACCGTTTGACTCTACATTTTCAGTTTGGGCTGTTAAGACTTCTAATATTCACAGGACCGACTCAGAGAGACAGTTTGTTTCCTTACCAGAGCTGGCAGCTCGCAACACTTATCTCTGCTGGCCCAGGACGTGCTGCAGATGATGTCGAACATCTGGAGCTGGAACTGTAAACACACACACACAAACACACACTCAACAACTTCTTTTAATGCGGCAAAAATCAACCACGAGTTCACACATGCACAGGTAAAAAAACAAAACAAAACACAACAACACACAAGAGATGTTGGTGACGTATTGAGCCGAGTTGTGGTTTTGTGGTGTGTCTGTGTTGAGAAGAAAGACGCAGCCAGATGGCTTCGCTGCTCGCACGCTTTAATGGCGGCCTGAAACGTGCTGGAAGACGAGAGACATGAAGTGCTGCTGATGTGTTCTAATAAACAAACGAACGTCCTGGAGGCTCCACGCCCGGCCATAAATTCGGTCTGACACGTTTTCGTATCCAAACTGCTGAATGCTCAGCAAATAATCGCGGTTTATTTGATTAGAGGGGCTGTTTCGATCTGACGAGCGCTAAAACAGACGTCGTCATCGAGGCCGCCTCCAACAAAGGTCTCTGTTCCACTGATCCACACGGAGCAAGAACAGCATTAAACTCAGTGAAGAGGACTCACTGTTGGGTCGGGTTCTTGTGAAACTGCTTCGTCTTGGAAGGTACAAACTCGCTGAATAGACATGGACACTCAGAGGCGCCTGGAAAACTTGAGAACTTGTTTCTTCTCCACACAACTGTTTCATTTCAACTGAACGTTTCCTTGAACTCGTTGGACCTGTTGCATGGCGTTATTCCCGATACAGCAACGGGGGTCGCAGCCTGGTTAAAAGGCACAGCGAAGCCGATTTAGGCGTCACATATTCGCTGCGGCGGAGTCCAAGATAAAAACCCGAGTCCTTCCTTGTAATCACTGGCGAGTAACACCACAAAGACTCCGGTTTAATTGCACAATGAATTATAATGGATGGAAATTTGAGTCAAATGTTCCTAATTTCCCAAAGAGCGCCGGGCCGCCCTGCAGCCGGTGTAAAATGGACTTATTCGAGTAATTATAGGCCTTTGATTGCAGTTCCACAGGGGGGCTCGGTTTGTAAAAAGGTCCAGTGTTTTAAGCCAATGCTGAGACTGAGAGATATGAGTGTCCTGCAGTCAACTGTTGGATGTGACCCACATTCAGAGAGATGCCCAGCCGACTGTTTGAAACCCAGGCAACAATATCACAATAAAACCTTAACTCATTCATCCCTAACGACCAATCAGTGGCCTGAGGATCCTCCGGCAACCTGTCAAAACAGACACGACGCTCCATACGTAAAGGTGGCGCCTGTTCCACGGGTGACCGTGAGGTGCAGCTAACTCATAGCAGGGGTCCGATCCCTACAGGTCTCAGCGTACCCCTCTTCCTTCCTGTTTGTCTTCTCTTAAGTGTTGGTGCTGTTCAATGGGTAGAGAGCAGCTCCCAAAGTGCATGCAAAGGACTTGGTGCGTTTTCACTCGCAATAAATAACATGAACTCCCACTGAATGACTCACTGGAATGGTTGTAGATATTTATGGTTGCCATTTACAGGCTATAATTGCTCTCGCTGTCTGTCCCCCTCACACACACACACACACTCACACACACACACACACACACAGGCACACGCGCACGCACACACTTCAAGAGGTGCTTAAACAGCTTGTTAATCTCGTTTGATAAAGTAAATGTGAGTTTCAAATGCTCATCCAGTGGAACGCAGCAAAAAAAACCCCACTCAGGCAGGTGAAATCATCTTGACACGTCGCCCTTCACGTTTTCACCAACTGTTTCATTTTTCCAGCCCGCTGGTCGACGCGGCACCCCTGAAACGCTTCATTGGCGCGAGGGACAGCGAACCCTGCATCAGCGTAAACAGGCAATCATACTGACTGGAGCGGAGCTGTCTCGTTTGCCTCGGGACCGGACCATCCTCCCCAGGATCTCGGCGCCGTCAGCGGTGATGTTCCCGGCGGCGCTGACGGATTTCTCGCCGGCGACGGAGCAGTCCAGGACCACCTTCACCGACGTCTTGCTGATGGTTACATGGAGCTGTGTGACGGGGGGGGGGAGAAAAGGTTGAATTAGAGATGTAAAACCTGCAACTCCCTCTCGCGTAATTCATTTCCCTTGAGCATTCAAACAGCGGGCCATCTCCGTACTGACTAATCACACCGACAATGACTTCCTTTGTGTACCTCGGTGCATTTTTTTTTTTTTTGATCTAATGAAAAGCATCGACACACAAATTACCCCGTCCAGTCGGAGTGCCGGACGCCTGTAAGCTGAAACTGCATCCTTAGGGGAGCCACTGCCAGAGCTATGAACCGTGAAATTCAAACCGTTCGCACAGTTAATGAGCAAAGAGGGCTGCATCCTGGTGAAGGACAGTCATAAACTAGACTATTAGTATCTGCATGTTTCACCATTACGGGATGTTTTCTATAAGCATTTTGCTCATTCATACCCCGGGGAGAAAGCTGCAGCAACACACATCGTATGCACGCGGCGCGTACACTTCCAAACACACAAAAACACACAAACACACAACGTATCCCGAGTTAGACAAAGTTCATATTCGAGTGTCGGAGCCCATTTCTCAGCTGACGTCTGAGCGGCTGCTTTATAATGACTTTCTGTTCTCATCCTCTTCTCTACACACTTGGCTGGTCAGGATGCCTAGTGTGTGTGTGTGTGTGTGTGTGTGTCTGTGTGTGTGTGTGTGTGTCTGTGTGTGTCTGTGTGTGTCTGTGTGTGTGCGCACACTCTTGACATGAGAGATGCTGAAAATCCTTTGAGTTGCAGACATTCTGCTGGTGATCTTTGTGTAATCATTGAGTGGTTCTAGTAAAGGTTGCCATCAGTGGTTGGGGAGAGAATCAGTGCCACCAAAGCATCCGAGTTAAGTGTCGACAACGGTCACAGTTCAATTCAGACGAGCTGGTTTTTTGCCCTGAACGGTTCCTGTTTTTACACTTGATTTCGATGGAATCCAAGCAGCAGCAGCAGCAGCAGCAGCAGCAAAGAGACTGTTTATTTGTGAGAATGCTTGTTGTTCTAATCACAAACGGTGTCCTACAATTGGGTTCAATCCATTATTTCTACTTTTTCTGATAACATTATGATATTAAAAAAAATGGATTCTGTGTAATAAAATGGGATCAAAGAGAGATTTTTTTTTTTTTTTACCAGGATGCCAAGATTTAAAAAAAACAGTGGAATTGTTAGGATCTTGTCTTCATGGACGTGCATCAAAACTTTCTTTGAAGATGCTGAAAGTTCGACACTGAAATCCTTCTGACTGGGAGCGAAAGAACACGTCAAGTTTGTCAGTTCACCAGCTTCTTTCTGCCTGGCTGTGCGTGAGACCGTGAACTTTTCCCGCCGAGGGAGCCTCCGGAGCTCCTCGCGACTCCGGCCCATCCGGATCACGATTAATATTTCAGGGGCCGAGCCGCTCGGATGTTTGCCGAGCGTGCGACGGGAGGGGGATTCCCGGAACTGTCGCCGATAACTAAGGAGGGGCTTCCCGTGTTTACTCGTGTGCGCAAAGCAAGCAAAGGCGATCGCAGTGGCAAGATGTTGTCAGGCGGCGTGGATGCAGTCAATGGTGGGATTGGCTGTTTACTCAGTGGAAAATGTCAATGATTTCCATTGGCCCTCTGGATACACCACTGGACAGAGTTAACAGGAAAACCTATATACCTGTAACAAAAATGGCTACGAGCATATTGACGATCATACAGGTTCCTTGGTTTGCATACTGGGTAATATTCCTAATAAAAACAAGCTTTTATTATAAGAAACAAGTGCAAAACACACAAAAGTAAAGATTGTGAAAGTCACTTTTTCTTTTTATAGTTACAGACGGAAAACAAGAGTCTCTGGTCCAAAATCATCAATCATCAACGTACGATAAAGTCCGAGATAAAAATGCAGCTCGAGCCGCAACAGACAATGTTGAACCAGGATCGGCATCGATCGCAGCGCTGCGGCTTCACAGTAGGAGAGTCTGGGTGCTGAACCGACCTGACTGCATTTCAAATCTCTCTCTCTCTCTCTTTCAAAAAAAAAAGCAAACATGAGGCGGCTTTTAAAAAAGAAAAAAAAACCTCCCTCCAAAAAGAGAGGGGCAAACATCCCTGACAAAGCTGAACACAGCGGGAGAAAGAAGGTGGCCGCGCTGCCGTCACGTGACTCCAGTATTCGCTTTGCTCATTTCCCCCCCCCCCGATGTTTACCGCCCCGCTGCGGAGACGCCTCGCACGTTAAACTAGATTCCAGATTTATAAGCTGCGTCGTTGCCATCGAGTTCAAAGAACGCTGACATCGCCGATGAAAAATAAATCGTATTACTTTCGATGTCGGACTTGTTGTCAGCATTTTACCGTAAATAAAAAATGGCCTGATGAAATTTGCAAAGAGCCGCGTCCTCTTTCCGTTTTCACTTGTTTTCGCAGTCTCCGTCATTCGAGTGCGGGACGACGAATTTCACTTTCCAATAGTTTCTAGAATAAAGCTGCAGAAATTCACTGACCTCGACGGACATTTTCATCGACGTGTGGTCAGCGAGGGGGGGAAAATGCAAACGCACAGGGAGGCCACGAAACCCCCGAATGTCGCCGAATCACCGGACCCGCACAACTTCCGATCAGAGCCACTCGTGGTCGACTGTGACCCGGCGTGTGCAGCAGTGCGATCGCGACCGCCTTCGTCGTCGCTCGCTTTAAATAGACGGACGAAGAGTTTCTCGGTTCGTCTGAGACAGACTGCGTCATCGACAAAGGCCGACTGGGACTTCGTCGCAAGGAGACCTGCAGCAAAAGGCGGAAAAAAGTGCGTCCGAAACTAAACTCGCCTTGATGCTTTTTTCGCCTCTCGCGTTTCCCGGCAGGTCAGGTGGCCGGCCGGAGCCGTCCACAGCTAATGCCGCTGCCAGCCCAAGATAAATGATCCCCCTGCAGTCGCTTCCTTCCTCGCTCACACGCACACACACACAGATAAACATTCGCAGTCTACTTTCCAATGCGACTGCTGCTCCGCACATCAGCCGTATCTTTCTGCAATATAAAGCACCTCATTTGTTTGTATCTGTTCGTCGGCAGATGGCTTTATTTTTTTTTTGTCTTTATCCGAATTTGTTTTCTTTTCAGCTCTCAGACAAAAGACAAACGACTGTTTCTCTGTCAGACTGACGCTGCCACGTTATTGTCGCGCGCAGGATTCCGTGGTAATCTCGCAACTTTAATAACGGCTCTGTGCCTCTTTGATAGCAGAAGCCCATAAAGCTCAGCTATCAATATTAATGTTTGGAGGAGTGCGGCAGGCAAAAAGAACAGAGGCTTGAACGAGCCCCATCGATTCATCTCACCTCGACGGAACTTCCAAACGCAGAAGAAAGTGCTGCCTTTGGTACAGTGATGGAGCTGGAAAACTGGCACGCACACGCACACACGCACACACACACGCACGCACGCACACACACTGTCCACACATGCATAAAGAAAGTGCAAGTCCACGCATGAATGTAAATGATAAAATAAACAGTGGTTCAGTTATTGAGACACGCACACACACACACACACACACACACACACACACACACACACACACACACACACACACACACACACACAC
>JASSRZ010000007.1:12940919-12955454 GCA_032164315.1 Malacoctenus gilli
TGTGTGTGTGTGTGTGTGTGTGTGTGTGTGTGTGTGTGTGTGTGTGTGTGTGTGTGTATGTGTGTGTGTGTGTGTGATGCGCTCAAGAGCCAGATGTTAAAAGTGACACTTCGGCGCTCCTCTGCGAGAGGAGTCCAAACAAAGACGCAGGAAACGTCTTTGACATGTTCGCCTTCGCGCGCGCCCCCGTGGCTTCCTACGAGTCCGCCGCTCCGATGGTTTTCTCTGGCACGACTGGCGAGCGGCTTGATGACCCCGGATGAGCCGCCGGAGGCTCATTCAAAGTCCTCTGCTGTTTGTGTTCCACTGACCGACGGCTTCGACTCGCTGCGTCCCGTAGAGGAAGGGAGCGGCACTTTGCAAGCCAACCAGGGCTACGCGTTAATGCAAGCTTCAAGTGTTTGCCTCAAATAGAGACCGGAGCAGCTGTTGTATCAAAGATTATTCACCACCTACCCGACATTGTGCAGAAGTAACGACGAATTACTGACAATATATTGGTCACTATTTCACTAAACTACATTTTCTCCTCAGAATTGAATTTTTTTCCACTGTATTTCTGATTTATGACTGAATAATTGTTGCATCTGAGCCTCCATAACTATTCCAATCGAGTTATCGGTGTAATTCTATTTATTTGTAATGTATTTATAGTTTTATTCCTGTAAATCTCTTGCAAGGGCGAGACGCAACAATAACCTCTGTGACCTGCGGCTCCACTGATCACCGATCTGTATGTACAACAGGATCTGAGGCCAGTTTGTCAACATAATAAGACGTAAGACAGAATTCGATCAACGGATCATCGGCTGCTTTCGGGGTCACCGTCGGCAGTTATGACACAAAGCACGGATAAGCTTCCGGATGAGAGAAACCAAAGAAACCCACCTGAACTCGCCCCGCACAGCAACACGTCAAGCGAGTATGAAGTGTTGGGAGATGAAAGAATTCAGGTCTGAAGCAAAGTAAACTGAGGATTTACAGTTTCTTTCGACATGACGGGGGGGAAAAAGCAAAACGGTACCGTTGAAGGCGACGAAGCCAGAGATTAAGAGCGGCGAGACATTTAGAGGAGTCGCAAACTTTGCTCTCACTCATTTCTTCGGTTATTTAGGTCACACATCACACTGCACGGGCGGATGGCACCGCTCCGTGAGACAACCTGCATCTGAACCTTCTGGAAAAAACAACTCTGTCGACAGAAGTCATCGCGGTCGGACCCACTTGGTCGGCTGTGACACCAGGGCGTCGCGGTGCAGCCTGTAGCAGGGGAAGCTGTTGAAGGAGCCCGGCTCCAGCGACACCCCGGGTATGGTGCCGTACTCCTTCTCCACCAGGCCGAACTTCTCCATCATCCGGAAACCTGCGGCAGAACCACGGCCGCCCCGTCACCGTCTGTGTCATCACTGCCATCATCATCATTACCCGCGCCATTAAGACCGTCATTATCGGATTGCGGTCGTTATTATTTACCCCCCCGGGGGGCCCCGGCACGGCGGACGGACCTCGGTGACTACTGTTCCTGTCTTTTGAACCTCTTACCTGCCATCGTGTTGCCGCTCATCAAAACAGACGGGCAAGCTGCGAGAGGAAAGAGAAAAGAGTTAATCGTCCTTAATATCTTCAATTCCGCCTCGTTTCCGTCCTTCCCGATGACGAGCCGTCTCTCTCTCTCTCTGCCTCTCTCTCTCTCTCTCTCTCTCTCTGTCTCTGCCTCTGTCATTTCGCCCCCCCCTGCCCGCCTTCCCCCTCATTTTCCTCCCGATCTCCCTTTCTGTTTAAACATGCGCCGGCGTTACTCACTGGCTGTCGCCGCCTCGCACACGAAGGTAATGAGCTGCTCCTCTATTTTCTTCACAGCATCCAAATCATCCACAAAGAAGACGTGTCTGTCGCTCGGCTTGCTGGCGATGTTCACCAGCTCGCCGTAGTCTGCGTCCGCGAAGCCGATCGCAAAGATGATATATCCTGAAAACAGACGACGACGACGACCCCATCACACGTTTGCATCGAAAGGTTTCGAGCCGCCGTTCCTCCACCGGATCCCTTTGTGGCGCCGTCGAGTGCGGCCAAACACCCACCGTCCATCTGCATCTCTTTCGAGACTTTGTTGACATCGTCCTGCGAGCGTCCGTCCGTCAGGACCACCAGGACTTTCGGAACGCCCCTCCTGGCCCCGGCCTCTGGCGTGAAGATGGACTCTTTCACGTGCTTGATGGCTCGACCTGGAAGGCAACGAAACGCACCTCATTTCTCGACGTACCGCCATCGCAATAAACCGGCTCGCTTTGTTCTGTCTGGGTGTCGAACGGGCTTCGAGCTCTCATCCGTCGCATCGCCGGGCGACGAAACCTGGACACGCTCGCACCAGAGTTGACTGTTGGCCCACTCAGCTCAACCGTCAGCGACGTCTTTTTCCTGAGTTACATATCCCTGACTTAGCAAAGGTTTAATGTCCACGAGTGTTTATTGAGAGCGGATTAGCTCCCTCAGCCAAATCCTGCTGCCTGGAGTCCCTTTAAAACAGCTCATCCTCTCCAACTAAATCCCACTGTATATTTATTTACTATAAATAATCAGCTGCGAACACAAATCTCGCAAGAAAAGAAACAAACAAAAACGCAATGGCGACACAAACCCAACGAGCTGCTGAGAAACGCACACTGAGCTCTTCACTTTCCTGTGTCCAGCTGCTCTAAAGCACTTCACTCTGAAGTCAGATTCACTCATTCACACTGACTGGAGCGTCACAGTCAGCCAGCTGAGTCACAGCCGCCGCTGATCGCCCCTCTGGGTGTTGACATGGACGCTACCGAGCCGACCCAGTGACGCGACACGAACTCCGGGCACGCAGTTGTTGCACGCAGTCTGTTGTCTTTATATAACAGAGCGGAGAGTCTCGTTGGGAGGTCTTGACAAGTTCCCAACTCTGGAACTTTCTGCATTACCACATTAATGGACCAAGTGGGTGTATTTATATTTCTGACCTTCTACGTACAACTTTCACCCTTTGTTCCTTTCACACACAAAAAAAAAAAACGGAGCCAATCAAAAGTTGCAGAAACAAAAGTTGCTTTTCTAAAAGGCATGTGCTTTTTCGTTGCTTGTTCTCCAACAGGAAACACACGACGAAGACAAACGCCTGAAACATGTTGTCTTGTTCCGAGGCACCACCTGTTTAACACCGTATCCTATGGCAGCATGTTTTCAGTCACACGTTCACCTTCTCTTTCACAAACTTCTTGGCAACCAAACTTACTGGAAGTACTTCTACTGTCAATTCTACTTTCAAATCCACTCCCTTTCACGGCGATGACTGCGCGCGACCTTTGCTACAACTTGAATGTACTTGCTAATTAAAAAAACATGTATTCTTTATTATTCGGCTGGCATTAATAAAATACATTACGGAGGCCATGATTATTACATGACAATGAGCGACCTGAAAGCACCCGCAATCAGCTTTAGGCCCGGAATAGCATTAGCATTTTAAAAAACTGCCGGCAAACAGACGAGGTCCCGCGTATTTCAAGGAGACCCGCTACACGGAGACGACACAGACGGCGAGACGGTGTCGCTCTCCGGGCTGCCAGAGAGTTGAGGCGCCGCGAACTTTTGACAGCCAGCAGGTTGATCAGCTGCTAATGGACTTAATCACTCATTTAAATCTGTCTAGACAGTGCTAAAAAGGTTCCAGGACCCACCCGGAACAAAGCACCGGAGCTGGGGGTTGTTTTTTTTTTCCCCGTGCCCACTCGTCCGTCGAGTCCACGTGCATCGCTGGGCTTCAGGCTCGACACGGAAAAAAGTTTAGTGAGACTTGAAAACATCAGCGGCAGCGGCAGCAGCGTGAAGCCAAGCTGACACGAACAAAAACACACAAATCACTCCCTCTCGATTCCTGTTCTCGATTGCTGCCGTCCTTTGATTGATGCGTTGACCCGTCCTGTGATGTAGAATTGACTTTTGCTGAACGCAAACGAGACGAGGACATTCAGCATCCCCTTTAACGAGGCGCAAACGGCCCCCGGTGGCTCCGAATGATCTTATAAGTCTTAAAGATTCCACACCAATATACACTAACTGCGTAAATGTCAACCAATCTGCGGAGGTGTCGCATCATCAAACACAGACGGGTCATTTCTGTCTAATGCCACCATTTGCATACTGTCCATCATCATTTGCATCAATTGTTCCTATAGCGCCATTACTCATATCTGTCTGACCTTTTTTTTCTAATTTAATGGACAATCAGCACCATTTGTCCTCCGAGGTCCCTCCGTCCCCGTCTCCTCGCGCTCCTTCAGCCGTCCAGGGAGGTCGCGTCAGAGGACGGCTCACCTTAAACGACCTGCAACTCGAGCGAGCGCGCTTCCTTTACCAGCCAGGGTTTGCAGGGGGGAGATGAAACTATATGTGCACGTCGGGTCGGACCCCCTCTTCCCCCAAACAGAGCTGTCAGCGAAGATAAATGATAGCGAGCTTGGCCCGTAAAAGTGTTGCGATGTCAGATGTCTGCCAGCGCGACATCTGCTTCTACTCTGTCCTGTGATCATGATGGGCGAGACTGGGATTACAGCGGATAGCCAGGCGTGAAGTGACACACGGCTACGCGGCGGGGAAGGGGGGGGGGGCGATGGGAGAGGAAAAGGAGGAGGAGGAGGAGGAGGAGGAGGATGAGAGAGCCCAAAAAACAAAAACATGTCAGGGTGGTTTGGATTTAAAATCCCAACATCGCCCGGCAATTCGTCTCTCTTTGTGTGCGCATCCATGTGTTCCTCTGAGCGGAGTAATCCGTGTCAGTTTGGATTGTCTTTTTTTTTTTTTTGGTGGGGTTTTTTTTTTTCGGTCTGGCAGCTCACCAGTTTTATCGCCGTCACTCAAGACAGAAGAAAAATGCGAGAAAACAAACAAAAAAACCAGAAGTTTGAACTGAACAATCTCCTGTTTTGGCTCGCGGCGCCGACAATTAGAGCACAATGGGATGGCGGATTCAGGAGAAAGCGGGAAAGGGCGGCGATATTTGGGTCACTCTGAAACTGGGAAAGCGGCAAATCCTGTCAGAAGTTACTGGAAGCTGCCAGGAGAGATGTCGGGGAGGAGGGGGGGAAAAAGGGTCACCTAATTCAATATTGAACACACACAATAGAATGGGAATGGGTTTACTAGCTTTTATAGTCAGTGAAAGTAATTCATGGGCCATTCCTATATTCAATCGCGAAGCCATAAAAGGCTCGTAAAGCTCAAAATTAAGAGAGGGTCGAGCAGGACTGTATGACTGCAGCAGAAGCGGGGGGAGGGGGAGGGATGCTTAAGCAAAATCGCACAAGGCCAATCCCACCCACCCTAATCTAATTTGTGAATATATTACCCAGCCGAGGCGCGCTGTGCAAGTTTACATGCGGTGAGTCACCTCAGCGGTGTGAAAACAGGCACGCGGACGCGAGACGCGCACCTTCGGATTCGCTCGCAAGCAGGAAGCTGGGACGAATTTCTTCAGCCTGAACGCTGGAGCGGAGAGCATCCGGAGCGCCACCAAAAATCAGTCTGCAGACACATCACGCGCTCGTCTACACTTTATGTAAAGACCCGCCGCCGCGACGGCGTTGAAACCCCCTCGCGATTATTCTCGAGCCGAGCGAGAAAAACAACAAACGGGAGAACGGATCTAATGAGACGGACTCATTTACTTGCTGCAAGAAGGATGGAAATAGCGGTAGCTCACAATGGCAGGTCTGATGAGAAGGTCAATATGTCGCTGGCCTTTTTACTTAAATAATAATACCTGCAGAGCCACTGAATGAGACCCCTTGCATCCCCCCCACGCAGTTGCTACGGTTGCAACTCTGCAGGCGACTGTCGGAGAGGCTCAGGTGAGAACTCCGTCAGGTTTACACATTCAAACGCATTCGAGAATTACCGAAGGATTAAAAAAAAAAAGCAGATCAAATCTAGGCCCCCCCAGAATGAAGCTCTTGGGGGCTCAGGATTTGTATTTTTGTGTCCATCTGCGTGTCCGGTCGAAGGACAGAGGCTCTGGAGTAAACAAACGACGTGCGACGAAGACAAGAAGCAGCGGGGCTTCCGAACGGCTTGCAGTTGTATCCACACGGACAGCCGCCAGACTCGAAAGGTTAAACAGACAAAACACTGCAGTCTTTCATCCCAGCGCTTTGGGGGAGTCTCACACAGCGAGGGGCTCTGAGGGGAGTTTGTGGCTTCAAGAACAAAAAAAAAATGAATAGTTTGGGTTTGGAAAGAGAAGAAGAAGACTTTTGGGTACGCGATGCGATCTTCTGTGTTGAAAGCCAAGAAAGAAAGAAAAAAACAAAGAAAGCACGGGCCAATTCCTCCACGGACCACAGGAGGAAGATGTAAGCGAGGAGATCTGGGCGCTGTTAGCGGCGCTGCGCAAAACAAACTCGCGCGATGCCGTCGGGGAGGTTGCTGACGGGCCTCAAACGCGGGCCGCAGCACGACGGCGACACCAGAAATGCGATCGCGGACGGACTTCGGCGGCGAGACGGAGGAGGGAGTCTCGGAGCAGATGGCGCGACCCCGCAGAGTTCCGATCGCCGTCCCAGAGTCGGTCTGGGTTTGGAGGAGATAGTGGTGCAGCCCGAATATACAGACGGACGATGGCTTCCAGACCGATTCGACACAAAACACTCGTTGCGTTTGCTTGTGCTTATCAAAGCAAATATGAGCACAGAACAAAAACTTTGAACTCATCCGCACCAGAGTTGTTTGGTCCACCAAGAACAGAGACTGATTACAGGGCTACTTGGTGTTCTCTGAGCGCGAGCGAACTGACCTGAGCGCGGACCGAACTCGATTTACTTGCCACTGAACACCGTTGTGCTTTGCTGAGGGTGTGAGAGGCAAGTGAACTATGAAGCAGGCCAGACATACAGCGGATCATTCGGAGTTTCTTGCTTCTCGGTGCGTTTTTTTGGGGGTGTTTTTCTTTGCCCTGCATGAGCGCTCGCTTCAGGTAGCGGTGGCCCAAATGAGCAGCTGTTGAAACGTACTATTTCGGTCTGAGCCACACTGCGAAAGTGAACCAAACCAAACGAAGGATTGAATGTTTTTCTATCCGAGCGAACGAGAATATTTCTGAATTAAGACCCTAAAACCGACCAAAGCAGCCGAAGACTGTTCACCTCCATTCCGAGGCAGTTAAATTGCCAATCCAAACATAAATAACACGCATCCTCTGCTGCTCTGCCTAATAAATAGTGCACTAAAGAGGACGATGGAATTAAACAAAAACATCAGTCTGAAATATATGCCGGGTGGGCCTTTGTTGTAAACACAACAGCCGCCTGAAGAGCGCACAATGTTGGTGGTGGAGCCACTGAAGAAGATTAATTCGCCGCTGAGGGTTGTGTATTTGCATGCGCGTTACGTGAGTGTGTGGGTGAGAGACAAAGAGATAAGAGGGGAGCGAGACAGAGGAATTGTGAGAGCGCCAGCGTCAGTCTAACCTTGCGAGAGCCGGCTGCCTCCTACCTCCCTTTGTGTGGGGAGGATGAGATTTTCGTGGTTTATTTTTCGCCGGAGGCCGCGGATCACGTGCAGACACCGCCCCCCCCCCCCCGCACACACTGCCCCTGTCATGTCACCTACAGCACCTCGTTCCCACCTGGTGAACTCTACAGCAGCCCGTGAGGAGCTGGTTCACAAAAGGCACGGAGACGCCGCACAGAATCAACAGAGAAACTTTCTGGGTTGGAGAAAGGCTTCGAGATGACCCGGAGGGAGAGGATGGTGCTGAAATCAGTTGAGAGGAGGAAACCAAAAAAGAGGTTGGGGGGGGGGGGGGGGGGAACAAATGTTGAGGAGGAATTAATAGGAAGCATCGGAAGAGGAAGCGAAAATAAATGCACAAACAAAGCCAGGAGAGAAAGACGAGGGCGGAACACGAGGAACAGAACATGCAGGCGGGCGAGCTGAGTGCAGAGACGATGGCTCCGATCAGATAGGCACAGCTCAAGGACACAATTACCCCGAGCAGACACGAAGCCATGGGAGCCATGACTCAGACTGTAAGAGACTCAAAGTGCTCTTGACAAGCGGCATGACGCGCGACGTCATGTGACGCCGGCCGATAATGACATTCACCTTGTGTGCGCTGCCACAGCGGGAGCCTCCCACGCGACTTGTTCGGGCGACGCACGACACCACAACACGGCGCGCGGAGTGTCACCGGGTGTCACGAGGGGGTCGGAAAGCTGGCCACGTTTAGCAGCATATGTGCGGCGGTGACCTCACGAACAGCTGATCTGTCACCACAACAGTCGCTGTTTGAGTCCTATTGAGTCATCCGACCGGGTCATAAAGTTCCCAACGTCTCACGGACCAACAGAGGTTCACAAGCGATTAATCAACTTTGTGTTGAGCTGTGGTGGTACGACTGTGGTGATGTCCACCCCAACCACTCCTGCAGTGAAGTATAGCTTTGTTACTATTTCACTAAACTCATGTTTGCTGAAGAAGGGAAAAAAAACCTAACAAGACTGACAGCGAGAAGCTTGATTCCAGCGTCGCTGAGCGCAATATCTGTGATCTGCTTGCAGGCTTGAGTGCATGCCATCTTACTCCAATAAATCCTGTTTGCGTGTTTGTTTGTTTATCCTGTTGTTGTTTCTTCTTGCGAACATTATTCCGTAAATCATGTCCCCCAGCAAGTGCTTAAATCCACATAATGCAGCATCTTCCTCAAACTAACTGTAAACAGACTTAATGAGTCAAACCGTGGTTACAGTGATGATACAGGGAGTGCCGACAGCTCAGTGTCCCAGCAACGCTACAACAACACTGTCCTGTTCACTTTCGTAGGACCAGTCCATACCAGTTGAAAACAATGTCAGAGTTATGTTTACAAGTGACGAAACTTGCTTTTTGTAAATAGCAATTTAAAATTAAACTGTAAGGAGTCGCTAATTTCAACACCGATCATGTGAGTGTTTTGACAACAAGCCGAAGCATCTCCGGGCTGAGATATATTTACTCCTCGCAGTAGGACGCGATTTCTCACCTGTCTTGGTGTTTCCTCCCTTGTATCTGATCTTCTGTATCGCTTCCAGCAACGCCTCCTTGTTGCCATGGGAACTCAGCTGGAATTCGGTCCGAGCGTCGTCGCTGAACTGAGCGATGGCCACCTGGCGAGAGACAGCGAGGGCGGAACGAGTTCAAAGCGCACGTCGGATGAAAAATGCACAAAGTTAAACTCCCCGTTTGCCACCGAGCCGCTTTGGTGTTAACCTTGCTGCGAAGGGAGAGTTTACTGTCATCATCTGTTCAGTCTAATTACGTTCCCATTACCGCGGCAAAAAGGAGGGGGGGGGGGTTGTAGGTTTTCCCGTGCAGGTTTGTTTCGGCTTCCTCAAAAACAAAACGACAAGCAGCCAAATGACTCCAAGCAGCTTATGTGGCATTATTTGAGAGTAATGAAGCCAAATGGCGCCGCTCCGGGTCCAACAACTGAATATCCACCTCATTATCACCTACAATTCCAGCATTTATCCTCAACAGCGGCATCGGTATCAAACAGATGCTGCTTTGGTTTGCGAAAGGAAATGTTCTTATTATACAAATTAGACGTGATTAAACAGCCCTTCAAAAAAAAACAAACACTGTACAGATGGGTTCGGCTGGACGTGACGCACCACACAGCAAAACATCAAACAGGCCCCAGTTTCCACATTTTACCACTTCAGTCGCTGGAAGTGGTCAGTGGCCGAGAAGAGGAGGCGCGAACGGGTGAAACTGGAGGTTCCTTTTCTGCCTTTCTTGCATAAAATCCACCCGGATCTCTCGACGTATGTTGGAACTCTGAAATCAGAGCTATAATCAGTCTAATTGCCCGAGTCTGAGAGGAGCGAACAGCTATCATTACCTCTTCGGCTGCTAATGGTGGTTTTTTTGGCTGGGGACGACACCGGCGGTTCGCGGCCAACCCCCCCCCCCCCCCCCCCTTTGCCGCGCGGCCAACTTTCTCGCGTTGCACCCGGCGCTCCGTTGCACTAGTGCCTGCCTGCAGCCGGAGGGTGACGGGGCGCGGAGCGGGGGTCACGGCAGACGTGACACCAACAGAACAAAAAGGGGGTTTAGCGAGCGGCCTCGGCGGCGTGACAAATGAAGCGGCCGAGGTCTGCTGACGTGGCGCGCGGGGCGGGGGGGGAGCGCAGGGGAAGGAGCACAAATAAATGAGTTCACAGCCACAATAAGGAGCAAGTGCCCCAAGTTAGAGCCTGGCATTACTATTGATGTGGCTGATAGATGAGGAAGCGTCTGGGGCAGTGGAGATTGCTCATAATCATTGGGGGTGATTTGATGAAGAAAAAACGCCACCACTACCACTGCTCATGGTGGGATCAAGCAGATAGTTTATTAGAGGGCGATTGAACCATTTGTTTATTCCAGCTTTCAGCGTATCTCGACTTAACTTATTAAAACCAGCGTCCCTGCCAGAGAACTAATGCCGCCTGGCACCAAACACAGCGGCAGCAAATGAGCAGAGTTAATCGAATCGCGCTCAGCAACGAAAAAAGTGCTTCCAGAAAGTAAAGATTGACTTCGCGCGGGAGCTGAAAGTTCTCTCGCTTAAACTTTGCAACCAATCTGCGGTCACGCTGATTCCTCGGGGGGGGGGGCTGCCAAAGAAAATTGGGTGAGAAAGCCTGCTCCAGAGCATCCCTCCAATATCAATTAATGCCGACATCAGCAACTTCCCCCCTTCCATGCAGGAAATAAGCCAAAAGTACCCGGGGTCAAAGAGGCAAGGACTAATGTCGAATTATAGATTAATCACAGGTCCAAATGTTTGTCAGGTACACGCTTTTTTTTTTTCCTCCCTCTCCGCCTGGAAATTAAAGTTGATGCAGCAAAGCAAAGGAGCTTCAAGCGAGCAGCGGCGCTTTTCGTTAAGTCGGCCCGAGCTTTGAGTTATCGGCTCGCTTGCCTCCATTTTTACATTCGCTGCCGAACGCGGATCCGATATTAGCAGAATATGACGGAAAAGACGAGTTGCTGACGCTGATTTGAGAAGGACTGAGGACAGCGGAGGTCGACGGCCTGAGCGGAGGGTTTCGTTCGGAGCTCAATGTGACTGCAGATTCATCATCACGGCTGCGTAGCAACATGAATGGAAAGTCCGCATCACCTCGTGGATTCTTTAGGGGCTCGTAATCTTTCTTTTCGCGGGGATTAACACCCACACACTCAACACGCTCCCTCCTCTGAATGCCTCGCGTAGCCACGCTGTAGCCGAAGCTATGTAATTTCTTTATTTCATCATTATTATGGTCTTCAGTGTGGCTACCGTTGGCTGGGACCCCAGCATCTGCTTTACATTACATTTCCCAGGAGCTCGCGGCTTTTTCGGGAGAAACAGGGCTAAAACAAAGAGAATAAATTACAAAGGGACGGGGGGAAAAAAAAAATTAAAAACCCTTCGGCACATTTGTATTCCTGCTGGTTAAATTATGGGGCTATACAAACTGCCTGTACGGTAATTTTCACGAGAGACAGACGTTCAGACTAGACCTGAGAACCACCGGCAGTTATAAATGTAAATCCCAGCCTCACTTCAGAGCGCGTGGTGGTGGAGACGATTTAGAAATCGTTCCCCCGTGCGACAAAGGATTGCTGAGGAGAGGGGGGGAAGGGGGGGTGGAGCTTCACTCAGCGAGGTAAGAAGAGCTCCGAGGTGGAGTCACAGAGGCGGCGGGAGTCGCGGGTCCGACCTGGGTGCCGTCGGGTCCGATCAGGTCCAGCGAGCCCATGGTGCTGTAGAGGAAGCGCGTGATCTTCAGGAAGTTGTCGTCGCCGATGGACCAGGAGCCGTCCACCAGGAACACCAGGTCGGCCTTGGCCTCCTTGCACACTGCACGGGCGGGGGAGATTGCGCAGATTTAGCCAGCGCCCCGTTTTTGGTCTCCGCGGTTACGAAAATTAATTTCATGCAGGAGGAATGTCAGCAAAGGACAAAAGCATAAGCAGAATGTTAACGGGGCTGACTAATGTATTCATACGCTGGATAAATATGCAAACTAAGAAGCCCTGCAAATGTACCTGCTCTGGAAAAGGGTACACATTCACAGGCTGGGTCTGCAGAGCAACCTGCACACTGTCAAGTTCATATCAAATGGGGTAAAGAGCGCACACTCACACACACACACTCACACACACACACACACTGGGAAACTGGAGAGTTTTCGGGGCACCAAAGTGCTCTTGATCCCATGTTATAAGCTGTTCTTTCGCATTCGCCGCGCTGCGGTGACGTTTCGCCCGCCACCGTTACTCGCCTCGTGTTTCGCAGCCATCTCCCAGCAGCCTTGTCATCTCTCCTGTAAAGTTGTTTGGTGGTTTTAACAAGTTGTCAAACTCCCAGATTCTAGCTAAATCGCCCAAAAGAAAAAAAACTTGTTTACGACCGTGTCAGAACCCATAAATTTTGGGGGGGGAAATAGTAAAATAGTCGTAAACCCGAAAAACGAGCGGAGGGGAAGGACGCGGTTGTCCTACATTTGACCCAAACGCGATTGGTGCCAGAGTGGAAGAGAAACAAGCGTCTCCACTGTAGGAAAAGTGCACACGAGCAACAAAGAAAAACCTCAATTCCAGTCGATTCCTTGAGCAACACTGACTCCTGAGCCAGTGAGCAACGTTGCCTCAAGACTCACGGCTTGACTCCTGCATGATGACGCTCCTTTTAGGATGGACTCGGCCTCTCCGCCCAGCGTGGGCTTTCTACAGGAAGTCCAGTTTCCCTCCGCAGTGTAAAAAACATGGTGTAAAGGGTCAGACTAAATGCTGGCGATAAATTGCCTGTAGGTGAGGCTGCGTCCCGGTGATTGTTTGTCCCTGTGTGTTTGTGTGTTCCCAGTGATGGACTGGGCGCCTCCTCAGAGCGCCGCCCGCCTTTCGCCCCGCGCTGCCCGGGATCAGATCCAGCTCAGTGCAAAGTCCCAGTTGACCGACGACGCACAGAAGATGAACGGACGGATTTTTTTTTGGCGCTACGAAGCACGGAACGGTATCTGACGAGGGCCTCCGAGAAACAACTGGACAGGGATTGAGACCATTTCAAAGTGCAATGATCCTACGAGGATGGCTCAAACTTGGAAACCTCCGAACGTCAGCTCAAAACTTCTGATCAGTCTTGTCTTTTTGGCCACGTGCTCGTCTGACGGAACGACTGAAACGTGTCCCTGGCTGCGCTGCTGAGGAGAAACAAAGCAGTGATATCACTAAAACACACGTTTTGTCTGTTTTCATTCGTCAGTCGCGCCACTTCTCTCTTCGTCTCCCCATGAGCGTGTCTTCAGATTCGTCCTCATTTTTTGCAGCTTATTCTCTCCGTCTTCCGTCCAAGACTATCTCCCTTCTCCTTCACTCGGACTCTCACTTCTTCATTTGCTTCTCCGTGCTGCTTTAATTGTCTGTCTCTTCCCTGTGGTCGAGAAACCAAAAAAACCCCTCCACCCTCAGCTTACTATTTCCTGTCCTGGACGTTCCGTCCCGAGTAAAGGTTGCCTGTCATTCCAGATGGAGCCGTCAGCCTGACAAAGGTCAGACGCTTGGACGGGGAAACTCACAGAGGAGCTCAAGCGGGTGTGTCGGTTCACGTCTGAGGAACTTGTGCTGCGGGACGACCTTTTACCCGAGTCCGTCAGACAGCGGCGGAGGAGGGGGGACTGTCGGTGTGGGAGGTGGAGGGCCGGAGCTGTTGGACCTGAACACTTCTGGCGCTGATCTTATACGAAACCACCTAGAAAACATCCCGCTTGTCCTTTCTGTGTATATCTAGTTGATGGCGTAATAAATACAGGATAATTCTCTGACATTTCAAGATCACACTCAGGTTTGAGACATCATAAACGTGTCTCTGAAAGGGAGTCTTCCTTTCATACTTGTAACGCTGACCGGCCTTGTTTCTATTTTGAGAGTTGGAAGCGAGATGCAGTGCTGTGCTCGTGCCAGCGAGACTGTGTTCAAACAAACATGGTCGCTCTGCTATATGGGAGGGAATACGCTAATAAACAAAGGTCAGGGTGTCGTTTCTGCTATTTAGCCTGAGCACACTTCACACAACAAAACAGCAGCAGTCACAACGACACGGTGTGGCCATCGTTCCCTTCCCCCGCCTGATAGTCACCCTCTCAGCCTCTCTATCCTGGCTTTTTGATGCTCCAGTCTCAGTTCAGGTGAGAGTTGTTCATCTGAAATGTTTGTTTGAAACCGGTATCATTCCCACACTAACTCCTTGAAAACTTTTAATAGATACACCTGGAATTACTGCTGGGCTGAAGTAAATATTTGCCAAGATGAAACCATAATCAATGGTTCAAAACAAGCCGAGTGAGTTGAACTTCAGTTCCGATTAGTTCTGCATTCGAGCTACAAAGTCTTTTTTTAACCAACTGCAGCAATCTCAAGACAGGTATTAGTAACAGAGTGTGTGTGTGTGTGTGTGTGTGTGTGTGTGTGTGTGTGTGTGTGTGTGTGTGTGTGTGTGTGTGTGTG
>JASSRZ010000007.1:12960438-12970629 GCA_032164315.1 Malacoctenus gilli
CGATCAGGCGGCGGAGGAAGAGAGAGAGACGGGGGGAGAGAGAGATAGAGAGGGGAGGAGAGAGATAGAGGGGGGAGGGAGAAAGAGGGGGAGAGAGAGAGAGCGAGAAAGAGAGAGAGGAGAGGAGAGAGAGGGGGAGGGGAGAGAGGGGGAAGAGAGGGAGAGAGAGGGGGGAGAGAGTGAGAGGGGGAGAGAGAAGGAGAGAGAGAGAGAGAGAGGAGAGGGGGAGAGAGAGAGGGTAAGAGAGAGAGGGTAAGAGAGAGAGAGAGAGAGAGAGAGAGAGAGGTAAGCAAAGATTAATAGAAAAGTACGGCAGGCATTTTTGCTGTCTATTGTCTGACAGTAGAAGGCAATAAAAACGAGTGTGCACATCACTTACTCTCTCCTTCCTTCAAGTAAAAGGAGCTTTATTCATGACTGGAATCTCCGCATTCATCATGCAAGTCTCCCGCTTCGCATTCATCTTGATCAGCGCGAACCTCGGCTCCAACCGGCCTCGAGAACAGGAAAATCCATTTCGAAAGGGAGCTAGCATTTGATATCAGTCCTCCCTGCTGCTCTCTTCTAATAACAGCAGCATTCAGTCTCCATTTAGCGCTGTCGTCGCGCCGAAAATTGCGCATGCTGAATATTTATTATCAGCCGTCAATGAGCCCATTTCTGTTTCAAATTATTTCGACTCCGTTTGAGTTAAAGGACGCACAAATAAACAAACGGCAGCGAGCAGTTCGTCTTGCCGCCGACGCGGCGGCCGACACTTTTGATGGTGGACGTCCGCTTTGACATTTCTATTGGAGGTGCAGACGAGATAGCGCTTCCTCAGTCCTACGACTAAAAGGTTCAAACCGATGAAAACCAAGGCACATTTCTTGCTTGGCTCTCCGACCTCACACAGTCAGCGATTGGCAGTGACACATTTTGGTGGGTCTGCAGCACATGACGGACACGGACTCTATCACACACCCGATTTGCTGCGAATTGCACGCGGCTGCCAATCAAAAACGGACTCAGTCAGACACGCAGTCCAAAGTAGGACAGGCCCATCAACAGACAAGTCAGCATGTCATTGGGGTGTCCTGTATAAACTGTGTTGGTGATAATTGACATGAAGGTTGGACTGAGGGAGGCGCTCCAGCCGGTTTCGTCCTTTCTCAATGTCAGGCAGCCTTCTCCTCCTCTGACCTGTGTGTTAAACAGCCTCCGAAGGTCACGCCGTGACGAAAATGCGTAGCTCTCCGAGCCGTTTCCTCCCCAAGTCTTTACTGTCTACATCGGTTCACTCTCGCCGTCTGCAAACAGGATTTACGAGCGCTCGCCTCCACGTAAACCCAGGGCCGTGTGCGAACGGGCGGGATTGCGTCACACTGATTCCCTCAGACGCTCGTATCAGGGTGGATCCAGGCGACGATGACGACAGGCACTGTATCACCTGTGGGGCACAGTCAGTGGAGGCCACAATGCACTCGCTCTAACCATCATCGAAGCGAACCTCTGACCTTTTCACAGTGGTAGTCTTTCTCCTAAAATCACATCTGAAAAAAAAAACACGACGGGACGTTGAGCATTTGGACCCCACAAAGTGGGTAAAACACACGTGAGCATCACACACGCACAGTCGCGGGCATAAAGCTGGAGGTGGCTGTTCTACGAGACAATAAACAAAGGCAACACTTTCAGGACGACTGAGGATAAATCTACAGGAACACGTCGTCTCTTCCCTCTCCGACTCCTGCCGCCTCCCCAAATATCAAAACTCTAGTAAAGTTTTTGATTTACTGCCTGAAATGTATTCCAGTCACTTAGCTGGAAAAAGAGGGGAGGAGGGGGAGGCAGGGGGGGGGGGCTGTTTGCACAGCGCGGACCGCAGGAACATGTTGACTGAAGGTGTGCGCCGAAATGCTGCTGAGACAATCTGTCGGCGACGTGCCACCGCTGCTTCTTTCTGGTAGACATAAACTCTTGTCTGAACGCTTTTACTGTATTCTTTGGTTAAATTGCAGGTAAAAAGCTGTGAACCATCTTTCCTGCGAGAGTTTAGACCAAGCTTGAAGCATTAATCGGCTGACTTTGACTCGATTGGAGTCCCGCATCAAGAAAAGAACGAGTCCATCACGAAACAATGAGAGACGATGGCTGGAAAACACAACACAAGAATACAAAAACAGGAGAAAGTCTGCACTCTCTCTCTTAAGGTGGTATGAACAATCATTGTGAGGCTAAATAGTGTTTGTCTTGCTTCCCTCGTCTTGTGTGCACCAAAGTTTGAACGGGACCGTGACGATTTTCACTTAGAAACACCACTCGCAGCAATCACGTCTTTATTTGACATCTTGCTCATCTAATTGGTGGAGCAAAAATGGCATTTCCTTCAAAACAAAAACTGTTTCATTTCATCGGATTTCAATTAATCTAATTTAATGTTAAAATCATTGTTTGTCAACAGAATTTCACAAAAA
The DNA here is from genome assembly GCA_032164315.1 of Malacoctenus gilli. Taxonomy (NCBI): domain Eukaryota; kingdom Metazoa; phylum Chordata; class Actinopteri; order Blenniiformes; family Labrisomidae; genus Malacoctenus; species Malacoctenus gilli. Next base: position 12,962,895 of record JASSRZ010000007.1, read on the forward strand.
ACTGAACCGCATTAGGATGTCCACGGTGAAAAAGAGAATATAAATGAAAAAGACAATTGAGAAAAAAACAAAACTAAGTTTGAAAATAGACAAGTAACGAAAATTGAAAAAGATAAAATAAGGCAAAAGAAAATTCAATTAGAGTTGAACAAATGTCTAAAATTTAGAGTCACTTGCTGGCTTCACATGACAAAGGAGCAGGAAATCAAAAGGTCGCATTGCATCAAACCTTTAAAGTGTGTCAACCTCCCAGCAGCTGGTGTACTTACTGAGCGTGGACTGGATGGAGACCCTGTAGGAGGAGGCGTGGAGGAGCGGCTGCCACTGAACACACAGGCTGTTTGGACGGATCTGGTAGGTGGACAGGCCAGAGACCCCCAGAAACACTGGACACAGAGCAGAGAGCACAGCCTTCAGGTTCAGGCTGAAGTCCCAATCGAGCACGTTGTTCAGGTGTTGGACATGGAAAGACAAAGTCGTCTGAGCTTGAATTTCTGGCAGGCCGCTGGGTGAGATTTAACAGTGTGTAACTCCTATTAAGTGGGAAAAGTGCAACTGTGGCTAAACCGGTGGCCACTGTTGCATTATTCATCGGGGGAGATGTTAGTTCAAGTCATAAAGTAGCAGAATTAGTCGGGCCCGGTGCGTCTTGTGGAGCGATGTAGCAGCATGATGCAGCAAAATGCAAAACACCAGCAGCCATTTGAATAGCTGAAGCCTGCTTGGTGCGTTTTGGGCGTATCACAGGTAAGCAAGCGTCTCTCCCCGGAGAGACGCTCGCCTGCGTCCGACTCGCAGCTTCATGCGCGCCTCCTTTTGTTGCTCGTCCCTTGTTAGCCGAATCTGCTGATGACATCAAATAAACCTGGCCGCCGCACCAGTAAGTGGATATTTTATGCTGGAACCATATGGCAGGAGGCTCATTTTAAATACTCCTGAATAATGCATACGACAATCCATCATTACTTTCAATAATATGCAAAGATCCACACAAACTTTTCTCTCCGGTGCACACAGGTGTGCAAACTTCGTTGGCGAGACACACACACACACACGCACGCGTGCGCGCGCGCACACGAGCCGTCGGTGTGAGTGGCAGATTTCTTGCTCAAAATAAAATTGATCTGCTCTGTTTACACAAGCAAAATAATCGAGAAACAAATACGAACGTCTAAATTTAGCCACCTATGCTGCATTTGCATACAACAATCTGGGCTCCCCACGGGAGAACATAATAGTCTGTTCGTTCAACCTTGAATAGAATCAAATTCGACTCCTCTCGTCTCTCTCAAACACAAACAATATGAATATTTCAGCCTCAGACTTTTTACCCTTTCCCTCCCTTTCTGCAACAACGCGCTATTGAAAACCCCGTGGAACTGAACTTGAGGGGGTGGGGGGGGGGGAAATGCTTCTCAGCGTGTCACTCGATGATTTGTCTCACATGTGAGTGTGTTTGTGCGTGATTCGTTGGCGCAAACATGCCCCTCGGTTCCCACGACGAAGGTCCGACGAGCGCAGAGCAAACGAGGGAAACGCGCGACTTGATCCACCTTATTAGGATGAATGATTGACCGCGTCTCCCTCGACACATCGGACTTCCTGGAGTGCGAGGTGGAACAAGGCCTGGAGATTTGAGCCGAGCCACGAGCGGGCAAATGTGACCCGCGATTGTGTCGGCGCGGCGGGAACTGATTGCATTCAATGCGAAACATGCGATCCGCTGCAAGTTCTGCTGCTTTCTTTCTTTTTTTTTAATCCTTGGCCAACGGTGCAGGACAACAAATTACCGCCTGTGGGGAAGAAAAGTGCACAGAACAACTCCAGAGGAACGTCGTCGACGACGACGCGAATCCCTGAAGGTGAACATGTACGATGAAGGATTTCGACAAATGCCTCGTTGGCTTTGAGCAAGTTTTGAAGGGGGGGAGGGAAAAAAAGCAGCCTTTTGTTTAATTTGGTGGCACAGCAATGCCCACGAGTGTCAGCTTTAAATATGGAGGGTTGTTAAATCTGCATGTCAGAGCCTCATATTTCATCTTTCTCTTTTTATGAAACCATCTTTCATTATGAGCGCTTTATAGAGACAGGGGAGCATGAGGGAGCAGTAACTCATCCTACAGGGCTGTGATTAAAGAACAGATGAAGGATGGCACGGCGCCGCGGCACAAATTAATAAAAACAGAAATCCTGCCAATCAAAAGAATCCCTTTTAATGTGCAAATCGACTCATTACTCGCTGTTCGGTTTTCCGCATCTCGCCGCCCAACGCCGACCGCCGGCGGCCCTGCCGATGGTGTACGCCGCCGCGAGATGCGCGCATTCCGAACGAGCGGCGAGCTGCCCTCGCGCCGTTACGCGGGCCTTTCTTTCGGACGGTCGGACGGTTATTCGTCGCGAGGGGACGAGCGCCCATCTCGAAGTAAGGGTGACGCAGCGGTTTCCTAAACGAGATCAGCGGCATCGGTGTTTGATAAGTGATGCATCACGTCGCTGCGAGTCTCTGCAAAAGCGGAGGGAGGCAGGAAACAAAAGGCGTCAGGCAGACAACAAAACTTTCCTCTTTCTCTCTCTCTCTCTCATGCCAGTCTGTCTGTCTCCAGCCTCCTCTGTGTATTTGTTTTTAATGAGAGCGGCATTACAGCCTGTATTACGTCTCAGTGAGCCTGCTGATACCAAATCTATATGCAAAAGGAATTGTTCTCGCTGGTCGACTGGGAAATATTAATATCCCTCTGTCTTATCTGTCTGTTTGCTAAAGTCTCAATGGAAATTAGAGCGCAAGATATCAGCAGGTATTTAATATGCATGTTGTACCTTTTCTCCCTCGATTTTAAACGACTCTGTCTCCGCCGCCTCCAGCGCGCGTCTCTTTTCCTTTTTCCTTACAGCCGCCCTGTCCTGTCTGGGAAATTCTACCACTTCAGGTGCTGCTGAAGTCCTAATCGCAGCGCGCGTTGAAACCAGAGCAGGTCATCCCCGTCCAAAATGAAATAAACATGACTTCATGAGTCTTATCGGGCGAACACAACTGTTTTCTTTTTTCCAATTTTGCGGGCAGCCGGACGGCGATATTTCCTCCCTGCATCGAGGAGGACAGTTTCATTCCCGTGAGGGATAATATGAATCCCCCCCACCCCACCGCGATCAGATATCGGCGGCTTCGGGCTCGCTTCATGCCGAAATCGAGGCGCTTACGTGTCTGAGCGTTGACGAGCAGAGGGTCACTCTGTCCTGCCGGGTAGGAGGCCGTCACTTGGACGCTGTACTCCGTCCCGCTCTGCAGGTTGAGAAGGAGCGCCGAGTTCACGTCCTCGCCCACCGTCTGCTCCAACACCGGCCCTTGAACTGAAGGGGAGGAGGCGGCACAGGGGCCGCGGGAGAACGGGTCAGGCGACAAAAAGTGTCACAGTCAACGGCGTGTCAGGAAAAGTCTTCTGACTGTGAAATGTGTTGAGACAACAGGAGAGGTGAAGGTGCACTTTACAGCTTCATTAAACCAATGACGGCAAACGATGTTGATCCAGCTCATAAAGTCAGCTTTAGCAGCTAGATAACTGCTTAAAAAACCTCCCAGAAATCAATTTGAACCAGAAAACAACATATTGTTTGAAAGCTGTTACATTTGTCTTGCAAAACAGCATAAGCTCTGAATAAAATCCCTCCCGTTTCCGGTTCAGCGCCGTCACACGAGCGCCGAGACGACCCGCCATCGTCGCGTCGACGCCTTCAACGCGGCGGGCCGGCTGGGAAAGCCTTCGCTTTGTTTCCCTTTGTAGCGAGGCTGAATAAACGTTCTGTTTCGAACAGAACTACTGAGGAAAAACACGCGCGCGCGGGCTTTCAGCCTTAATTAGGATACTTAAATAAAACAAAAGACGGAGTAATAACAATCTGAAACGTTTTAGTTTTTTCGAATAACTCCCGCAAAGTGTTTAACAAAATATTAACAACCCCGCATGCATTCATTCAGGAGCTCGATTAGAAATTAAACAAAAGTAATACAACACCAAGAATCAAAAACAGACAAAGAACAGAGCCGCAGTGACGACTTTAAAAAACAACCACCGACTGCAACTCTGTTTAATGGGAAACAGACAGCAGACGTGTATGTTTGAGAGCCTGTGGAGGGTGTGTGTGTGTGTGTGTACACGTGTGCATGCGTGAGGTGTGTGTTCGACATTTTCTGCCTGCACTCCTCTGAGCGGGTTTACATTTACATTAGGCACATTGTGGTCGCATATCTGTTCAGGAAGTCCTCGCGTGTGCACTTTTTTTTCCCCCCGTCCACGCCCTGCAAAGATTCTCACGGTCGAAACGGCCAACTGGTAGAAATTTATTCCCCTTCAACTTAATTCCCCAAATCAGATTAATGCGGCCTGTCTGCTTCAAGCTGGAAGCCCTGAGACGCCGTAATTGTGTTTAGATGACGGGAAACAGAGAAGGGAAACAATGAGGTGCAGAGCGTTGCCTTGAAAAGACGAGACAATTAGCGGCAGCGGAACGGCGAAAAACGGGCTTTTGACGACGCTTCGGGGGGGGGGGGAGCAGGAGAAAGGCGAGTGTCTCCTTGCAGTTGCTGGATTGTCGACATTTTGCCTCGAAGCCTCCAAGCTTCCCGTTTGGAGCGACACTGAAGGGGGGGGGTCACTCTCAGGAAAGCCAGAACGATGCGAGAGCTCTGTCGCGCCGCGGTCGTGCGTCTGTCGCTGCTTTGTCGCCGCTGGATCTTCACGGAACAATCGGATCAGCGTGTGTGGATGAGCGCCGTCCCGGGGCAAAAAAGAACGCACACAATGGAATGAATTCACTTGGAAGGCTGTGAAACGCTGCCGCTTTGACAGTTGTGCTGCGTGTACGCGTGTGAGCATGTGTGTGTTTAGGTGGTCCTGGTTCTGAACAAAGCTAATCGGAATTCAGGGATTACCGCATGTAAAGATCGGCCTTGATGTCGTTGGACACTGTTCGATTTGCTCCAAACAGACCAGATAACCTCCGACTTGGGCAGTGAGTGAACCAGAGCGCCGATCTCGATTTCACGGCGCGAGGGGCCAACACATCACAGATCAACGAGAGGAACCGGTGTGCCGCGAGGACTCGCGTAACCGCGGCAACGGTAAGCCTCCCGATTCCCCGAAGTTTTCGCGCGCTCGTACCGTGGACGGGCTGGTAGAAGATCCTGTAGCCCAGTGTGGGGGCTGCGGGGGGCTCCCAGGTGACCCTGAAGCGGTTGTACCACTCCTCCGACACGCGCAGGTTCCCAGGAGCATCGAGCGGCACTGCGGACACAGCAGAACAGAACTCAGGCTGGGGCAAGGGAGCGCGCGGGGGGGACGGGGGGGACGGGGACGTTTCTGGCGGAGCGGTGAAGTTTTCATCATCAAGGCTGCTGACTGGAGAACTTGGGGCCCAGTCGGAAAACAGCAGCGAGCGCTCTTGAAGTCCAGCGCCTGGATTTGACTTCAACACGGACGCATTTCCTGTGAAACCTCATGTTGTTTGTCCAACACTTCTCTCCTCGAGTCACAAAAAGACAGCCAACTCTTCATGTGGTTAATAATATATAACCACAGCCAACTGCCATGAATAAAACATCGTCCGACACTGGCAAAATTATCCCGTGAATCTAAACTGTTGAATTAGTCACGAAGATTAAACTTGTTTTCGTTTTAAATATTCAAAACTTTATTACTTTAAAGTGTAACTTTAACTGTAATTATTCCTTTCAGTATGCTGAAGAATACAAACCATATTTCTACGACTATGACTGCTCCAAAGACTACTTCTGCTACTCCCATCACTACTTTTACAACTTCTGACATTCTGTTCTCCCAAGTTTGACACTGTACCTTCGGTTTATCACACGCCGTGCAGCTACGTCAGTGAACTATAAAAGCACCCGTTCAAGGATGTGGTCACCCTGATAGAGGAACCTTTCAAAATAAGAAATGATAAACATCCTCAGCCAGTGATTACACAGAGTGCTTGTGTAATCTATCCGGAAAAACACCATTAATCACCATTCTCTGGACCCTCCCTCAGCTCTCCGCTGTCCAAGCAGAGTATGGATCGTCGTTCGAATCACCGGGGGGGGGGAGCGGCGGCCCTCTCGTGTAGAAATACGACATCTTTCGCCTGACATTTCAATCCTCGCAGCGACGGCGAGACGGTCTCATAAGAGGTAATCAAGAGACTAGTTGAGAAAATCAATTACAGCCCAGCAAAATAATTTAATCGTCTCATTAATGGAAGGAGCTGCTGTAATTATGAGCGGCCTCCATTAAGACAATTAGGAGCGCATCAGTATTTGTCATCTCTTTAATTCACATTCTCCTTCGGGAATGTCGCGGAACGCAAAATTAATGCAAATGACAGTTTGTGCTGCAGCGAAATTTATTGGGATCAACGTTCGGATTTGTCACATCCGCACCCACTTCCTGCGGCGGACACGCCAGACGTGCGCGTGCGTGCGCGTGCACGTCTCGTGCGTGTTGGAGAAGTTGCTCGCGACTTACACGTCGAGCCCAGCGTGGACGTACTGACGCCGTCCTCTCCGTCTCTGTACACCGGCGTGACCGTCACTTTGTACTGGGTGTCTGCCAGGAGAGGCTCCAGGACTGCTCTCCTCTGACCACCAGGGACCGACACCTACACACACACACACACGCACGCACACACACACACACACACACACACACACACACACACCAGTGTGAAGACTAACTACAGTACAGGCCTGAAATATTAATCATTTTGGTTGAATTCCAAACATTCTGACCTAAATGTTTTAGAGAAAACTGATGTAATTTGAGCTCTGATATGATGCAACAAAACACACGATCGTGATAATTGTTGGAGTTGCACCAGTTAAGAGTTTGTACGCGTTCACTTTCAAAGTTACAGCCTCTCAGCTACACGCTTCAACTTTTGCACTGTGTTTTTTTTGGCCAGAGGTCACAGCTTCGCTCGACACATATTCTAAATACTTTTGTTTATGATTAAGACTTTTTTTTTTTAGCTCAGAAAAAAAAACAATCCTTCGGGCACACGACTCCAGCTTGGAGCAGCTCTGTGTTTTTGGAGTTCAGCGGAGGAAAAAAAAGTCTTCTGGTTTGGGCCTGTTGGCTTATTGTGCATCTTTGTGACGCAAACGTGTCACTGTGCTTCAGTGGGTTTCTGGTCACGTATTCAGTCTCCTACTGCAATGTAATTCAACAGGTATGAATGAGTCTGCGTGTCATCGTCTGTGCTGCTGTTTTAGCTGGAAAAGTGGGAAAAGAAAAAAATGTGACAGACTCCAAACTTACACCAAAGTGAGCTGAAGTTTCCCGACAAACATTTGCCTGCTCCTCGTTTAAGATACGAAGAGCATTCGCATAAGAAAGCCCTCAAACGTTCTTCGACAACGTCGGCCTCCCAAAACAAGAATTTACCACAAGCAGGAGCAGCGAGATTAACTCCTCTTTATTGTGCTAATTGCACTGATCCCCAGCCGACGGATGAATTGTGTGTCTGTCTGTCTGTGCGTTTGTGTGCGGGCGTGCGCACGCGCGTGTGTGTGTGTGTGTGTGTGTGCCTGTGTGTGTGGGAAAGAGGTGTTCAAAGAGTTAGGCAGGAGAAGGTGTGTGATGGTGAGGCCAGGTGAAGCTGTCAGAAAAGTGTGTGTGTGTGTGTGTGTGTGTGTGTGTGTGTGTGTGTGTGTGTGTGTGTGAGTGAGTGAGTGAGAGAGAGAGTG
>JASSRZ010000007.1:12970841-12994663 GCA_032164315.1 Malacoctenus gilli
ACACACACACACACACACACACACACACACACACACACACACACACAGGCACGTACGCACGCACAGACAATTTAAATGCATAAAACAAATAATCCCCTCTTTATAAAAACACGCTCAACCGCCTGCGTTGCCTGTGTTCGCCCTCCGCAGACCCCTTGTGCGTGCGCACGCTCACACACACACACACACACACATCCACGTCCAAACTTTTAAGAAGAGGTGTGACCCGAGGCAACCCTTATCTATCAGCCGGCAGACAGGTTTAAGCCTTTCTCCCATTCTGTTCATCCATTGTTTCTTTTGCCACCTCTCTTTGTTTTCTCTCGCTCTTTTCTTCGCTGCCCTCCATCTCTGCTCCCAGTGAGGTAAATGGCTGCAGAAAAGATAATGGGATGTCTTCTGGCTTGGCCTGGCCTCTCCATCTTCTGCCGCTCTGACACCACGTTGGGAAATTAAAAGGAGGGGAAGAAAGCAAAGGGGAGGTGGCGAGAGAGACGACGGGAGGGAGGCAAAACTGATGAAAACGGAGAAAAGGAGCGAGCGCGAGCGAGTGTGAGCGTGTGCACGCACGAAAGCGCACGCGTGTGTGTGTGTGTGGGTATGTGCCCACGTGGTCAGTATGTGGCACCGGGCTTATGAACCCTGAAGAAGAAATATAGGGATCAGGAAGGAGCTCATGAGTGAACCCGGGACTGAAAGTGCAATCAGTTTTCGGACTCCAGCGACTGACCCGGCACTGACCGCTGTACGACCATCAAGTTGGCTGCAGGAGCGAAATGACAAGGATCAACCTCTGAACACAGCTTCCAAAGGGAGAGTTAACGTGGGTTTACTCGCAAGTGTTCGAGCGACGGACAACCCCGAAGAAGCTCTTTTGACGGAGCCGCCACCGACGCACCGCCGCAAAAAGCTCCTCCGACTTCTCGATTTTGCGCGTTTCAGCTCGTCGCGCCGCGGACTCACCGACTCCTCCTGGTGCTGGCCGTTGATGCCGGCGTAGGACACCCTGTAGCTCGCCACGCTGGGGTCCTCCAGCTCCCACGAGGCCTCCAAACTCTGGGTGGTCTCGTCGCTCAGCTGGAGGTTCCTCACCGCCTGACGGGCCGCTGCGACACCACAGCGACACACAGCGACCGTGACTGCACTGAAATTCCTACGTCGAGGCTGGGAATGAAACGCTGGGCCTGAACCGTGTCTTCATCAGACTGTGTTTCAGACGGAGCGACCGCCAAAACAGCAGCTTGGTGAAAACAACCTGAAATACTCATAACCTGTCATTGTTTTTGTTTGCTTCCAAGAAAACTTGACAACCAATGAGAAGGAGCGCATATAAATTCATCTTATATGAGTCACTATAGCCAGAAGAAACTCAATAAGTTACATGTGATTCATAAAGATCACATAGTTATAAACAGAGTTTTATAATCTGAAAGGAAGATGAGAGGAAACTTCAGAATAAGAGACATACAAAGGCTGTTTCTGCTAAAAATCAGCAGTTCAACACATACAAATAAAAAAGTTCTTATTAAAACTCTGTTTTTTGAGCAAGTTGTCACGTTTTTCTTTCTGATAGAAGATGTGAGATGACAATAACTCAGCACAATATATGTAAGAGACTGAGGCTTTCTCAGGCCAACGATCATAACAGGAAAAACACCTCACAAGCTTCGAGAAATTAGTATTCAGCTTTGCACGGAGCACACGGCACCAAAGCGTCAGCGCTGAACTAATCAGCTTGGTTTTGGAGCAGCGGGAAGTTTCTTCAACTTCTTCCTCGCGCGTACTTTGGCTCCTTGAAAACGAGCTTCTTGGCTTCTTGACTAGCGATGGCCAAAACTTTGCGACGTGGAACTTGGTGGAGATAGCGTTGCACTTTGCCGGCGCCAGCGCTGGCAGCTCGCGGGGGCCTTTTATATGGGAATGGCAGAAGACTTTGTTGACAGATGCCTTGGCTTGAGTCGTGATTAAAAATTGGCCCATCGCTCTGCAAGGAGGGGTTTTCTTGTTTTTAAGTCAGGACCAAGTAAAATTAGCATGCTGCCCACTGGATGAATGCAAGCAGGACTATTTGAAGCGAGTCTCTGGAGGTTTTAACGTGACAGGGAAAAAGGGGGGGATAAAAATGGACAGCTTTAAATACGACACAGTTTGTTGTGTCACTGCTTCCTCTGAAACATGTCCAACGTGGAGTTTATGAACACCCCCCCCCCCCCACCCACCCACATTCATCACTCTTCACTACATCTATAACGATTAAGAAGAAAAGCAAAAAAAATCGCAATTCTGCCTCACCTGCAGTCGGCGTCGCAGCTGTCGTCATCTTGGCCACTAGAAAACCCCAAAGAACAAGAATCAGATAATGGGACATCAAGCATCCTCCACGCTCATCGTGTCGATCGCTGAGCCAATTACAGCAAAATACATAAAAAAATCATCAATAGCAGCATCGATTTTTTTTTTTTTTTCACCGCTGAACAGAGCGCAGACAAACAAATCAATGCAGACGCGTTCGTGCGGAGCCCCGCTTTGACTCAGCGGCGCCAGCTGTGATCCCAAAAGTCAGCCGGAGTCGCTCACGTTTTGTGGCCCGACGCGACGGACGGCCCGCGATTCGCTCAAGATCACAGGCTGACTCCCATGTTAGGTGCAAGGAAAAAAAAACATCACTGTGAAAACAGCGGGTCAACCGGGGGTCAACTTTGACCACTGTGAGGGCGGCAAGAACATAGTTTGATGAAAACGTCTATTTATCGCCAAAGAAAGCTTTCTGGCATGGTTATGTAAGCCTTTGCTATTTTTCACCCCAACCAGGCAAAAATAACAGTAAATACAATCAAAATCAGGTCTTGATCACCTGTGAAAACTGATGCGCTTTGGAAATGAGCTGCTTTCATTTGCTGGCGTTCATCAGAGGTTGCCGTAAATAAACAAAGCCACGAAACACCTGCAGTAAAAGCTTAATGAGCAACTCGACGAGAGACGAATAGAAACAACGCAGTCCGACTCACTGGTGGTCTCGATGACGGACACGGTGTCGCTCTCTGTCTCGTCCTTGAAAACAGCCGTCAGCATCACTTCATACTCCGTCGACGGATCGAGACCACTCAGGGTGTATCTGTTATCGCTCCCACTCAAGACCACCTGCACCACACACACACACACACACACACACACACGTACACACACAAAGCTGGAGTTACACTTCATTAGCGTTGATACGATTTCTCCAAAGGGCTCCTCGAAAGGAGGAGTCGGGTGAGCGTCAGCACTTTTGTTTCATGACCGCTTTTTATTGGCTCGTCCTGTCGAAAGAGTGGAGAATGAAAAGTCAAGAAAACGGAAACAGAATCTGCCATCAATTACTTCTTGATGCGATACTTTGTTACACTTCGCAAATGTTTTGGGCTTCGCACTGATCTCAGTCGTAAAAAATGTAGCTGCAAATCAGTGAAAATGAACAGGAACATCAAATTAGGATCTCAGTTTGCCTTGCGTGGTGTCGTGTCGCGTCGTTCACTCTTCCCGCTGTTCTGTCGGCCGCCTCCGTCGTGTGTTTTCCTTTGCTTTATCCCCTCGAAGAGACTCGATTGAAAGAGTTGCCTAAGTTTCCCCCCAAGATGCAATAAAACTTTGGGCTTAAAGCAACAGGCCCACAATATTATTTATACCCTGAGTACAACTCCAGACTTTTGAGAAGAAGAAGAAGAAAAAAAAACAAAACCAAGGTCATCGCCGAATTTTAGTGGAGAAAGCTGCTAAAAGCATAAAATAACAAATCGCCTCAGTGCTCGTAATTTCTCTCGTGAAGACGGCGCAAAAAATATTTCCACAAGCTGGTGTCTACGAAAACAAACACATATTTCGTACATGGTTTTCTGGTCCTACTTGCTGTGAATTTATCACCAATTGTCTGAGAGTATAAAACATTCAAACATAAGTAAGCGCGCAGAATTCTGGAGGACCGGGGGCCATCCGAGGACTCGGAGGAAGGACGACTGCAAAAAAAAAAAAAAAACGAGGAACGCGCGTTTCCGTCGAAACGCAGCGAGTCACCAGCTGGACCGCTCGCTTCCCTCGGGTCCGGGACGACGCTTCAATTTGTATCACGCGGAGACGGATCGGGGGGGGGGGGGGCAGACGTAAACACGATGAGGTCATCAAAAGTACAGCTCGCTCGCTCGCGCGGCGGTTAACCCTGAAAGCGGAGTCGACTGCGGAGGAGTCCATAATCAGTTTCGTGCTCGGGAATTTGTTTTCCCCGCAAAAGCCCTCGGAGCCGCGCTCACATGCAAATCTCACCGCCGGGGCCGGCCATTTGCGCCCGCACCGGCGCGGGCGCATCATTAGTGAGTCATTGGCACTGTCTCCCCTTTACATTTTCTTGCCGTTAGCGTGATGTATTCGCATATTGTTCCCTGAGAGTCGAACCGTCTCTTTATTGATCAACAAAGACCACAAAAAAGACCCAAAACGCGCTTTCAGAGCTGGTATCGGATGATAATTAGGCTTCGCACTGGATCATATTTCACTCTGCCGCCGCGATGCACGTGTAATGTTTAATCTCCTCTTAGACACAACAATGCAGAGCAGTGCGTGTGCGTGTGTGTGCGAGCGTGTAAGAGAGTGCGCATATGCATGCTATTTGAGCTCGAAAGGGAAAAAGCTGCATGGATGCCTATTGTCTGGGCTGGTGGTAATACCAGCCCACCTCTCCAACTCCCCAGAGTGTTATTTTCAGCTCTGATGACTCTCAGCAAAACACACAAACACGCACACACACACACGGCGGCTCTCACAACCTGCGCGCGCGCACGCACGCACGCACACACGGCCGAGTGTGAGGGCTCTATCGCTGCCTCCCAGCTGTCTCTAAAGCCCCAGATCATGGTAATAAAACACCCAAGCCATTAATTTCTAGATTTATTCAGCCTTTATTTATACTCCACCATGCCAGGGGTTTTACCAGCCACCAGTGCTGCGGCGGAGCCTCGGTGTGAGTCGAAAGAGCACAGTCGCCTCTCTATCTGGGCACACTGAGTGCACCCACTCCTCCCTCCCTCTGCGCCCAGAGATAATATATGGACTCCTGGCTAAATGGAAAGTTTTGACAGCGCGCGCGCACTATTTATCATTTGATGCTGAATCCCACATTTCTATGTGCATATTTGGTGTCACAGAAAGCGCATTTGGGGCCCGCTCGCTGCCGTGCCAACGGTCCAGATTGAGTGGCTCGTCCCCATCCCATGATGCTTATCAATGAAATATATGCAGGGAGCAAATTCGGGAGGAGAGCCCAAGAGGGGGGGGGGGGTGGGTGTATATATATTAATAGCTAAAAAACAAAAGAGATGAAGACGAACGGAGGTCGCATTGAAACAATAAAGCAGAAAATTACCTCACAAAAAGCAGCAGCATGAAGTAAACTACTCTTCTAGATCGTCATGTTTTAGCAGAGTAATTATACACCCAATAAACAAACTGTGCTCTGAAGTTAATGAAGAATTATTAATTTAGGACCAATTTAAAGAACTTTAAGGTGAGAGAAAATTGATATAACGATGTAATGCGAACGAAACGAAATGAAAACCCTTCATGAGTCTAATAGGTGTTTTGGATGCAGAGACTCAGCACCGCTTTCACTTTCAGAGTGAAATCTATTAATGTGGAAACTACAAGAAGTCGAGCAGCCAACCAAAATACATTACTGAGGCAAACAGCACGACTGCGGGTTCACAGTTAATCTCCTGGGATCCAGTCCCGCTGTGTGGAGGGTGACAGCTCCGCTCGACGCTGGTTTTGAAGTACATTCACTTGATGCGTTTCTGTTCACTCCAGCTCGCGGCAACGAAACGAGTTCAGCCCCCCGAAACGAAAGACGCATGGATTTCATCTTTACGTTTGCATTTCGGCAACCGCTTGGCCCCGGACCCGACTGACCTCCTTGGTGTCGCCTCCGGTGAACGGCGCCCACGAGAGTCTGTAGAGGACGATGTCGTCGGCCGAATGATCCCAGCTGACCTTGAAGCTGTCGCTGTGGACGTCAGAGGAGCGCAGGTTCAAAGGGCCCGGCACCGGAGCTGACAAACACAGAGATCGAGCGTTTGTTCGCCTCAGTGTGCGTGTTGAAGACGCGTCACGCTCGCGCGCCTTTTTCTGACCGAGTGAGTGAGTTCAGGGTGTTTTTGTTCCCGAAGCAGCTTCTGGCTCGGGCGAAAGGATCGCATCTTATTCAGCAAGTATTTGAGTGGGAACTCGGGGGAAAAAAAAGCTTTGTTGCTGAGTTTCAACGTGAACATTAGGCCTGCAGGTTGTCACCGTTTCGCATGCACTCACTCAAGCGCCGTAAAAAAAGAAAGAAAGAAAGTGCCGACGCATTGCCGTCTATTTCTTAAGAGTGGCGCAAAGTTTGCCAGCAGATAAATAAACATCAACGCTGTCCTTCGGAACGGGCCCTTTAATAGTCGCCCGCCAGACGTCGGCTCCTTCGAGCTGACTCAGCATCGGGGGGCCAACTGCTTGTTGCTCAAAGGGATATTCCTACAAATCAATAACTGTTAGCGTGACAGAACAGTCAGGGACGGTGAAATGACCTTTTAATGTGACGGAGCTATTATGCCGGGGCGTAGATGAGGTGGGCGCGCCGCCAAAGGGGGAAGAAGAGGGGTTGGGGGGGCAGGAGGACCAGGAAGGGTAATAAAAATTCAGCGTTGTTTGGCACTAAGAGAAAACGCTTCGCCTTCAATTGAGAGCGAAACAGCTATTTTATGGAAAATGAGATGAAATTGTCCTCAGCAGAGATGAGGAATAAAAAGAAAACACACCACCAGGAATAATAAAATGACCACTAAAAAAAAAAAACAAAGAAAGAGTGAGTGAGCGCTCCACCTGCTTTCGTCCAAATTTGCTGGTTCAAACTACCAGAAGTTCACCCGGCTCCGAAACTACTTGGTCTTCGGGTTCTCGGCGCCTTACTCGTGGTGAATCCGTCGGTGAGCGGCTCCGACTGGCCCTCGCCGTGCAGGGCAAAGATGGCCACCGAGTACTCCATCAGGGACGTCAGCTCGCCGAGGTCGTAGGAGCTCGTCGGACCGACCTCCACCTGCGGGACACGGGCGCAAAGTCCATCACACGCGGCCGGACCAAACAAAACAACCCACTGCTGAGCAACAAAAAAAAAAAAAATAAAGCACTTCAATCCCAATCCGCCTGGAAGGCGAGGAGGAGCCCACTCAGGCTCAGTGCTGTGATTTCCTTCCTCCTCTTGTTGGGTAAAATAGTGACCAAGCTAATTCAACCTTTCCGGTAGGAGCGACCTTTACCAACAACAAGCCCTGATTCACAAGCACTGAGCGACTGAGCGACACTCAGCACAAGCGTCTCACTCATCCACAGACATTCAGACGCAAACGCTGTCGGACTTTTGCGCGACGTCTGTGGAAGCGCTGTTCCCCTGCCGGGACACAGACAACCCTGGAGCGGCTCCTCGTACCTCCTCCGTTTCCAGCCCGTCGTTCTTGGCCCACATGATGCGGTAACCTTTGACCCCGCCGGGCGCGGGCTCCCAGCTGAGGTGGGCCGAGTTGTGAGTGATGTCAGAGAACTGGAGGTTGCTGGGCGGAGGCAGCGGCACTGAGAGAGGCAGACAGAGAAAGGGGGCATTGTGGGGAGGGCGTGTAGAGGACGTTTGTTGGAGCGTGTGAACGGCAGAGCTCTGGACTTTGGGACCTTTCTTCTTGTCCCGTTTGAGTTGCTCATGTCACACTCCCACATGATCTGAGACTTTTGTGTCGATGTTTTTTTCTTTTCCAGTTTTTCTCAGTGCGACTTCTTGCATCTCGTGTTTTCTGCATCGCTCACGTGTGGTTTCCTGGTTTGTCACGGGGGCGCTGGCCTCCTCGCCATACATGGCGTAGACGTTGACGGTGTATTCCGTGTGCGGCATCAGCTCGTCCAGCTCCAGCTCCGTCACCGCCTCCGACACCCTCACCTGCGGACGAGAGCGGTCACGAGCGGGCACTCGGCACTCGGTCCGAGCACATCCTTCGTCCTCCCCTCTTTTTTTTTTTTTGTTTCCTCTCGCTCGCTTTCTTTTACCTCCCTCTCCTCCAAGTCCCCCTCGTCCGTGAGGGGCGTGTACAGCAGCATGTAGCCAGAGACCCCGTCCACGCTCTCCCAGCTCGCTTTCAGGCTGTCGTGGGTGGCGTCGAACAGCCGGAGGCCGGTCACAGTGGGGAGAGCCACTGCACTCGGAAGACGCGGACCACCACGCGCAGGCGAGAAGGAATCAGAGGGATAAGTGCGTGAGACTCAGAAACGTCTTGTATCTGCATTATGTCTGCATTACTCCCAATATGTCTGGCACACAGAGATTTCGAGCCACGGAGTTAAAGTCTCCTCTCGGATGTTGACCGAGGCTTTGACGCGGGGGGGGGGGGGGCTTTGCAAGAGCGTTCCGGCACTCTTGTCGGCGCTCACAAAACAACAACTCACGGGTGGTTTCCGAGCCTTGCAGCGCCTCGCTCGCCTCGTCCGCGTACACGGCAAACACGGCCAGCTGGTACTCGGTGAGGGAGCTGAGATGCCGCAGCACCGCCGAAGTCTCGCCGCCGTCCACCACAGCCTGAGGTGAAGGAGGGCGAGTCCGAGGAGGAGGAGGAGGAGGAGGGCGGAGTGTGCGAAAGATGGATGGAGGGGACGGAAGTGCGGACACGGATGAGAGAGCGGGAAGGGGAGGGCGAGGAAAGGGCGAAAATGGAAATTTGGGCGATGTGGGAGAGCGGGACGAAAATGACAAACGGGAGAGAAAAAGGACGGGATCGGGGGGAAAAGAGAAAGAGTCACAATCAATTCATCGAAGAGCGCACGCCTCAGTTTTCTTTGTAATAAACTCAGAAGTCAAGAGATGACAGTTGGGAAAGAGATCAGGTCCTGCCAAGGCCAGCTGGAAAGGTCTGCTCGCATGCAGCTCCGGAACATCTGCGCTCTGTAAACGCAGCTCAGCAGAAAGATTTAATGGCTTCTGTGGTCAAATGTTCTGGAAAAACGGAGCAGGTGCCGAGACCTTCCAGCGCCTCCTCTTTCTGCTTGCTGGTGAGTCCCTGTCACCTGCATTGATGCAGCCGTGAATGGAGGGAGGACAGGGGGAAGGTGGGGCTGAATGGGATCTCACACTCTCCGCGCTCCCAGACAACTCCCACCGGTGCTGTAAATATAACAGAGGAGCACGGTGCGCCCACCTCTCTCTCTCTCTCTCTCTCTCTCTCTCTCTCTCTCTCTCTCTTCTTACTCACTGCAGGCTTTTTTTATACCTGCGCATACTCCGCTCATGCTCCTACACACATGCCTGCACAGGCGACCCTCAGGTTTATCTGAGCCGCGTGGTTGCAATGCTGCGGATGTTCTCTCAGTTTATGCGGCGATAAATCTTCCCCGAGCATCTTCCTCTCCGACTTCCTCAGACTTTCCCTGATCCGACCTGGTAAAGCGCTTAAGAGCGGCAGAGGTCGTCTGTGGCATTCATTGGCAAAGTGCGCCGTCTTCACCTCCTGGGGTTCTCCTCCCTGAACGGGGTAGTAGACCACCCGGTATCGCTGCACGTTTCCGGGGGCGGGGCTCCACGACGCCCTGAAGCTCCGGGCCGTGACCTCTGAGGTCTCAAGGTGGAGAGGCGGCCCTCTGACCTCTGGTGGAAGTTCTGTAAAGCAGAGACGGCGAGTTCACCCCTTCTGGTCACTCTTCGGGCCCTATAAGCGCCAACAACAAGTCTCGCCGCCCGCGTCCGGCTGCCTCCTTACTCAGCTTGATGTCCTTGTCCTGCTGCTCCACCTGCTTGCACACCGTTCTGGTGAGTCCCTCCACGATGGAGCTCATGATGTTGAAGTCGGCCACGTTGTAGACGTGCGTGCTGTGAGGCTCGGTGGCGATGGAGCGCAACTCGTTCTCGTCGGCGTTCTTCACACCTGAGGATGAGAAACAAGTGGGAGAACACAGAAGCAGACACTCTGGAAGTGAGACAGAAAATTAAGTGAAGAATACAACCAACAACTAGAGTGAGAGAGTGTACAACTGACCACACATACATAAACAGGCTGCCCCAATTTTTCCTTTAGTCAAAACTACAGGTTTTTTTAGATGATATTCAATGAGAATATTGATGATTTTCAATGTGAATCCCTTTGTGAACGTCACAAACTTGCAACTGCTCGTTTGAAGGGAATGGGACAAGTTGTGCAGCTGCTAATTACAGTAATTAACTACCTAACTGGCTGTATAAATGCACAGCCGCTTTCCTCCACTGCACTGGTGTGCTTGTGCGAATCCGCCCTCACCGATGGCAAACAGCTCCACGCCAGCGTTTCGCAAACTCTCCGCGGGGGGTATGACGTCATCTTGGGACTTGCCGTCCGTGATGAGGATCCCGATCTTGGGCACGCCGACACGGGAGCCAGACTCAGGCCTGAAGCAGTTTTCCGCTATAAAAGTCAGCGCGAGGCCTGTGGAGAGGGACAGAGAGAGGGCAAGGTCGAGACAGAGAGACGGAGAAGGGACGGAGCATTGTAACGCAAGGAGAGCCGATTCAATTTGCGGCAGACTTTGAAGGAACGTCGCACTTTTGGAGGGAAAAAAAGAATAAGCAGGATGATAGGATGAAGCAGAATCTGCTCCACTTCAAACGGGTTTGTTTTCCGGGGGAGTCGCAGCACCTGTGAGGGTGTTTCCCCCTTTGTAGGGCAGATTCTTGACAGCGTCGATGACGGCGTCTTTGCTGGAGAAAGCGTTCAGGTGCCACTCTATCCTGGGATCGCCGCTGTACTGAGCCAGGCCTGGAAGCACACGTTTACATCAGCACACCCCGCCGTTGGAAGCATATTGGTCGCGGCGCGATCCCATCTGTTCGACGGCGACCCACCGATCCTCGTCTTATTGATGCCAACATCAAAGGCGTTGACCAGATTTTCCAGGAACATGCGGACCAGCCGGAAGTTGATGCGGCCGATGCTCCAGGAGCCGTCCACCAGGATCACGATGTCTGCGGTGGCCTCGGTGTGGCACACGAACTGGACTGAGAGAAAGAGACGGGCGTGAAGTCCGGACCCTCCGGATTCGGGACCACCAAAGAAGCGAGCGCTCCGCGACGTGACGAGTGTTTCGCAGGCCAAAAATAACGCACCGAACATCTGAGAAGTCTGGAGCGGATTTTCTTTATTGAACGGAATGAAAGCAGAGCAAAGCGTGCGTGACAGATCATCGGAACACACAGAAAAACACATTCCTGAACACCGAAACTAAACATGTATTGAATTAACTTTCACCAGCAACACGTCCTCCAGGAGGGCTTGGTGTACGAAAAAAAAAACCGGTGAGCGGCTCTGCAGCGCGTCTTCGAATCAATCTCCGACCATGATATCAGAGAACTGACTCACTTTTCATCTGGGAGACAGTGTGAAGGAGGCGGCGACGGTCCAAACGGCCCGTCTGAATCTGAGAGCGAGAGCCAGTGAAATGAAAGTACTCTCGTGTAGGACACACACACACACACATGCACGCACACACACAAACACACACACACACACACACACGCACGCACACACACACACGCACGATTTACATTCTGACAAACTTGCTCGCTGTCCTCTTGAGGAGAAACGCGCTCAAGCAATGTCACAGCTTCCCAACAAGATCGGTGACAAAACTGCTTGTATACACACACACATACACACTTACGCGCGATAACGCACACAAACTTGCATTCGTTCATTCATTCATCATATTTCCCCCAACTGCTAATGCTGTCAGCCTGCATTGTACGATATCCCGGGAATGAATAAATTCTCGGTAAGTCGCATCATAAATCACCTTCCCGTCCGCAAAACGTTGGAGCAAATATAGCAGAACATGCTGATAAAGTTGAACATTTGTCTCCTAATGGGGGAGAAGCCATGGCAGGAAACGCTGACTGGTGCGAGTGTGAACGATCACTTTGCATTTTGCGCTCGGAGCTGTGCGTTTAAACAATCAAGATATAGATTACGGCGAAGAGTGATGCCATATGAGTTGGGTGCGGATAATTTAGCCGCCGCTGCTGGGCCTCTCTCAAAGCAGGAACTCGGCGGTTCCCAACGTCTTCATTAGTGCCGCAGCGTGGGGTGCTCGGTTTCCCACAACACTGGTTCGGTGCAGGTGGTTTCTGCTCCGCTGAGATAATTCATTGGCACCAAATAAGCAGCGCGGCGGGACCGTCCCAGGCTGAACATGCAGAACGCTGCGGCCAAGTAAAAACATCGATACTCCCTCCGTGAAAAAAAACGCCCCACTTACAAGTGCGGACGTTCACGTCTGTGCTACCTCAGGATGAATCCCAATCAAATACTCCGTCTAATGAGGAGCCACCCAGGTCCCCGTTTCGAGAAGCAATTTTCCCAGACACAGCCTTCTGTCTGCTGTCTGCGTCCGTCCGACTGTTTGAACCATCCATCTGCTGCAGGCGGCGGATGAAGGAGAGGAGCGAAGACGGCAAGGTCGAGAGACAGCTGATGACAATCGTCGGCGCGCAACTGCGCGAGAGTGATAGGTGCCATTCTGAGGCAGTCGGCAGGTAACGCTCCGACAATCGCGCGGAGATAATGAGGACGGGAGCGCGGGTGAGTGATTGCGGGATAAAAAGATGCGGCGAGAAGAGAAGAGAAGAGAAGAGAAGAGAAGAGAAGAGAAGAGAAGAGAAGAGAAGAGAAGAGAAGAGAAGAGAAGAGAAGGATGCAGCTTGGATCGGGTTTCCGCAAAATGGCAAAAGGCTACGAGGCCGAAGAGCATGACGATGAATCTTTGTAGAGGCGAAACAAACAAACATGGCCTTTAAAAGAAGCTTTTGGGTTTAAATAAATAACGAAATCAAAACCATATCCCAGCACCAAAAACATTTTTTTGTTTCCCAAGGAAACAGACCCTCAGTCACAAAGACACGGTTGCAACCGCGAGACATTCACAGGTGAGTATCTATAGAAACAGCTGTTGACACTAGGGCTAAATAATAAGGTGGGAACTCGACGGTAAGAGCAAAAAGAGCCAAAGAGGGAGAGTGAGCGACTCTGAAATGCGAAAAGCCATCAAGACCGGCGAAGGAGGTGGTAAACAGAGGATTAGAGGGCCGCTAATTACAGCTAATTACAGCTGGCTGGCCATTCCCAGGTCCATTGTTGCCGGGGTGGCGAGAATGTCAACGAGGCAAAATGTCGGCGTTCGACATCCCAACCAGTAATCAAGGTCGCCCCTGTCCTTCACATTATTGCCGCTCACGTCTGTAAACAGTCTGTTTGCTTTGTATACGAGGGGTCTTTCTCTCTGCAAGAGACCGGTGGGCTGCAATCCATCCTCCCGTGGCTGGACCGGCAGCTTCCCAGGAGCTGCCTTCAGAATAAAAGCTCCACGCAGTTCCCTATGTCTGCTTTACATTACGGGTATTTCCCTTGAAAGCCTCCAAGGGGAAGGGGAGGGAGGGGGGGCATCCTCGGGTCGGGACCCCGCTGCTCTAAAAGATCCATTTCGGCCCCAAAGCACCAAGCGGTCATCGTGCTGACAGAGAAAGAGCTACGATTGGCCTGGGAGGACATGGCTCGGAGAAACGCCAGCCTATCAGAGTCGAGACCCCCGCGGCTCCATCCTCAGACAGGCTTGCAGGAGAGAGAGAGAGATCAAAGAATCCCAAAGTTACGTCGGAACCGGAGAGTTCACCAGACCCACCGACCTGTCAAGCTGCTGCATTTTGGGAAGACGCCGAAAAGAACCCGAGCACTGCACAGCGGGAACGCGGAGAAGCGAGCCCCATGTCTAACAAACGGGATTGTTTCCTTTATTTTAATGAGCTGCAGTCGGAGTGGATTTTATTCCCCTCGCCGTCCTTTGTCAGATCCATGCAAAACAAGAACTCTCCACAGAGGGAGCCGTGTAAATAAGAAACTTCAACATGAGAGCGTTTTCCGCCGCCACAGATGTTCGCTCCGGCGTTTCTTGCCGGCTTCTCCTCGAGCTGCTTCTGAAATCTCAGTCCTCTGCTTTCCGCCAGACACCGGCAGGTTATTCAAAGGTGCCGCTGCTCTTTGTAAGACCCATCCGCATTTCTCCTCCTCCTCCTCCTCCTCCTTCTCCTGCTCCTGGCTCGGCGTTGTCACTGTGGCGAACAGTAAAGAACTGCTTCTTTGTGTGCATGTGGCGCAAGAAAAACAGTGCGGGGATAAATAATTTGGGCCGCGAAAGAGACGAACGGCGAGGAGGCAGCGCGGATTTGGATGAGATACCGCAGACGCGCTGACAGCTTCAGCGCTGCCAAGTTGTTTCCTGCGCTGGAGTCGACTGTTGCTCCACACAGCTCCTCTCCGCCTCTCCGCACTCATCCATCACGCACCTCCGTGGCCGACTAACGGGAGGCAGGCTTTGTTTGGCGCCGCCGCCGCCGCTGCCGCCGCCGCCGCCGCCGCCTCTCAGGGAGAGTCCACCAACGACAACAAAGTTTAGAGGGGCTACACTCCGGGGGGGGGGGTGGGGGGGGCATGTTCGAGTCTGTGTCCCGCTGCATCTCGACAGGGATCCAAAAAGGACATCATGCCCTAGGAAGAATCGACGCCTTTTGTTTTTTTTAAAAACAGCTTTTAAATGAGAAGGAACGAAAGCCGAAGCCATGATTTAGTACTTGGCAGATCGTGTGAGGTGCGAGAGAAGCTTTTTCAGCTGCGAGCTCGTCACAGAATGATGTATCTGCACCTCAATCATCCGCCAAACCTTATTAAACACCGATTGGAAACAAACAGCATTGCCGTTCTCACGTCGCTGCGACATTTTTTCGCCTGCTACGAAGAGCGCCGGACGTATCGCTGTGTGAAACACCGGCCTGTCTGCTGGCAAGTTAAGCAAACATTGGAGCTAAAAAAAAAAATGCTTTCCACTCCACAAAACAGCTTTTTGTATGGTTTTTTTTTTTTCTTTTTCGCTACCTTCAACTGCCCTCCCGGGCCAAAAAGTGAGTTCTACCATGGAAACCAAACTAAATGTTTTCCTGTTTGAACTTTAGAAGCTGCAGAGCGGTTGATATCCGAGCAGGTGTTTCTGCGCTCACGGGCCGCGTCGGTGTCCACCGATTCCAGTCGTGTGTTATTTACCGTAGTTATGGCAGCTAAGCCTCGCGTTGCCGCGGACCGACGCAGGAAAAAAAAAAAAAAGTCTGACGGCGGGGTGAAATTCGCGCTCTGGAGCGTGCGGTTGTTTCCTGATGGTGAAACCAAATGCGCTGCAAAAAAAAAAAGACAACGGCGAGAACGTAATTCAAAGGAAGCCGCCGCGAGTTACGCCCAAGAAGTTGTGACTCAAACCGACACGAACTTCACTGTCGGAATTTCATCGACGAGATTAGAAGCTGAAATTTGTCAGAGACTCATTTACAGATGTTTTAATTGCCGTTGTGTCTTTATTTCTCAGTAATGTCCCACATCAGATTAGTTTCTCTGTTTCGCGTCTGCATTCCAACGAGGCGAGTTCGTGAAACGCTGACACAACTCTGACTTTTCCGCGCCGCTTTTGTCTCCGATCAGCACTGCAGCCAGCACGGATCAGACACGTTGTGCCACCATGCTGCGTTTCCACATTTCCGTGTCCACGCTTGGCTGAACTACGTCTGAACCTTTTGCGCGAGGAGCCGCTTCGTTAGAAAAATGTTCCGATTCGACCTAATTTTAACGCGCGCGTGCGCGCACACAGCCAGACCGTCCGCCGAGCGTAACCGGCACGCGGACGCGCGCTCGGACGGACGGGCCACCTGGCGTCCACAGGCGGGGACGCTGAGAGAAATGGGGGCGGGGGGGGGGGGGGGTGGACGGGCCACATTTCACCAGGCGCTGCCCACGGTGCTGTCTGCAGAGCTGTGGGAAAGAAGCATGCGACTCCCGGACAATTGAATTAGCTCATGTGGGAGTCGAGTAATGAGTATTAAGAATGTGACTGCAACAATGGGCGCCACTGTTGGCCGCGGCGATGAACAGAGCGCAGACACACACGGAGAGAGAGCGAGAGAGTGAGAGAGAGAGAGAGAGAGAGAGAGAGAGAGAGAGAGGCTGCGAACAGCATTTACAGCTGCGAGCGAGACGGCAAGCGAGTGGCTATCAGTAACGGTGTCGGGGAAGAGTTGTAACAAGCGCCCAAATAAAGCACGTGGAGGTTCAGGACACAGTCGCGCGCCGTAAGCAGCGCGCTCCCCCTCAAAGAGGCGAGATTAATTAAGGCCGAGCCGATTGCTTTTGTGATCGGATCCCCCGGGGAGCGTCCGCGCTCGCTCAGACTTATGGATAGAGCTGGCGAGCAATAAAAGAACAACACGTAAACAAGTCGACGCAGGGACACAACGACGACGACGACGACAACACACCGCAGCAGCGCACACCCTTATCTGCTCCGGCAAACTTTCCCGGCCGCCTCCTCCTCCACCTCCTCCTCCTCCTCCTCCTCCTCGGCTCTTCTCATTATCAGTAGTTCTTCCCGGCCGGCCTTGATTTATTGCTGACCCCTATTTAGCCAGGGATCAGACAGAGTGCGCTGTCATTCCGCTCCCTCTCTTGTTAAGTTTTATTTCCCTCGCCACTCTGATTGTGTTTCGGCGTCTGGAATTAACATTGAGGACAGCGACAGGCAATACAGAGGGGCGCGCCGCGGCGGCGACGACGCATCGGCGGGGGCTCCTCCTCGCCGGCCGCCGTCCCCCTCGGCGAGGCGGCACATTTGGAGGAGAGTGCCTCACCTCCATGATAAAGCTGCCAAAAAATAATTGGACACTTATTCCCAAATAGCTTGGCAAGGGAAAAAAAAAATTGGCATGTTTGACTTTGACATATTACTCAGCAAGGAATAAACTTCGGTGAAATAATAAAAATGGAAATAACATTAAACCGCGGCTTTAGTGCCAATTCGACGCTCGGCAGTGAAAGCCGCTCTCTCTATAGATCATTTCAGGATGAATAATATTAATAACATTTATTTCACCTGCTTGCTGTTTATTATGTCAAAATGTTTCTGTGAATTGTGGGAGAAAATGGCCCTCTGGGAAAAATACAGAGAGAATTACACGTAAAAATGTGGACCAGCACTCAGGAACCGACCTCAGCAACCGGTTTTTCGGGCATCATAACTCAAAGGACAACTGGGTGCCCCTGAAGAAAGACAGCAAAACGGCGTGATACTTTTGTACTTCATCGTGGCACAAAAATACTTTGTAGGAAACTGATAAAAAAAAAAGAAAAAGCAAAACAACAGAAATGCTGAAATCTGAAGAAGACACAGGAGAGTTCACTCGAAGTTACACGGTTCACTGTGAAATCTCTGGCATTGAACGCCCCCCGGTTCGCCTCAGTCCTTTATGTCCCCTTGTTTCAGAGCTGCAGCTTTACGAGATTTATTTGCTCAAACTCTTTCAGGACGAGATGAAAAAAAAAAAATGAACCGAACGCGCGCTTTCCTTTCAGAAATGCACCAAGTACCAACCGTGTCACAGCGTACGAGAGCGAGTACACCTTGAAGAATAAGTAAAAACAAGAGCCAAACAAACTCTCAGACCTCGAAGCGACTGAAGGTTTACCGCTGTAAAATTGTGTCGATACTCTGCAAACAGCAGCGGAGGCTGATCGAGACACGGGGTCCTCTCTGCGCGGCGCCTGACAGACGTCCTAAATTATGCGCACAAATCCATTTTGCCTTCATGAATATGTGATGTCTGAGGAGGTGGATTGAAACACGACCTATAAGACGGCCGACGGAGAGAAAAAAACACGAGAACAGGCTGAGGGGCGAACGCGGAGGATTGAACGGGGACAGCCGCAGCACAGGCTGGCGTGGACAGACGCACGCACACGAGGCAGGGGGACTTAATGAGACACAGGGAGAAACGAGACGGCTGTAATAATCAGACAGGAAACAGGAAGAGTTGGAGCACGAGGAGGTCAATGGAGAGAATATACACAGTAAGACACACAAGAGAACAACAGATGGATATATAACAAAACATAACAAACAACAAGATCACAGAAAAAGATTTAAAGGCTAAAACCAGCAGGAAGTTTAATTTTTTTTCGCACTATAAGCCCTTTTTGTCGCACAGGTCTGCAATTGAGAGGAAAACTTGTCACGCTGCGAAGCTTCCACATCAATACCCCGCAACATCATCACCTTACAAGTAAATGATGAGGCGAATCGCGCACGACGCCAGGACCCTGAAGCCGAAGCGGCGCGATTGATGCCAGCACGTTTCCCTGTGAAGAACGGCAGGTGTCCGAAACTCGCGGAGGTCGTCCGCCGACTCGCGATTTTTTTTTCCTCCGAAAATCGGCGCGCAAGTGTACCGAAGGCACGCACGCAAAATTAAACAGTCCTTGATTTTTATTAATGTTTCGGCGAAGACTCGCCGCCGCGGCGGGAAAATAAGCAATTTCTCTAATATGTCATGCTTCGCCCTTCAAGCCGGCTTTACCGTCGGCTGTTGTGCTCTCAAATACGATTACAACGGAAGCGCCAGTCGTTGATGCAGACCACGAGACGTGATGCAGAAAGTCTGAATTAGCGGCGTGGTGGACCTTCACAAAAGAACGGAAGGGCAAAATCAAACATAAATTCCAACCAACTTTTGGAAAAGGACAAAAAGAAAACACTCCACCTGAGAATAATAATGATAATAATAACAACAACAACAACAAAAAAACGAACAAAGTGAAATTATTCCATCAATAAATCGGGAGTTTGAAGTCTCTCATTCAGAAAAATAACCCCGGCAGTTGGAAAAAAAAATGTTGAAAGTACTGCTTGCTTGTTTTGTTTTTTGAAAGAAATAAAGATGCAGGATTTGTATTCATTCAAGGCAAAAACAACCGTCCTGATAACACCCCTTCATACCGTAACAACTTCAAAAGCCACAAAGGTGGAACACAAGAGCTCAGGAAGACGGCTTCCCTTGTTCGGCGCGCCTGTTTATTCAGTCAAGACGAAGGAAGCGGATACATACACCTGTCGCTTGCTCAGTGGCCCTCAGAGTAACTCAGACAAACCCAGCCAGGCGCTCGCATTCATATTCATGCGCCAGACCTGCGGGGCCGATCCGAACGGCGATCCGAACGGCTTTTTAAGGTGTAATCCGACAGCTGTTTTCAGACGGCGCGCCTTCTCCCTTTTCCCTGCCTGCCCTCCCCCCCCTCCCTCCCCCGATCTATAATCCACTGTCTGTTCCACTTCACTGACTGCACGCTGACAGAAAAGACGCTGGATGTATGCGGAGACCGACACACGACCTATCAACTGTCTCTCTGCTCGCTACTTTCCCGAGCTCCATTCTCCCGATCTACCTGTCTCTGTTGTTCTCTCTGTGCTCTTTGCTTTGTTTGCTTTCCTCTAATCTCTGTCTGACACACACACAGGCACACACACACACACACACACACACACGTTAAACTGCCTAAATCGTTAACGCTCTGTGCCGTTCGCATCATCTCTGGTTATTTTTTAGCCCCCTGCACACATTGTGAGATCTTCAGAGGCAGGTGTGTCAGCTGAGCCTTTTTTTTTTTTTTCTTTTTTTTTGGTCACCATTCAAAAACAATAGCGGCTTAATTATTAATTCAGCAGAGGAGACCGCCCGCCAGCCCACCTCCTGCTATTCCTCTACTGCTCCTTTTGCCATCCTTAAGTTCCTCTTCCTGGAGCCCGAGCTGCTATTTGTATGATCGATGTTTACATTCATCAAGTCCAGGGAATTAAAAAAAGAGGAGAAAAAAAAAAAGAGAAAGCCAGCAAAGAGGATTTACTGCGGCTAACCTAGTTATTACTATGAGTCATTGGAAAATCATGGAAACGTATGCAAACCCAAGCCATGATTCGTCCGTGTTGCACTAATGTTGGAGATCCTTTCAACTCTGTCAGCAATAAAAGCTCTTTTTTTCCCCCCCTATATATCGAGACGCGAAATGAAAAGAGGAGGCAAGGCTGCGGGATTTGGAGGTGAGGACGGTGAGAACACGAGCGAGGAGAGGCGAGCGTCGAGAACGGACCGAAGGAAAACGCAACATGAAGGAGGAGCGGGGGTGGGTGGGGGTGGGGGGTGGGGGGGGGGCGCATAAAACAGCAGGAGATGCAGACATTGAGGTTCGGAGGCAGAACGCAAACAAGGAGGAGAAGATAAAAAACTTCATTCATTTAGATTCTTTTGATGTGTCGAATACCTGCCCAATTAATTCACTGTTGTCGGGCACCTAAAGGTGCAGTCGGCGCGAGCCGTCCACGTGTGCACCAGCTCCGACGGCGGCAGCAGACAACTCAGCTGAACAGTTCAGACTGTTGTCAACGGAGATTTCTGTTCAAGCAGCGTTCTGTCAAAATTAACACCCGGCTGCTTAGTCACTGCATTGTTAGGAGTTATACACAAAAATATAACGGTTTGTTCAGAGAAAAAAAAAGCATATTTTACTTGGAATTCACACAATTCTTTGTATGTTGCCATGGAAACAAAGTATCAATATTATTACATAGCGAATCTGTGTTTAGGTTTATTTCGAACGCTGCTGATCCTCCACAGGTGAGGAGAGAAGTTCACGTCACTGCGACCGAGTTAGTTCACTGTTGCTTAGGAACTCCTCATTCAATAAACAGGACTCAAGTTTAATAGTTACTGTTGAGAGGACGGCTCTGATGAATGCCAAAAGTTTCAAGTTGCCTCAGTTCACACGTTCGACCAAAGTAGCAAGTTACAGCAACATGTTGCTGTATAAGTTTGCTTGAATCACCTTAAGACGCATCCAAACAGGAGATTCATGGGTCTCAGTCCGTCGCAGGCATCAACGACTGTGTCTGAAACTCAGATCAATATGCCGCAGAGACGGCGGTTGAAGAAATGTGCAAGCTGGGAAAATGAGTGAGGAAGTGGACTGTAATTATTCTAATTGAGTCCTTGGCCCTAATGACGAAGAAGTCATTAGCACACACGCACGCACGCACTTGTTAACTACTGTCATACAATTAATTCAACTCACCCATGAACACCCTCTATAATGACAAGGACAGAAGTCTGGCTAAAAGTGCAACCACGCACGCACACACACACACACACACACACACTCAAACGCACGCACAAATAAGTACATCCAAATGAGCGATGCTCAGCTCGGCGTGCACGTCCAACACGTGTGCGGCTGATATTTCTTTAAGTCGGCCCAGCAGGACTAATTCCCTCTTTGGAAATCAGCCAACACAAAGTGTAAAAGCACGACTTGCAGTGACGGAAAAAAAAAAACACGAGGCGAGACAAACTGAGATGAAACGTGTGCAGTTCTGGAGGCCAATTACTTGAGTTGAATCACTGTCACCTTACTTTTCATTGGATTTTAATGTGTGTTTTTTTTTTTTCAACGCCCCTCTCCGAGGCTGGCTGTCCTTATTCGGCCTCTCGGGCAACGCGTCAACTCATACTGAGACCGCGTTTTTACATTAGTCACATCATTGCTTCCACATCACGTCCACAACATCCTTTTTTTAACGTTTCTCGGAGCCTTTCATGCTCCCGGCCATGCCATACACGTTTAGCTCCTCTTGCTCTCGAATGGAAACAGCTGATGCAATGTTAAGAGGCGTTCAAAGGAAACGATAACATCCCTCACAAAGTAGTTTGTAGCCTCTGCTTGCATGAAAGCGCCGTGCGGATACGCTGCGTTTGTCCCCTCTCATTTTGTGGTATCAGTTTCCGGCCTCCGCATTAGGACTCTCAAGCTATTCACCATCCGAGTGGCGCATCCCCTACACGCCCCCCCCCACCCCCACCCGCCCATGAACCCCTGACATCGTCAGATCCACTGACTGAAAAGTGGGAATTGAATTAAACGGAGGGCAAAATGTGCAAAGATTGAGGAAGCCTGTAAGTGGTAATTCTGGAAACTAATAAGGCAATAAATAAAAGGCGCACAGCCGCAAAGAGATGGAGCGATTTGGACTAAATGAATGTTAAAGCTGGAAATTAACAAGGTGATGGATGCAGACACACACACATGTGCCGGCACGCACGCGCGCACATTGTTTTTAATGCCTTCCGGGAACAGAAAATTGACTTACATTTATTTCCTGCAGACTTACTTCAAACCAAGCCATAAATACCAATCAAGAGTTCGTATTAACCCCAGAGCTGTTAGGTCTGCTTTTATTGAACCACAGTTGAGGTTTTTTTTTGTTGTTTTTATCATCACTCTGGCCATTTCGTTTGGGCTCACCTGAACTCTTCATGTGGACCAAAGAAGCGAGTGAAGCCGGGAGCGCTTCTTTCACAGTGTGAAAGGAGGAACAAAGACGCGCTTGTTTTTATCTCCACAGGTTTAACGTTGAGCTCTCTCTGACGTACCGTCCCCTAATAGGGAACTACTCCCGTGCTCAATCTTGACTGGACCTTATCTTAACCTTAGTCCCACCTTAAAAATGTGTCAGCACCTGAAAATTTGATGATTTCTATTATTGGAAGCTCCATTTTAGTCCCCACAGAGACACGAGTCCCAACAGGTCAGTGAGCAGACAGGCTGGTACCGCCGCCACACACACACACACACCCACTCACTCCCGCACACACTCACACAGAGAATGTCAGGGCCGAAATAAATGATATTGTGAAGAATTAATGTTGGCTATAAAGATCGAAAGCTCACTTTCCTGGTGTGTGTTTGTGACCTCTTGGCGGAGGTGATGGATGCTAGAGGAGTCTCCCTCCTCTCTCATACTGCCTGAGTGGTGAATGTCAACAGAATCTCATTGGCCTCCGGTTCAACTTTAACTACGCTTGTCCCTCGGGTGCAATCTGGGTGTGTGTGTGTGTGTGTGTGTGCGTGTGACTGTGTGTGGCCGGTCCAGCGGTGAGGAAGGCAACACTCAGCTCGCATCCTGTTTGCTAATACGTATTGAAAGAGGCACCGTAGCATGGAGGGCTGCAAACGCTTTTGCCCATTACTGCTCACTGAGTCCCACTTGCGTGTGTCTGCTGTCAGCCCGGCGCTCCCATTGCTTTATGTACAAAAGCAAGTCAAGCATTTAATGAGAGGATTGGTAATGATATCAGAGCTGATCCCTTTAAGTAGCTGAAGGGGTCTGAAAGGCATCACAAGCCTGTTGCTCGTATTTGCTTGAAGCCACAAAAAAATTTGTGCGAACCACTTTTCAACACAGTCGCTGTGTCCCAAACGATGCGCTTCTGCAGCAAGGCTCGTTCGGATTCTAGTGCATGAACGTATTTATAATGCCAAGTAAACCAAAATGCGGGCGTCAAAAGAAATCATTCAAACGTTCCTGTACTTGCGAGGCCCAATGTCTCAAATATAGAACTGGAAAACACAAAAAAATACACAAGCTGCACTGACAGGGTGGTTTTTAGGATCTCATTAGACACTTAAGCAGGCTAGTCATACAGTGTGTTGTGAAACTTGGTTGAAATCTACTTGTGCGCAATCCAAACTGAGACTAAAAATGATTAAAAGTGACAGTTCACAGACAATAATTGAATTTATTTTCTCCCCAATGGGAAGATATTTATACATATTCACACACCATTAAACTTATTCTATTCGATTGTTTTAAACAATGCTGTATCTGGGTTTACTTTGGAGATATAAGCACAGAGTTAATGTATCTTGCAAATCCTTATTATCCGCAGGGCGACAACATCTGTTTCAATACTGAAGGCTACTGACTCACCAACACTCTCACACACACACACAAACACACACACACACACACACACACACACACACACACACACACACACACACACACACACACAC
>JASSRZ010000007.1:13024241-13042262 GCA_032164315.1 Malacoctenus gilli
TCAGGGTTCAAGTCTGAGAGAGAGAGAGAGAGAGAGAGAGAGAGAGAGAGAGAGAGAGAGAGAGAGAGAGAGAGAGACGGACCAGTAGCGCTGCGCAAAAATCCTCCTCAGCCAACCTGCAGGTCTTAAATCGGCTCATGTCTCCTCGCGCCTTTTATGTGCGCGGTCACGACGGGACTTGCGGTGGCGTAATTTGCGCCATTAAAGGACCAACACAGTCATTGCCGGAGCGCGTCCCTGTGCGTCGGACTTGTCGGTTAAAGTCGGTCTGAGAGCGGCTCCGCGCGCGCGGAGCAGGTGCGTGTCCGCGCCCCGCCGCGGCGGCTGCTGCTTTGATGTTAAAGGTACAATGACGCAGGTTTTTTTCGCCTCAGTTCAAAGTTGGCCCATTCAAAAGGAGCCGACCGGACTGAAGCCTCGTGGAATATTTCGAGTTTGCGCTTTCATTTTGTTGCAAAAAAATGTCCATGAAGGATCATTTTTTAGCACCTTTTTCTATACAAAACAGGTGGGAAATCAGTGGAACCGAGTCAGGGCAGCGAACCCAGAAGGGACTTCACTGTGATTCCCTTTTTTTCTCGTACCAAAATGTGCAAAACCTCTCTCGTGTTAAATGCCCAGACGACAGACTCCGAGCTTGCTTAACCGATTGCAGTAACCAATGAAAATATAGAATTGGTTTCAAAACAAACCACAAACTTTCGTCCCAAACTTGTAAAGTTCCCAGATTCCACCGATCTCTGAGGAACATGGAACTTCCCAACAGAAAAGTGGGAAGTTTTGAGAAACTTCGGGAAGCAGATTAATTCCGATTCTTTGTATTTCCTAATAATTCACTTTGTAAATATTCAAACTTCTCTTAGTCGGGTGAATTTACCAGGACTGCATTAACTTAGTGTGACTACAGTTATCTTCCCAACTGCTCCCAGCTTGGAAGCCCTTCCCTTCTCAGTTTCAGTTTCTTTAAGCTATCGGTAGTCACTGTGATTTCACACATTGGAACGTATCCAAAAAAATGTCAGAGTGTAAATAACTTCCATAACAGCATTGATAAAAATTGCAAATATAAAATCCTCCATTCTTCTTCAAAGAACGGCAAAGCTCGACTCCAACAGTCGATCACCCAGCATGTCAGCTCCCTCGAAGCTCTCGAGTCACAACAGTCGTCTGTTTAATTTGTACCGAGGTATGAAACGGACGAGCTGTGGTTTTATAGCGGGTTGTGAACCGGACCAGCTGCTCTCTCCTCCTCCTCAGCTTTATGTGAGCAGACCTAAACATCTCCAGGCTGCAGTTTTACATCTGCAATTAAATTATAGCGCTCGCTAATAGAAAGCGGAAGCTCCCAAAATGCAGAGCGACTCGACTTTCAACTACAATGAGCCTTGCGAGGGGGATCGACCAGCACCTGCGGTTTTCTTCCACGAGCCCGAATAAAGACCCCGGTGCACTTTGTAATCCTTTTTTATGCACTCAGCTCCTCTGCTGCAGGAGAAACTTTGCGACTTACCCTGAGGGGGGAAGAACGGCAGCCATGGGAACCAGGAGCTGGTGAAATGTGCCCGTGGCTGGCTGAGCTGAAACACTGAATACTCCAGGTGTGTCCACACACACACACGCGCGCACGCACGCACACGCGGCTTAGCCAAACAACTGTCCAGATGCCATAAACACGGTAATCATGTGTTTAAGGGTTCCCTGTCCTCCACCCTCCTTCCACCTCTTTCTTCCCATCGGCCTCTCCCTCCCTTCCTGTCCTGCTGTCGCCCCTGCCTTCATCTGCTGCCCATTTGCAGCCGGCCGCACTCTAAACAAAGACAACGGCGCGTGGACGCTGCGCTCCTCTTTGAGCGGGGCCGGACGCTGTGAACTAAAGTCCTTATGCGCGCGGTTGTATCATGCCGATTGAGCGAAGTTGGGGGAATTTAGATTGCCAGGGGGGGGGGGGTGTAGCGGTTGGCCCCCCCCTCGCCTCACAAGGAGGAGGTTCCGGGTTGGTGTCTGAGTGGGACGTTCCCATGTAGAGTTTGCATGTTCTCCCTCTGCGTGCTTGGCTTTGTCCTAGCCACTCTAGTTTAAAGCCATCAAGATGCATATGAGGTCATTCGGTGACTCTGTGTAGTCCATAGGTGTCAATACATGTATGTGTGATGGTGTGTCACTCCGTGTGCCCTGTGTTGCACTGGCCACCGGTCCTTCGTCCGTTAGCAGGGCTCGGCCTCAGCCCCCGTCATGAACCTGAGATGGAACAAAAATGGTACAAAAGATGAACAAGATGATCGAATGGAAATGAAACTCAGCCGTATCACAGAAATATCCGAGGGTTTGCGCAAATTCCAGCCAGCGCCGCGTTCCTCTCCGTCCACCCCGCAGCTGCTCCCGCATCAGATTTCTGTATTCCAAGGAGAGTCCGGACGGTGGCGGACGGCTGTGACGGAAGGTAATCCGGTTATCCGCGCATCTTCGCCCGTGAGTAATTTAATACCGGGGCAATGTGACAGACCGCTTTGGACAATGTTAACACCAGTTAACATCAGCTCCCAACAGGGACCTCGGAGAACAATAACGCGTAATAAATCTTGATTAAATGTGCGATTGTGCATTCTGGGCGGCGGCCACCCCCCCCCCCCACCCACTCGGACCGACAGCTCGTCCGCGCGGACCCAGACCTGCGGATGAACCGCCTCACCGTCCGCCGCTTCATCTCCCCGTTTCATTCGTTTCACACACGTCTCTCCATGTTACATTTCTCCCGTCGTTCCTCTCATGACCTCCAATCTTTCATTTTCGTACCTCTTTTCTCCCTTTCCCCACCCCTCCTCCTCCGTTTATCCTCCCTCCTGTGTATATTTCCGTCGTCGATGCCCACCCCCACCCCCCACCCCCACCGGGGCCCTGCTGAATAAATGCATCACTCACGTGGTCGAGTTGATCCACGGGTCACTCAGCTCAGCGCCATATGTTCGGCCCCGCGATGCGTCCCCCCCAAACTTCCTGGAGTCGCCGCACTGCAACAAATACCTGCAGAAGGCGCCGCAGGAGCCCTCGGTGCTGCTCAGGCCGGAGCCGCTGCCGCACATGCGAGGAGTGTTTAATGGAAAACTGAAGGATGTCCACACAGACAAAAGCCTCCGCCCGCAGGAAAAAGTTAGATCAATGTTTGTAATAGTCTGGTGAAAAAGGGGGCGGGGGGGGGCGGCGGCGGCGTTTGCAGTCTGAACCTCCAACAACTGTGTTTTATGTCTCAGGAAGGAGGGAGAGAGCGGGCGCCGCTTAGATCGGCCGTCTCGCTGTGTCTGCACGGAGGTGATGTGTGACACATCTTACAATTGTAAAAACCAGGATGGTGCTGGGAGATTTTCACAAAGCAGTATACATAAAAAGTCCATCCTCTTCCCTTTTTTTCTACACACACACACACACAACTGAAAGTTTCCTTTACGAGATAAAATAGTTTTGCGGGCAGTTTTGGCCTCCCAGATTTACGCGCCACTGCGGGCAGAAGCCTTTTTTACGATAATCCTCATAAACCTTTTTGCTTTGGTGATGTCGGTGGAGATAAGCCGCCACCGCACCGCCGTTCACCCCCCTCCCTGTTTGCGCCGGGCCGACATGTTGTAATAATACGAACGATCAAACTGTATCGCAGCCCCAAGCGTTTCCTCCTGTCGCCCGTCTAATTGCAAGGAAGGGGGCCCGCCGCCGGCGCTTGGACAAACAGGGAAAGCTCCGCTTCCTGCGCAGCCGAGGATTTCTCCCAGGAAACAGGAACCCCCTCGTCTGTGTTTATAGGAGCATCTGTTCAAGCTTCGCAGGATGAAAGACGAGAGATCGTTGGACAGTGTCAATCAGTGGCAGGTGGGAGAGCGGGGGGGGGGACAGCGCGAGGTTGGACACGCCGGGCAAATCTGACGGAAAAATTAAAACCCGCAGTGATTCCAAACCAATTAGACCCTGATTCCTCTCCCACCTCTTTGTGTGTCTCTGGCATGCAGCGGCAGGAGCCAGCGATCAGCAAACACTCTCTGTGACAACTGTAAACAAAAGACCCCCACCTGACTTTGTCCTTTTTCTCCCCTTCATCATGACACAGCCAGACAAATGGACGCACACACACAAACACACACAAACACACACACATACACACACACACACACACACTAGAAGCCCCCTGCCCCACATCACCTCAGCACTCTCTAACAGACAACACAGGTCAAATGTCACACACACACACACACACACAGACACACACACACACACACACCTGAAGCCCCCTACCCCACATTTTTGGAGATTCAGAGATAACCTCAGCACTCTCTAACAGACAACACAGGTCAAATGTCTCACAAACACACACACACACACACACACACACACACACTTGAAGCCCCCTGCCCCACATAAACTCAGCACTCTCTTACAGACAACACAGGTCAAATGTCTCATAGACACACACGCATGCACGCACGCACGCACACACGCACGCACACACACACACACACACACACACACACACTTTTTGATCTTGTTTCTTTGACTCGTGGGACATTCAGATGAGTTACAGAAATCACTTGACTTTCCTCGTTGGACTTTGTTATCTTGATGATGCGAGTGTGTTAATAGATTTAGGTCATCACATCAGAAAAACCAACATACACGCACACTTACATATGATACTCTTCGTTAAAGCTACAGAAGAAACATGTTTGGTTCGTCTCATAAGCTCAAGCAAAAAGATCGAGTCCGAATAGGCTCGACACAAACGAGGCCGCAATCAGACACACAAGCGAGACAAACGCACACACACACTTGCTCTTGAGCCATGCGCTAATAACAAGCAGCAGGTTAATATGAGGGCAGCGGCAGACAGAGGTGACCACAGCCTTCTGATTAGACCTCCCGGTCACGGTTATTAGACGGCGTGTCACCTGGTACCAGTGCCTGCTGCTCTCTGCGCGCCGCTAAGCTGACAACTCTTGAGGCGGTGGGTGCTGGAAGGGGTGGGGGTGGGGGGGTGGGGGGGCGGGCGCCATCCTCAGGGTCTGAGACGTCGCCCTGCTCCAGCACACCTGGTTCAAACCAACGCGATGTCATCCAGCGCTGCGGCAGCCTGCTAACGAGCTGTTCATTGGCTTCAGGTGTGTCGGAGCAGGAAGACACCTGAAAGTCTCCGTATGTCCAGAGCTGGACCCCCCCCCACCTCCCACCGTGGAAACGTCGCCATGCATCGTGTGGCTTTCCAACGCCAAACGCGCGTCGGCCCGCGGTTTCGCCAAGAAAACACCATTAATGATATTGTGATGAACACTTTTCATTCGAGGCCACAGGCGGCCGTTGGAGCACTTATGAGCAAAGGAGTCTTTTACATGCACGGCGCCTCTCGTGGAGACGCCTCCGGTTTGACATTCACACCGTGCGAGCAGCGCGAAGCCGCGAGTCGACGCCGCGAATTAGCCGATGTTAACAAGCAGACGATACCTGCGAGAGATCAGCAGGATGCCGTCGGGGCGGCTCCGTGTCTCCGTTCTGCCGTCGCAGGTCTACGCACAACCCCAGCGGCACCGAGGGAAAGAGGTCAAAGGGGGCTCCAAACAGCCGTGGCTTGCTTACGCATTCAAGGCCTTCAGTCATATTTCATTGTGATTACAGGAACAAATGATGAATTTCAACATCATTTTTTTGGGGGGGGGGGGGATGCCTTTAACAAACTGTCATTTACATTAGTGCCTTGTATTTTCCTGCCCACATAGTATCAGATTCACTCTTTTTCACCACTTAGCAATGATAAAAAAAAAAAAAAAAGTTTTAGGAAGGAAAATGCTGCATAAGCAAACAGGGAGTCTTTTGTTGCTGCCAAAGTGGCTCGCCACGTTCACATAGCTCGCAGCCACAGCCCAAGAAGCGGCTGGCAGGCAGCGACCACTCCTTCGTGCCGCGACTCGTCCCGAGCTGCCGGCCCGCGGGGAGGGAAGTCGAGGACGGGAGACAATGCACTTGAAAAACACTGTAATCACGCCTCAAAGGCGTCCAACCCATCACCTGCAGCCAGCTCGGGGACATCTCTCTCTCTCTCTCTCTCTCTCTCTCTCTCTCTTTTTCTTGGACCGCGTCTGCCTTTTGTCGCTCGCTTTCATTCCGCTTCCCTATCGCTCTCATATTCCGACGGGCTCCCTCGGCCCCCCGCGGGGGGA
The DNA here is from genome assembly GCA_032164315.1 of Malacoctenus gilli. Taxonomy (NCBI): domain Eukaryota; kingdom Metazoa; phylum Chordata; class Actinopteri; order Blenniiformes; family Labrisomidae; genus Malacoctenus; species Malacoctenus gilli. The sequence goes on from JASSRZ010000007.1 coordinate 13,030,433, forward strand.
TCCCACTGATAACCTTTATTTAATCACAGCAGTGGTCACACTCCCTGGCACCTTCTGTCAAAAAGCTAATTAAACAGTTCCACTGAATTTCCCTGTTACATTGTTTGCTCTGTCACTTTGTAACCGATTGCATAATATGAAAACGATATCAATATGATAATAGGCTGTTATCGTATCTTTTTTTATTAAAATGTAGAATATTTAGAGGAAAAGAGGGGTTTTTTTGCCCCTTGCGAGTAATAATGTGACTGTGCTCAACATACAAAAGTAGGGGAACAAGTCAGGGACAAAAAGTCCGCCATGTTTCCCCCGCACCAGCAAATCAGGCCCGGTCATCGCGTGCATGTCACATCTACGTCTACCGAAGGCAATTTTAAAGTTTGCAGCAGGTTTTTTTTTGAAGGTCTCCAGTTCGTTTTGTTGGAATCCGGTGTGACGGCCAGACAGCTTGGTGTCCCCGAACAAAGGACACGCCGGCATGAAGCGCGCAGTCAGGAAGAGAGTGCGTCCCCCCTCGCCTTTCAAACTTAAGACCGCGCGAGCGGCTTTGAGAGCCGCTTCCATCTCTGACTTATCTCCCTCACTTTGGCTGCTGTCACTGCCACAAGATAGAGACTTTTTTATGGGTATTAATTACTTGATCTTGGCTTGTGCCGCTTGTATTGATGTTACTTTAATTGGGCCAACTGGGCTTTCCCAAACCTTCGCGTCTCATTCAGTAATATATTCCCGCTCGGTGAATAATTTCATCACAGGCTTTCCGGAGGGTGTATATTATTAGTGCGTTGGCTCCGGTTGGACGGCGAGCTTTGGCGGCGTTGCTGCGAATCTGTATGCACGCAGCCACGTCACATTGTATCAACACATTAGTCCCGGCGGGCTTGTAAAAAGAACAAAATCTGCCAACAAAAAAAAACAAAAAAAAAAAAAGAGGCTCCCAGCTCCTCCAAAACACATCGTTATTGTTTGCTGCACGTTTGCTCGAGCGCAGCCGCTGAATTTTAAAACGGCGACGCTCACAATCACCGCGACCGGCGCAAGGCGGCTGATTTGCAAACGAACACAGCGCATGATTGGTGGTTTTAATTGCGTGCCCCCTTTTCTTCTTTTTGCTATCTTTCCTTCAGCACAAACAACACGACGGACCGCCAGTGCTTGTGCGTCTTGTCTGTGTGTTTGTGTGTTTGTGTTCTGTGTGAGTGGGAGACAATACGGTCCCTGTACAAACCAGCAAACCCACACAGCAAACTCGATGTCGCTCGTTGAAGATTTTTGTGCGAATTTACTGACAAAAATAAACGAGGGAAGCGGTGAACAAATGAGAGGGTGCACTGATGCCAGGCTGTGTGGAGGTCTCCTTTTGAGGTGGGGTCAAGCCAGCATATCAGGCAGATGAGGTGAAGCTGGAGCGAAGCGAATTTGTGGAGCACCTAATGACATTACAAGTTGCCTATGAAGGTGTTAAAATGAGGCTTCATCAGATTTGGTATTCAATTGACAGATCAGTAGAGAATAATCCCATTTTTTCAGCTAACCAACAATTTTCTAACTTTTCATAACATTCTGATGTGATTTTGTCAAACGCCAAGATGGTATGAATGAGATAAGGTACACAAATAGGACATAACTGGACTTTTTGTAGCAAATGTGAATTATTTTATTGTTTTTAAAGAAAAGATCCAAGCAATTAGCAAAATTGAGTCACTCAGTGTACGATGCAACACTACCCTCTAGTGGTAGATATGTGGTAGTGCAACAGGGTCTAGTTTTAAATTTATTTTGTCCCCCCCCCAAAATCTCAATGGGTAAATTTTACATTTTTGCATTGAAATTAAATCTTTAAGTCCAAATTTATTACAGTTTTCTACTGATTCAAAAGCCCCGGATACCCCGAACCGTCCCAACACGAGTTAGAACCGCACTCAATTTACTCCATCAGGACAAACCTCCAAGCAGCAGGTCAAATCAGCTTGTTTATTGAACACTTAATTGACTCTTTAGTACATTAGAACATCTGTAATGTCATGTCGGAAACAAACTGGCACTGTGAGCTCGTATTGACGCGAAACTCAACATTCAGTCTGAGATATCGGAGGAGACGAAACAGCCAGCGCGAGCTGCTGATTTGGGCCTCCGAGTGTGGCCTCCTGGTGCGGGCACAGAGCCAAAAACAGTCCCTTCGTTCGGACGAGTCCATGAAGTTTGGAGTAGAAAAGACAGCATACTGTTGAGGACAGTGGTGAAGTACATTCCGTTAGACCGTTGGAGTCGGAAACCCGCCGAGGAGCTCCTTCAAGGTAGTATGTCTGCAAAACACTGATTGTCCGTAGAACTGAGGCAGGATCGCTCGGGAGTTGGCGAGCGTTTCCGACGCAAACTCACAGAGAAGAAGAGAAGTTGGTGGCCATCGACCATGACTAGCAGCAACATGAGATCTTAAGGCAAACACGTTCGGATGAACAGTCGGTGAACCCGTTTCGCGAAAGAACCTCTTCCGAAAATAACGTTCCAGTCCCCGTTAATTCACTTTCCAACCGGGACCATCGGCAACTTTTAACCCTCACAGACGCTCTCTGACGTTTGCCTTCGGCACAAAAGATCCCACCAGATCCTGACGGGTTTAAAAAGGAGTGAAGTGAGAACTGCAGAGTGTTTGATTCTTCGAAAGGGAGGAACCCTGAACTCCCCTGAACTGGGAGAGGGTCTCCACCCGCCTCGCGTCTCCACAGCACGTTATTAGACAAGCGTCTTCACTGTGAGCTGTGACTGAAAAGAAGACTCGGTTGCGACCCTGTTTGTGTGGAGTTGGTGAGTCTGGCAGCATGCAAGTACAATCAGACACACGGCTGGAAACGGGCTTAGTCAAGCAGAGAAAAATAAGAGACAGCAAGAAGATGCATCTCCAAAAAAACGGAATACGATGAAAAGAATCATTTTTCTACCAGTATTCATTTCGAACAATCCAAAAATCATTTTTTCAGAGTAATTATACGTAAGCTCTAACAATTTTAATCCTCATTTGCGTCTTCATTGACAATTTTAGCTCAGAAGTTGAAAAAAATCTTATCAAAGCATGATTTTTTTTCCAATTTCTTTAAAGTGGAGATCGTAAATTTCTCTCAATTCTTGAAACTTGTGTACACTTATGTCATGAAGCAAAGTCAATGACAGAATAATTGAATCTTTCAACATCATTCCAGTTTGTGGAGATGCCCTCTCTCATGAATCAAAGGTTCTTTACACAGCAGAGGGAGTTTCGCTAGTTTCCTGTCGGACAGGAGGTTCAAAGTGCAGGAGGGAGGCGAATTTAGCTTTACGTCTAAGCTAAAACAAAACACAAGCACGTTTTCACAGAGAACTGTAGCAGTAAAGCACCGCACTGGAAGGCTTTAACTCCAAATCACAGGCGATCGCCGTGGTCTTTTCCCGGCTCTCTGGCACACTGTGAAACACCTCTGCTGCGGGGAAACGTGGCAGCTGTGCAGAGTTCGTGTGGAGAAACGGGAACGTCGTGGAGCCTTCCATCTACTTTACACCGAAACCAGGTCGGACGACGCAGCTCGAGCAGAAGATCGACCGAGGCGGCGGTTTTGGATCAGGAGACGCGGCTACAGAAGCTCATATTTACAGCACTCATGCGTAGCGACATTCCAAACACAGAGAGTGTTAGAAAAAAAAACAACAACAACAACAACACGTCCACTGAACATCTCACTTCTAGGACAGCTGGAGGCCGTTCGCTGTCAGAGGGCGACTCGACGGCTTGGCAACAAAGACGCCGAGGATCTACTGCAGGTTCATCGCAGGGAGGAGAAAGACGACCACTGGACTGCACCTGCGCCGTGGAAGCCAGGAACACGCTTCACCTCAGGACTAAACGAAGCACACGTCCGAGGGAACGAGCAGCGTGGCTTGAGACTAAAACTGGCATTCACAACACTGGAAGAGCAAAAACGAGACGCGATCGTCCACGCTCTTGTTTTTCATTAAAGTAATGTGCAGTTCACGCTCGCGTGGCTCGGCACGAGCGGGGCAAAGTCCGGAGACGCGTGGGCCGCTCCGCTCTGAGACCGCCGGTTCAAGTCCAGTGAACCTGCTGAAAGTTTCCCAGCCCCCAAAAGTAAACTCGCTCAGTTAGAGTGGAAGTGATTGCAGTCTTGCACAGATCAAAACTGTTTGCCAGAAACACAGCGAGAATCACTTTTTTTCCTCATGATGGTTTTTCCCTAAACCCTTTCGACAACATGTGCCACTGCGCTCTGAAAACAGACACACAATGTCCTTAATTAGTACATAGAAAAACCTCCCTCTGACCTTCGCATCAGTTCACTCTTGTTTCGTCTGTCTGATGAAATTTAGATTTAGAGTTTTTAGAGAGGTTTGGATTTGACCGCAGTCAAAGAGGAAGGTCAGAACGGGTTTCCAATCTTCTGACAGAGAAAACTTCTGTCACTCGGGTTCTTCCGTCAAATAGAAGCCACGATTGAATCGACTGCTCCGGTGCTCACACCTGTATTGTTCTCTGTTCACATCAATGGAAGTTCTGAATTAAGATCATTATAAAAAGAGCTTTTAAAGAGAGTTTTCCACTCGTAGAGTTACCAGAGCTGTTAAGGAACTTATTTGGCCTAAAAAGATCACAAAGTCATGTTGAAGGGGGGTTGAAGGCTTTGCACAGGTGAGAGCATCACTTTCTGCTTCCTTCTGAAGTTGTGGGGGATCTTCACGATCTGAAAAATCCAAAATATTTACCCCGGAACTAAAAAAGAAGAACTTCAAAAAGCTTTTTAGGTTTGATTTTGATGAAACGTCACCTAATAAGTGCACCTACTAAAGCAGGGTCGTCTCCTCTCGGTTCATCACATCCTTCGCTTCTATTTCGACACTGTGCCTCTTTATTGTTCCATATTCTCTCGGGGTATAGCAACAACTTTGTTGTTATAAAACAGGTTTTCCTGCATGAACTTTTTTTCCCCCGATTTTACAGAATAACTCCCTCAACACTGAACAAAACATCCTGACACCAAAAAGTTGCACCATCGGCAGTTTTGTTTTTTTTGAAGTCTTCCTTTGTGTTTCCCTAAACCACCAGTAGAGGGCAACGTTGAGCCACCACGGCTGATGGCCGCGAACTAACTGGAGGAGAGGTCAACAAGTATGTTCATGATTTATCCTCCCTTCTTTTATTGCAGTCTCAGCTTTGAGTCGCTCGCGTCTGGGCTGTGAAGACAAAGCTTTTGGCTCACCTCCTCCGACATCATTTCAACACTCTCTCAGCAACACGTTCCCGCAACAATTCAAAACAAAGAACACAGTTCGGCGCCTCCACACGATGAGGTGCGTTCTCTTAAAGACCAAGAGTCTGCGTGGGGGGGAGAACAGGGCAGTCTGGCTAATGTGTAGCACCGTGTACTACAGAGTCTGAGGCGGAGGCTCGCTCTCCCTCCACCTTTGTCCGAGTCTTTATATTCCAGGAAAATAAGATCCACAACAGCATCCAGCACGCTCTCTCTCTCTCTCTCTCTCTCTCTCTCTCTCTGGGCTGAATCACTCACTCCACTTGAATAAACTCATTCTTTTCATGCACACTGCTGCTGCTGCTGCTGCTCCGTCATCCACCTCCTCCCAGCAAAGCCGGAACAGAGAGCGCGTCAGTTCGAGCCGTCCGCCATTCCCCTCGCCGTCGTGGGTTTTGAGGTTCCGGTGCTCGCGGCGCTCCCCGGCGCCACCTGTCCGGAAAAAAGGGCGGCGAACCTAAACCTCCTCCATCACCTCCATCACGATCGTCCGGGGCCCGGTCAGGATCAGGTTGCTGACGGTCCGGTAGTCGTGACAGAGGACGTTCAGCCCGTTCACCGACACCACGAACTGACACACCTGGAGGCAGGACGCAGAGAAGAGGGATGAGGCTCCGCTGTCAGTCAAACCAAACATCATCACGACAACCAGACAGGTCGATTGCATGAGTACAGAGAGGTGAAGGGAGACGGCGAGAAATGCAGATTTGAAGGAAAATATCCGGACATGTTTAAGACAACCAGATAGGAACCACCACCACCACCACCACCACCACCACCACCACCCCCACCCCCAGACCACGAACTGGAGGCAAAGGTCTGAGCCCCTCCTTTATTTATGGGCCGAGCAGCCGTCAAACATAAGAATAATGTCCCGATGAGCCACTCACTTGAGCCGGCGGCCATCAGGCTGATTTCCCCTTATCTTATCTGGTGTGCTTCACCAGCGTGTGCATCATGACCGCATGCACAAATCATTAAATAAAGTCAAATGTTATACGGGCTGGCCTTGACCTCTTTCACAGGTTTTATTGCCTGACTGTTAAAACCGCACAAACGACCATCAGCCAACAGCTCGCTACCACGCGCGGCATTCAGACGGCTCTGTTTGAAGTGGACACAACATGTCCGAGAACTTCGTCAAGGTCTATTTGTTTATTTGAATAGTAAATTAGATTGTTTTGCAGATTACTCAGGGTTTTTTTTAGCCAAGAAGGTTCTTGAATAAGCTGCTCTGAGCAGAACAAAATCCGAAAAACAAACTTCACTCTTGAACCAAAACAAATAGGAAAATGGCCACTTGATGAGGCGATTATGTGGGGGGGGGGGGTTTTGCATCGAGGACGTTCCTGTAAATAAAGTGATGCTGTCACATCGGTGAAGAGTTAAATCTCCCAGGAATGTTTCAGCAACCTATTCAATATCTGGCATGAAGAAGAGAGTCAGTTCAGGAGGAGATGGAACGTCCAATCAGCTACGAGCAAGTCGTACCGGCTGTTGCGGCCGATGAGAGCACCGACGATCCACCACTGCTATTTTGGGTAATTTGTCAGAGGCTTCGATGGCGTAAACTCAGCTTTTTTTCTTAATAACAGCATCATTGTTCTTGAATCGCGGCCACTAAGTCAAGTTACCGACTGCAACGGATTCATCCGTGGCGTGAAACTCCTTTGAACACAGATCTGCAAACACAACGAGGCCTTCTCCAATCACTAACCACAGCTCCATCAGCGAACAGTGGCGGCTCACATAAAGCAGTAATCCCGGCTGAATACCAGGTCCGACATGACGCGCGCGCTGCGATCACTCCGCTGTCACGCCTGAACCCTGCCACCCTTATCATTACCTAACCACTGCTCCAACCCTGCACTCGCAGATAAAAATACGACTTCTTGTCCGAGCTGCTCGCTGGCCCGCGGCTCCGGCAACCTGACGCCGCCGCTGCGGTTCGCTTCGCTTTTTACGTAAGCCCTCGCAGATACGGAGCGCGCTGCTGATTCATTGGCTCGAAGGTTTTCCGAAAGAACGAGAAAAAAGTTCCGACGCGCGCCAGCGAGAACGAGAGCGCCTCAGAACCGCGAGAGGAGCGGTGGAGGCAAACCTCTTACAGATGTTCCAGTGCGCGTTCAGGAGAAGGCAGCAGGTCCGGTTTTACGAGCAACACGCTGCTTTTATCGTCCAGCATGATGGAGAACAGTAAACACACGCAGATACACGCTGCTCTCTCTAATTGTCTTTCGTTTTCTTCCTGTTCCGATTCAATTCTGCCTGCCTGAATAAAAGGCTTCAGTGGGTGAAACAAGACCTCAACCAGACAGCGGATTTAAAAGGAAATAGAGATTAAGAGTCATAGCGGAAAGCTGGAAAAACCAGTGTTAATCCTGAGCTGCAGAGGAATTTCTGACTCTGACTGTAATCACGTCCAACCCTCTGCAGCCTGCCTCCCGCCGCTCACTGCTCCCATCGTGCAGCTCGGGACACGCTTCTTCTTCTTCTTCTTCTCCATTTCTGTCCCCGCTCCCTTTTCTCTCCACCTTTTCGCTTTCAGGCTCTCCTCGACACCTCCCCCTCAGTCTCTCCCACCGACGCCGCTCCTCTCTCAGGCTGCGGGGCTGTTGGTGTTGGCCGAGGCCCAGCTGGACCGGAGCGCTCGCTGCACCGACTGGGTTAAAATCACTCTCGCACAGAGCGAGGGGAAGAAACCGGAGCGGGCATCGGGAGAGGATGTAGGGCGGGGGGGGGATAAACAGCACATGTCAGGAGGCCGTGCTGGGAGACCCAACTTGCAGCTGGGCGCGACGTCGAGGCTCGCGGCTCGCCATTCGCTCCGGTGACGGACGAGCTCAGGCACGATCTGATTTGTCTTTAGAGGATGAAAAATACCAGACAAAACAATAGCAAGCAGCACCCTTAAACTGACTGTACAAACAGATACCGTGTATTTCTTAAGTTAACTCACGGATTATCAGTCTCTCTCATGGCTCTCCTTCATGATGAGGCAGTTGCCAGATAGATGTTCAACTTCGCTCAGTGAACCCGACAGAGCCACTGAGCCTCAGTGCTAAAGCAAAGCTGGTGGTCCTCCGTGGGCTTCGACTGATAACAGCGAGCCAAACCGAAGCAAGTCACAAGAAGACCATCAGAGAGAAGACTGAAAGATTAAAAGTAACGATGGGATACGACATCTGAGTGGGTACAGAGTTGGATCAGCCACCAAAAAAGCACTTCTTTAACACATTTTCTTGTTCTTTGGGGCTCTGCCACCTCCTCTGAGGAGTTCCCCTGACAACTAGACACAAGGATAAACACCGACTCAAGTGCGCTGATTACAGTTTATAAGCAACACTTTCCATCAGACAACAAACTCTGCAGAACACCGATCTGTGATCATCAGTCAGGTGTCGGGACGCACCGCGTGGAGAAGCTTCCCAGGCCCTGAGTCCCACCGCGCAGCTCCTCGCTGTGAGGCGAGAGAACTAATCTCCACACATCCAAAACACTCCAAACAAACACTGGCGCATGAGAACTTGCCTCCAGAGCCACTAAAACCCACAATGTTTGACGCGTAACACCGACAGCCTGTTGCCTCCCACAGCGACGGTTCCTCAGGTGAGGCGTTCAGGAGCTCAGTGCAACAGCATCAGTTCGACTGCGGAAACAGGCTGAATATCCAGGCGGAGCCTATATCCCATCAGAACACACTGTTCTCCTGTGTAATGCTGTGGGAGCTCGCAGCACAGCGCCGGACAGACGAACGGACGCGCCGCGAGTGCCCCCCCCCCCCCCGCTGCACCCGCAGCATTTAAGAGTGCATTAGAAGTGGTTCAGAGAGTGACGCGTTACATAAGCGCTCGGATCCATCACGGTGCGGACGACCCTGATGTGTGCCTGCGCGTGAGTGGAAGAGACACGGCGTTACGGGAGCGGCGAGGGAGACCGCGAGCTCGCCGAGGCCTCTCAGCACCTGCGATCCGCGTCTCCATTGGCCTCTTGCCCAGAGCGCGGAGCGAGCATCCCACAGCACCGCATCCCCTGACCTACACGGCTGTGATTCTCAGACAACTGGCAGGCCCAGTGATCGGCAGCTCAGTATCCGGAGAAGAGCGGCTCTAAAATCAGGACAGAAGGAAGTCGAAGGACAGACTGGTGATGTTGATGGTGCTCCCGTGTCACTAAAGATCAATAAAGCCTCTCAGGTGTGGTGAATTGGGACTGAGCTTAGAAGAAAGGTGGGTGGAGGAGGAGGTGGAGAAGCTGGAGCAAAAAATGGATTTAATTCGGTTTAATTGTTTAAATGTTCCGGTTTCATGTTTTGTTTAGATAAAACTCTTGTGAGGCTTCTATATCCAAAGAAAGAAGCACCCTTTGTGTCAAATTAATCCGTCCAGAAGGACAATAAACACCGACGGTTTACGAGCATGGACACCTTTATGACCGACCTGAACCCTGATCAGTGTTTCCATGGCGATGAACGGGTAACCAAAGCAGAAGCGGTGTTGCTTCCAGCTGCCGTTTCCTCTTTTGTCGTCAATACTGGAGCTCCTCTGCAGCCACCTGCTTCCTTATCTCCTCCAAGCCCCTCCCTCTGACCCCCCCCCCCGCTCTCAGTGTCATCGGGAGAAAATTGTCGCAGTTCTGCTTATATTTGGTCAACATGCGTCTGAATGAACTTTACCATCTCACAGTCACGCTTCCAGTTCATGCTTCCCCTTTCTGTCGCCTTCTCGTCATCGTCCGCGACTCTCCGCTTTCTTCCAGCTCCGCCTGCCTCTTTCGTGGAGCCGCCGCTTTCGCCTCCTTTTCTGCTCAATGGAGTGGTCAGAAGTCGCTACGCTCTGCATTCCCAGGATTCCTTGCTGCCACTCTTGTTAACATACCTCCTTGCCAGCTGCAGCAGCAGTCGCTGCAGCTCTGACAGTAAGTGCTGTTCTGCCCCCTGTGCGGTCTGTTGATCTCCTGCAGCGACTCACGTCACCCATCTCTCCCTGTGTTTCCTTGCATCCTGATTCTCGAGTCACACTCCTCCTGTTACTTTATTGCAGATCGTTTTGCATGCGAGTCGTCTCAAAGTCCCAGATGTGCAGCTCTGAGTGGAGTAATTCTATTAGCTCTAAACAAATAGACCTAAAAACAACATTTTAATCCCTTTTCATGACAACTACATGTTTCTAAAAACCCATTAGCGAGGGAAGGGTGGTGGCGCGAAATGTCCCGAAAATTAGGCCGACTCAGATGCTCGAAGAGGAGGGGTTTTACCTTCATACCGGCTGCAGCAGCGGGACCACCGGGGTCCACAGCCTGGATGTGACAGGGTTTGCTGCCCCGCACCACGAAGCCCCAGCCCACAGCGTCACCTACAATCTGAGGACCGAAGGCAACGCGTCAGACGCCGCTGGGGATGGTTCACGCACTGCTTTCAGTCACATGACAGAAAATCGCACAGTCGAAGGCAGTGAGATCAAACTTTGTACAGACATTCACTAAACCATGAAAAAGGAGCACTGATGTTGCTTAAGTGTGTGTGTGCGTGTGTGTGTGTGCGTGTGTGTGTGTGTGTGTGTGTGTGTGTGTGTGTGTGTGTGTGTGTGTGTGTGTGTGTGTGTGTGTGTGTGTGTCCTACAGTGAAGGTCTTCTTGATGAAAGGTCCTCCTGGTGTCTGCAGCTCCTCTGGACTCACTTGTCTCTTCAAGACTGTTTGTCGAAACACAAAACAACACAAAATTTTAATTGCAACTTTAATACTAGAACATAACTAGGTTGAGGACATCAATATACAACAAAAAACTGTGTTTTGCAATCATCAAAACAACGAAACAAATAACTTGCAGGTGAAAAAGGAAGAATTCTCGTGTATAAGAATAGTTAACGTTGGACGCGCACCAGCAGCCGGGCGACTCACAGCTTCCTGAAACAGTATAGCTTTCCTTCCCCTCCTCCAACTTCCCCAAACTATTACTCACTCAGACGCGAGTCTACTCAGGGATCAACTCGACAACTGTGTCCCGCAAACCCCGCTTCAACACACGCGATCGGGAAGATGCAGCCGGCGCTTCGCCTCGGTTTACTTGAGGTGAAGCGCTGCACGCTGATCTGATCGAGAAGAACAAATGAAGCGAGCGAGGTCTTTTATCGTCTTGATTGGAGTCCTAATCTGATGACACGCGTAGCAACTTCTACTTTATTGCGCCATCATCATCTCCCTGATCCGCTTCGTATCGGAGGCCGATCTTCCAACTTTCCTTATCTGCGGCACTTTGCAAACGCATGACAAAAGAAATGTCATCGGGTATTTGTATCATCACGGCGGAGCGTGTGACATTTTGAAATGTGTTATTGTCCGATCAAGTGGGTCGCGCGATTTCAAAGGTTCATCTTGAGCAGAGAGGATATGCCTTCACTGTATGAATATCTGTCTGTGTACCTTTGTGTGTGTGTGTTTGTACCTTCCTTTTCCTGTTCATTGTGTGTGTGTGTGTGTGTGTGTGTGTGTGTGTGTGTGTGTGTGTGTGTGTGTGTGTGTGTGTGTGTGTGTG